>CM053592.1:118612952-118650322 GCA_028646515.1 Pseudochirops corinnae
TATATATATATATATATATATATAATAAAATCAAAGAGGATAGAAAATGGAGGACTAAGTATGTAAAATAAATCTTAGGTTTTTGACACTTTCTCTGGTCTTGATCATGATCAAGCTCCCCTGAAAGGCTAAGGATGAGTTGCCTGGATAGACACTTCCTTTCCACTATTAGATATCCTGTCCAGTACAAAATAAGGTATGATCTGGAAAGGTCAAGAGAGAGAGAAAAGTGTTAGAGAGTATTTAAAAGGAACGTAGGGAAACTTTACTTAGTGGCATTTCAGAATATTCAGAATATTCCTAAGATGTTCTTAATGTGACTTAGCTAAATCTCCATGTTCTTAGCTCTGTAGTTTTAGAAATGGAAATTGTATCTATGTAAAGTCCTGGGGTGGGATGGAGAAGTATTCATTTGATTACAGGGTCAAACTTTCTTCCAACAAGCTATAATTATATTGATTTAACATTTGGGGAATTAAGAAAATACCTTTAATTTGGTGAAAAAGAAATAAGCTGTGGCTAGAGTACAGTTAAAAATATCTTTTATAATCTGCTCATGCAAGACATTTATCTAGTTTTGCACAAGCCCTTGAATAAGGTTATTTTAAGTCATGTGACTGTTTACTTTACAACCTTATTTTGACTGCTGCATTTCTTGAATAAAATGTCACTTTGATTTCTTCTGAAAGTGAAATGAAAAGGGAAAGGAGAAAAGAAACCACAAGAAAGGCAAATGAATTAGACCCCCAGGAAGTCTGGACACAACAGTGTCTGCCTAGAGCCTTTCTATGTTTGGAGTTCTTTGTCATTTGCAAGTCTCCTAACTTGAAAGAGAGAGCCTCTTACAGAAGGAGGGTGGAGTATCCAGCAAGGAAGCGTTATTTCTTTCAAGTACAGTTTTCAAAATCATGGCAACTTCAGAACTTCAATGAGGATTTCGTCATCTCTTAGCATATTTTTCTTAGTATATTAAAGGCTACAATAAGCATGAAGTTTATATGACAAAGCATTTTTTTTAATTTTGCAAGAATGCGAATGAGCTGGAATCTGGAATTTTAGCTAGAAATGTATTATAGTTCATTGTTCTCTTGTTGTCTTTGTTTAGTTGTTTTTCGGTTGTGTTTAACTCATGACCTCTTTGGGGGGTTTTCTTGGCAAAGATACCAAAGTGCTTTGCCATTTCCTTCTTCAGCTCATTTTACAGAGGAAGAAACTGAGTCAAACAGGGTTAAGTGCCTTGCCCATGGTCATACAGATAGTAAGTCTGAGACCAGATTTGAACACAGGAACACAGGAAAGGGAATCTTCTTGACTGGGAGTCAGGCAGTCTATCTACTATTCCATGTAGGTGCCCCCACCATTCCTAATATTCCACCAATCCCACCACTCTCCAGTTTGTACATATGATCCAGAAATTATAAAAGTGGTTTTATCTAAACTTACTAAAATATTCACCTTTAGACCAAGGTCAATAACAATTACCAAAAACAACAGTCTTCTTTCACCCCTCTTTCATATGGAAAAGCAGCCCCTCATCTTGCCAAGACCAATTCATCTATAAGAAAATTGCACATTCCTTTCTTTCTTTTCTGTCACATTGTGCCCCGTCCCATCATCTCCACTTGTTGCCTAATTTTAAATTTCTTCTTGTCTACTAGTGCTTGCTACCCTGCAGCCTACAAACAATTCCAGATCTCATCCCATTCTCAAAAAAACCACTCATTCATTTGTCCATCTTCACTAAGTATAGACCTAAATCCTTCCTGCTGTCTATAACACTTTGTTGCTGCTCTCTTCTTAACTCTTTGTACTCTGGCTTTCTAACATCATTAAATTGGAACAAATCTTTTAAAAGGTACCAAAAATTATCCTTTTACTTGATACAATTTACTGGCCTTTTTCTGTCCTCATCCTTTTTGATCTCTCTGCAGCCTCTGACATTATCAATCATCCTCTCTTCTCTACAGGCTTCTGCAACACTGTTTTCTCCTGGTTCTCCTTCAATCTGTTCGACTACTGTTTCTTAGTCTCCTTTGCTGAACTGTAATCCAGGTCTTATCTGCTAACAAGGGGTATGTCCAATGACTCCGTCCTAAGCGTTCTTTAACTCTCCCTCTATACTATTTTGTTTTGGTGATCTTATCAGCTCCCGTGGATTCAACTGTCATTTCTGTTTAGATGATTCTCAGTTCTATTTGTTCAGTAATAACTGCTTTCTCAACCTCCACTCTTGCATCTCCAGCTGCCTATGGGATATCTTGAACTAGAAGTACTGTTAACACTTCACACTCAACATGTCCAGAAGTTATTTCATTATATCACCTTCACAAACTCTCTTCTTTTCTGAACTTTCCAATTACTGTCAAAGACACTACCATATTCCCAGCGACCCAAGCTCTCAGCCTAGCTGTCAAGCTTAACTGCTCACATTTTTTTTACCCACCATAATCAATCAGCTGCCGATTCCTGTCAATTCTACATTCATAACAATTCTTGTATATACTCCCTTTCTTCTCTGGCACCATCAGCACTCTGGTGAAGGTTTTCATCACCTGATGCCTGCATGATTGCAACAGCCTTCTGGTTATTCTCCCTGAATCATCTCTCTTTATTCTAGTTAATTCTCTATTGTGCTATCAAATTGATCTTCCTAAAGTGTAGTTCTGACCATGTCAGGCCTTGGATTCAATAAATTCCAGTGACTAGCTATTAACTTTCAGGATCAAACATAAAGTCATTTGTCTGGCTTTCAAAGGGCTTCATAACCTGGGTCTCCTTCTATCTTTTCAGTCTTTCTATACCTGACTCCCCTTCAGACTCTAAAATCCAGTGGCACTGGGCACCTTGCTTTTTCTTGGGTAAGAAAGGCAGGAAAGCAGACAGAGCAAATTGAAACAGTAAAGCTCACTGAGTATTTTGTCCTGCTGAAGTGGTGTGAGGTCCAAAACTACTGAGAATAATCTAATTTTAATAGAATAGTTTAGTATTTTAGTACCTTTCAATCACATATCACGAAATATAAATTTTTGTCTTGCTCTGACTGCTATAAATTAAAGCACATTGTATAGAAATATTAGCTCTTTGGCTGCTACACATGAATTATCCTCCTGACCTGTTCTAACTATTGAAACCCTATATATCTTGCAAGGTTCAGATAAAATTCAACTCTTCTGTCCAGCTTACTCTGATCATCCCACAAAGTAGTAATCTCTCATTTATAGTATGATAAGCCTATGCATATAATAACTATTTACACACACACACACACATATATACACACATACATACATACATTCTAATTTATATTATGCAATGCATCCCAAAAGTCCTACCACATTTTAAAGCTTAAAGCTGCATCAAGACTTTTTAAATACCCTATCTGTATGCACATAGGATCATGAGAATTAGAGTCGGAAGGGACTTAGGGATCATCTCACTTAACTTTTCATTTTACAGATGAGGGAGTAAGTGAGATATATGGAAGGTAACTAAGTTAGTAAAGTCACACAAGTAGCGTGTGTCAGAGACAGTATCTGAAGCCAAATCCTTTGAGTCAAATCCAGACTACTTCTCCAACATTCATGGGCTCCCCTATTTCAGTACCCCCTACAAACTCTGTAACAGGAGGGGCCATTTCTAATCTTTGCAATCTGACTTTCATACTCACAATATTGTACAGCAGTGGTTCTCAATCTTTCTAATGCCGCCACCCTTTAATATAGTACCTCATGTTACAGTGACCCCCAACCATAAAATTATTTTCATTGATACTCCATAACTGTAATTTTGCTACTGTTATGAATCGTAATGGAAATATCTGATATGTAGAATGTATTTTCATTGTTACAAATTGAACACAACCCGCAGGTTGAGAACTGCTGTTGTACAGTATATAGTAACTACTTAATGTTAGTTGAAAGAGTAATATTAATAATGATGGTGATAATGGTGACAAGTTGCCAATATGATTATTATGTTTTAAGGCAGAGGTTCTTAACCTGGGGGTTCATAAACTTGCTTTTGGATATTTTGTTAAATATTTCAATAAAACTGATTTCCTTTTTAATCCCATGTATTTTTTTTATACATTTAAACATGCTATTCTGAGAAAGGATCCATTGGTTTCACAGAAGTGCCAAGGTGTCCATGGTATGTGCAGACACACACAGACATATACACATACACACAATCATGCATGCATGTGCACACACACACACATCCCAAGGTAAGAACCTTGATCTGAAGGTTTATAATACATTACAAAGACATTATTTCATTTGATCATCACCATAGCCCTATGAGTTAGATACACCAGATATTTTTATTCCTATTTTACAGCTATGTAAACAGAGGCTTAGAAATGTTAAATGACTTGCCCAAGATTATACAGCTAGTAAATGCTGAAAGTTAGGTTCAGATTCAAGTCCCTCTTGACTACAAGCCCAGCTCTGTAATGATAAATGTGACATTATTTGGCACTGAATGCTATGAAATACAAAAAGATGCCAGCATTCATAATGCTCTCTTGACTTATATAATGCTGGGATGGGATGGAGGCGCAATGTCTGGTTACATCCAAGGTTTTCAATGGGAAATGTCAAAGGCTATAAACAGAGGTAGGGACTGGGACCTCTAATTTCATGGATGAGATGGAGGAAAACTCCCTCTACCAGTTCAGGTTGGCATCTTCTCTTCAAGTTTTAGTCCTAGAGAATTGTCTAGAGCACTGAGAGTTTAAGAAACTTGTCCAAGGTCACAGCCAAGTATTTTTCAGAACCCAGGTCTGATTTCAAGGTCAGCTCTCTATCTCCTATGCATCACCATCTTTCACTACAAATAAGTAGTGTAGCCGAGAATTACATACTTTCAAGGAGGATGAATATCAAAGAAAGATAAAGAGGAACTGGCAGACTCCAATTGGGATTAATAGAAAGGAAGAAGAGTGAAAGTACAGTAATGGAAGGGAAGGAGATTAAGAAAGCAAGATAAAGCATATTTTACCATGGGGAATTTTCTTTTCCTAAACTACATGCATATGCTAATGAGAAAACTCTCAGAAAACATTATGTAACTAAAGGAAAATTAAACATGGAAAGTGAACAGAGTGAGTGGAACCTGTGTGAAGGCAATATTTAAAGTATACAGGGTACCCCCAAAATCTTAGTGCAATTTTAAGTTTTAATTAAGGTCACAATGTGTCCCACATACATATTCTAATTTATAAAATGTAATGCATCTTATAAAGTCTTAGTCCATTTTTAAGCTTAAAATTGGTCCATACAAGGATCAACAGAGACCTGGCCTCCTATAAATTTTCCATGGTGGATCCATCTAATGGTCTGTTAACCCTCCCACAGATATATTCATATTGCATGTTTCCAATGAAACACAAAGCCAACTATTGATCATCCCTTACTCTTATTATGTCACTGGTCCACTTTCTTTTCTATCCATTATCTTTTCTGACCCCTTATGGATCACTGGAGACTATGTGATCATATGATAGTTTTCTGTTACATCTTAATAATATTCACCATGAGTCTCTCTATTGCTGACTCACAACTGTTTTTTAGAGGTATTTCTGCTATTTCTCTGAGCTAAGATAGTTCTTTCTACTAGATGTGACTTATCAGTTCTAAGTGGAACCATAAAGTTCAGAAATCAGTAACTATAACTGATGATCTGCCTTAGTGATTTTTGTGTTCTTAGGCACATTTCTAGTTGAAATTTGTCAACTATACTAGCCAATGTCTTTTCAAGGCAGTCAGAGACACTAAGGGGGCTTCCATCTTCATTCAATAGAAAAGGAAACAATAAATGAAATCACTTCTTCCTAATCATAAGAATCAGTCACTCTCAAGTTTCGATTTAGTTCATCTTCTCATTCAATCTACTTGATCCTGCTGAATCAATTATCATAGCCTGAGCTATATCTGCTTCATATTCAGTAGGCAGCGACATGTGTGGGATTTATTAATCTCCTCATGTACAGAGGTAGGATTACAACAAAATCATGTGGGCTAAGGCATGTTTGTAACTGGTATAGTCCATACGGATTCATTTATTTATGAGTTTTGAGCTAGAGGCACATTGCTGTATAAGTTTTAGTCAGTGAAACTTTTTTTTTTAATGCACATAATGGATTACATTTGGAATTGAATTTGGGCAAAGGCCATGGCTAAATGGATCATTGGCTAGACCAGGTGATTCATTCTTCACACTGCCTGGGTCACCCAAATAATTGGACACAAAATGTATTTCTTTAAAACATCAAGCCTAACAGATGAGTTGGATATTTATGATCCTTTGGACTATTACTGATTAATCTAGTCACTCTTAAAAGCATCACTTGGGACTAGAATAAAAGCTCTATTTCAACTCATCCTCTTTTGTCAACAAAATGGCAATGGTCAGGGCAATGAGTACTCAATAAATTGGTTTGAAGCAGACCAAAGAGAGTAAGATAGGCTCAAGTATCTGAAAATTCAACAACGTAAATAAACCAATATGGTTATTTACTAAGGGAAAAGTATGTGATGACAATTTTCTTCTTCCTTACTTGAGTCTGACTTCACACATGATAAATGTGAATGAATGAATAGAAGCAGCATTCATTAAGTACTTATTATGTACAAACTGTTCTGGAGATACAAAAAAATAAAATAAAACAGTGCCTATTCTCAAGGAGCTTATAAAACTAATGGTGGGGACAATAAATGGAAGCCTTTAACTTCAAGTCAGATGGAAAAGTCTCATGGTCCATAGGGTGCAGTGACAAAACAGATAGGGATGCCTCATCTTTAATGCAATTTCCTTGGACTAAATCATATTGGTTCTGATAAAGAACTATCAGAGAGTGCCAAGAAGTTTCTTTTCTGGGTGTTCCATAGCTATGGCTATAGCCCAGGAGCAACCAGATGCCAGGCTACATCTTCCTAAGAGTTGTTTCCCAGGATATTGTCTCTGGTCACTGGGCACTGGTCTGGAAGCATTGCTATTTCAAAGGTTCTTGGGTTCCGGGTTTTGGGTTGTCTCTATCACAGTCCAAGAGGAGACAGTGTTCAACATGAAAGTGGTGATTTGATATCCTTGGCGTGTGTCTTCTATCCCTTAGCATGCCTTCCTGCTTTATGTAGGCTAGCTCTAGCTTGGCAGCACATGGCTAGAAGTTGGTGAGGACTGCTAGGCCCTTCTCCATAGGAGAAGCCATTGGACAATGGCTGTGAGGACTGGGCTGGAAGCAGGACAAATAGCTTGTAGGGTGCTGCTTCTCCCAGGGCTCTGATGCCTGTAAGTGGCAACTGGTCAAAAGTTGTAACTGGTATTGGTGTAGAAGGTGGGCCCCTTTTCCACAAAGCATTTTGAACCCAGTTTTTCCTTCTTCCCCTGATCCTTTTAGGATATAAAACAGGGTGTCATAAATCAAAAGAGGAATTGTCAGGGTCATGCTGATAGAAAAGAGGTGCTTGTAAGTGACCATGAAGTAAAAGGATTTTTTTGGTTCTACTTAGTTGCTTTTCCCCCCTTCTGCACAGATTAAAGTGGCTTTGCACAAGGAAATTTCAGTTCCACTTAGGCCACTACTAGGTAGTGTAGACCACTACTAGGCAATATATGCCTAGAGATGAGAGAACTTCATAAAGAAGATGAGATGACAAGCTGGAGGGTAATGCAATTGGTAGTGATTTGAAGATCAAAACTTTACTAAATCCTCCCCATTTTTCAAGGATCTGTTCAAGGCCCAACTTTCTCTTGAAGCTATTACTGTATTAGTCCTCTCAACTATGACTTTCTATATCACTTAATGCCTAAACAGACATTTTGACACTGAATCATACCTACCTGGCATTGCAAGTAATAGCTGTCTGAAGGAGTGGATGATTTCTCCTTGGTCCTTCAAGATAGGGACTATTATCTATGATTTCTTGGTATTCTCCAAAGTATTCAAACAAATACGAACACACAGTAGGAGTGTAATAACTAATATTCCCTAAGTCCTCATTTTTAGTACACAATAAAAGCTGACCATTCTGACAGCAATTTGGCAACAGTGGTTGCCAGTTAATTCTCACAGATACAAGGGATGATCTTCTTCCTCTTTGGATCAGTCGTATATATTAATTTACCTTCCTGAGTTGTAATAGTTCCTCTGAGAGCAAATGAGGAATGTTTTGGCCTTGAAGGCCAAAGTACAGGCACTTAAATTTTGCTGAAAAAAAGAAGAAATCAATTTCATTTTTACGCTACTTTAAACAGAAGATCAGTCTTAGTACATTTTAAAAGCAAAAAAAGCAATGCTTCTATGCTCCTGATAATAAGGCTTGTAAGTATTACAGTAAATTGGAATTTCTATATCGATTACCTAGAATTTCACTTGTGCAATAAGATGGGTTATAGGCTGCTTTTTGGTTATGTTCTCTCTTTAGATTGAAAAGTTACTTAGTGACTGAGCATCTTTTAGTGTTCACTTGTGTATACGTTCACTTTGAGTATATAGTTGTAAAGTCTGTAAAGATGCATTTAAAGAAAAGTCCACGAAGCCTGGGGGACATAGGACAAAGTTTGCAAACAAACAGTTGACAAACGTTATGAAATAAAATCTGTGTTTAAACTACAAGATACAGTGGAATGAGTACCACACTTGGAGTCAGGAGACCTGGGCTCAATCCTTAATTCCCACACTTATTTGCTTTATGTTACCTATGAGAGCTTGAGCAAATCACTTCACATTTAAGCCTCAGTATCCTCATCTGTAAAATGAGTATAATAATTATAATGCCTTCTCTCTGGGTTATGAGGAAAGCACTTTCTGGTCTATAAATGGCCGCGTAAATATAAGTAAATGATGATGAATTTTTTGGCATAGAACAAATGTTTCAAGTCTCTTCTCACCCCTGTCACTAAGAATGCATTGTGGGAGAATATTGTCACTATATTTATTTTTCTTCATTTAATTTTGATAGATAACTTTGTTTTTTACACTATTGTCATTTACCAACATAACCCTCCAAACTCTTATCATCCAGTGGAAGCCTCCCTTATTACAAAGAAAAACAAATAAAAACATAAGAGGGTGATGTTTGTTTCATCATCTGTTCTCTAGAATCTAGATTGCTCACTGAATTTCATCTGAGATGCCTTCTTAATGCTGTTTTAATTTAGATTATTGTAGTCCTAGCTTAGACTGTTCATTTATCATGCTTCCTTGAAAGGAATACATTTTACTATAGAAATGTTAAGTTTAGTATAAACTAATTTACACACAGCTAAAGTTGGTGCTAATTAAAAATATAAATTACTTTTCTTCTGACCTCAAGGAGGGTGGCACAGGCTGGCATGCAATACTGCTAGTGATCTCAGCAGGAGATTCATGATTATAAATGGAACAGTGTTTCACATATTATGCGATGCATTTGTCAAAACATTTGGGGATAATAGCCATAGACAAGAATGATATAACAGACACAAGCATAGATCTCTTCCTTATTTTTTTTCTATTGAGTTAAGAAGAGAGTAAGTCAAGGAATAATTATTTCAAGCCAAAATTCCAGTAAGTGCTTTATTAATTGCTAGAAGAAAAATTTTACTAAATGACATATTCAGCTACAGTGAAAAGATAGTTATTGACACAAATATTGCATTCTTACATAGTCTTGCATTTTGTTATGTTTTGTTTTTGCTCCTACCTTGTCTTTCTTATGAGAAATAATTCCATTGCTATGATGTCCCCCCACCATTAAATAGACTTATAAAAGACTGTTCATAGTACTGCTTACACTTCTGCCTAGTTTGTTTATGCCCTTTATGGATATATGTACATGGAGAACTGAAACAAATTCAATAGTGTACTGGGACTGCAACGCTAGCGAATGGTATTAAATCATGCACAGTGCTTTGAATTGGAACAATGAGCCTGATTTGAAATGGCGTACCCCTGCAGTACATGTCAAAAGGGTGATGGTCGTTGGATGATGACCATTTTTACCAACTTCATAGACCTGCCATTAAATTTTTGTGGAATTCATGCCCCCCTTTTTTGCCTAAAGCTTTTCAACGAGTATTACTATATTTCCTCTGTGTTGTTATTAAAATATGTACATATATAAGCATATTTACGAATTTGGATTTCAGAAAATATGCTTGATTGACAGAACTTGGAAGCTGAAATGGTAGCTTTATGTATATCAGCAAAATGGTTTGAGCTATATGTAAAGTTGTATGGCATTGTACTGATTCAATATGTGTGATGATTCTTTTTAGGCCTGCGTGATTAAATTAAGTGAAAAGGTCTCAGAGAGAACATGCTTTGGTCTGCTATGAAAAATTTTATACTTGAATAGAATATACCTAAAGAACATGGACATTGTATTTATCTTTGAATTTACAGTAAATAGCTTCTTCCTCTCATAAAATGTAAAAACTTTTTTTCATTCAGTTGCTTCCACTTCTGTATCTACTCCATCAATAAATACGGCAACTAAATTTCCTTTCCATATACCTCTCATATAATCAATATTTGTCTAACTGTTTACCTCATTTCATGTTGTAATGTTTTTGTTAGTAGGAGTACTAGTTAATTTTTTTTAAATGTAAATTAGTACTAGTATATATGAAACAGAATCTAGAGACTAATCATTCCCCCCTGCCATTTGATAGGATTACTAAATAGGGAAAAATTTCAGACAAGTCTTACGTGATTTCAGAAGAAAATATTATTCGTCTCTTTGCTATTCTTGTGGGAAAGATGAAGAGATATGGGGCTGATATTAAGACAATTAGATAAATTCAGAATAGGTTGAATGTATTGACCCAAAGTATATTCATTAATAGTTCAATGTAGACTTGGAAAGTGATCTCCGGTGGAATGCTCATGAACTTTTACTGGGTCTTATGCTATTTAACATTTTCATAAATGACTTGGTTACATACATAGATGGTATCCTTATCAGATATGCAGATGAGACAAAGCAGGTGATAGTTCAAATATATGAGTGAGAGAGAGAGAGAGAGAGAGGGAGAGAGAGAGAGGGAAGAGAGAGAGAGAGAGAGAGAGAGAGAGAGAGAGAAAGAGGGAGAGAGAGAGAGAGAGAGAGAGGGAAAAAGAGAGAGAGAGAGATGGAGAAAGGGAGAGAGGAGGAGGGGGGAGAGAAAGAGAGAGACAGAGACAGAGATGGAGACAGAGAGACAGAGAGAGACAGAGAGAGAGAGACAGAAAGACAGAGAGAGAGAGACAGAAAGACAGAGAGAGACAGAGAGAGAGAGGGAGGGAGGAATCAGTACTCGGGCGAATCTAATGAAATTAAAAGATGAAATTAAGAGAAATAAATGCAAAGTCATACTAGAGTTCAGAAGTCAACTTCACTAGTAAAAGTTCAGGGAAGCTTGACTAAGCTTCAGACAAAAAAGATTTGGGGGATTTTGTGAAGCTCAGTGCGTGAATAGCATTCTGAAGTAGCAAAGAAAATTAGTAACATATTAGGTTGCATTAGAGAAGCATGATATCCAGGAATAGGGACTATACTCTGTTTTATCAATCCAAAACTGGAAAGCTGTGTTCAATTCAGGGCATCATATTTTAGGAAGGGCATTAATAAGCTAGGAAGCATCCAGAGGACAGCAAATAGGATGGTGAAGAGCTTCTAATTCCTATCCTATAGTGATCAGTTGAAGGAATTGGGGATACTCTTGGCAACAGAAAATTTAGGAATAGAATAGATGTGTATCAATATTTGAAGCTTGGCATATGCCCTCAGATGGCATAGACTATACACATATTTATGTGAGACAGGGTTGGGTGGGAGGGAGTATAGTTTCAAAGAAGCAAGTTTAGATTTGATGTAAGGAAAATTTTTCTAACAATCAGGGCTAATTCCAAGTTGAATAGCTTGCCCAGGGATGGAAAGGCTAAATGAAAGTTAATCAGAGATCTTGTAGAGGGGGTTGAGGAGGAGGTAGATTCCTGTGGGTAAGACGAGATGGCTCTTTAATTGCCTTTTAACTATGAAATTTTATGGTTTTGTGGCTATTGTTTAAAAATACACGATGTTTCTGGAAATGTGAAAATGTGTTCATCCATGCATTTAAACTATGTTCATGTTAAACACGTACATGTTTCCATGTGAACTTACATATAAACCCAATGAAAACATACACATGTATAAAACATGTCATCTTACATGTATATCAGTATTTGCTTATATACCTATATTGATCATTTCTAAATCACTGGTCACATGTATATATAATGTTTTGCTGCTCTTCAAGTACATTCCTGACCACAACCCTGAAAGATAAAGCAAGAATTATTAACCTGATTTCAGCTGATAAGGAAACTGAGTCTTGGAAAGGTTCAATTAGTTGCCTCTTGGCATAAACCTAGGAAGTGGCAGAGTTAAAATTCAAAGCCAGGTCTTCTGGATCCAAGGTCAGGGAATCTCTGCATTATAACATACTGCTTCCAACATCTCTGTATGGTCATAGACATATCTATGGATGTTATATATAAAGTGATATTATTTAAGCACAGATCTTAGACCTAAAAGATGTCTTAGGTATTACATACTCTGAGTGTTTCACTTTATATACCTGAAAGGTCAAAAGTTATACCCAATGAACTGCACAGAGGTAAATTAAATCACCGAAACACGATCCCAATTCTTTTGCCTTGCATTTCAGTGCCCTTGACTATACAATAGTTTATACAAATACTTTTCACATTTTAAAGTGTTAAGTAAGTATAAGCTACTACCATCATTATTCCATATACCTATTAAGATAGTAGCCATAACGTAGTACTTTAAGATTTGCAAAGTGTGTGTGTGCATAAAACACGGCATAGCAAACTATGGATATCTATTATTACAAAGTGATAATAACAATGGCAATAATAGCTAATATTTATATAACACTTTAAGTTTTGCAAAGCATTTTATAAATATTATCCCATTTCACCACAAAAATCTGTAAGGTATATTCTATCAGTATCCCCATTTTGCAGATGAAGACATCCCAGACAAAGAGAGGTTAAGTGACTTGCTCAAGGTCACACAGCTATTAACCACATTTGAACTCAGACCTTCCTGACTCCAGGCCCAATACTCAACTCTCTATGCTACTTAACTGCCAAGTAAGAGGTATTTAGGGAAACATATGTCTGAATGCCTTATCCCCTTCAAAGTGTTCAGCATTAGTGCAATAATGGATCAAAGATCTAGGATCATCATCTAGTGTTAGTAGAGATCTCAGTATGTGAACTGTGAACCAGTTTTTAACTTTGAAAAACAAAATCAGTTTCATTATTTTATAGTCATACACAATTTGGTCCCTAAATGATATTACTCAGCTTGGTGCCACCCTTGTTCACTTGCTACCTAAGGGCTGTGGGCTACTTCCAAAAATCAAATCCATCATCAAGTATTATTATTATTATTATTTTGCCACAGATGTTACTCAAAAGAAAATACTATAAGATCTAGAATCTAGGGGGAAAAAAACCAACTAGTTTCAAAAATGCTTTATGCCGTGACATTAGAATAACTGTGAAAGTTCTCAAGATGATTCCTTTCAAGTGGAGAAGATTCATTTGGATGTTTAAGTTCTGGTGATTTCTTCTAAGAATATGCCAAATGATAGTAACAGTTCCTATATTCATATGTAATGATCTTCATTTTCAATACAGATTTTGCACCAAAAGTCAGACTAGCATTTTTATTTCTCCTGTGAGCAAACAGTTCTTTTTCTTGCAAACAAACTCTTAATTCAGAATATACCATTTTCCTTGTTTAAACAACAAGCAGAAACATAATTGGATTTGGCTCAAGTCTACACTAAATAACCAATTGTGAAGAGAGAAACAAAACATTTTGGTTCATGGGATGCTCTGAAGCTCAGACATCCATACGAATAAAGGAGAAGTGCAAGTCACCTTGTGGACTCATCTGTAGTTGTGGAATGTATAAAGCCTACTCTCCCTCTAGGCTATATTCCAGGTCCATACCCTTTCCCATGACCACCAATGAAGGCTAGACATACTAGTTAGGTATTATGATCATCTCACTCAGATGTCTTGGGTTTTAAGCTTGCTTCTTGACCACATATAAGCAAGGGCAGAATACCTACTAGTTTTAATTCTGACTGGAGACTCAACTATCTCATATTGATTTGTGTCTTTCTTCACCCCAGTAAAACAAACCCAAAAGATATTGGGAAGAATTTTAGAGTAGGGCAGCAGAACTTAAAACATGAAGAAAAATGAGCATATTCCAGGATAGATCTAAGAAATTCTTTTTTTGGTGAGTGATGAAAAGTATGATAACTGCCCTTCAAAGTGTTGACGGGAACATGGGATCCAGAGATAAAGAAGCAACATTAAAGTAGAAGAAAGCTCATGAATATGTAAACAAGATGCAAATATATATTTGAAAATCCTAGGAAATATTAATTTATTCAAAACAGTGGGTGTTTCAGAAAGAGAGAGCCATCCCTGCTCTGTAGATCACAAGCTAGGTGAACTAGGGCAAGTTACTTGATTTCTTCAGGACTCATTTCTTAATTTGTAAAAATGAGGGGGTCAGTTTACCTAAATGACATCTGAAGTCCCCTCTCGCTCTAAGTCCATGGTCTCCATGGTCTTATGACCTATTTAGCAGTTCCATCTACTTACCTTGTCTTAACAATTTAACATTACAAAGAAGGGAAATTCTACTGATTTCCACAATTATTTTGTAAAAACTGTGCCCACTTCTGTCTTCTCAGTTGCCAAATCTACTCCAGATGAGACTGTGAAGTTTTTGCAGTAAGTTCTGGAGCACATAATTTAGTTCTATAAAGTTATTATACTATGTACAGCTGTATACTACTATATAAATGGATACATGTGTATATTATATATTTTATCATACTAAAATTTGGATTATATAGCCATAGACAAGAATTTATTTCAAATATCAACATGTGCACGTCTCTAGGGTTATGCAAATTGTACCATTTTTTGGTGTGAGGAAAAAAAATTTCTGTCATTTAATATTCAGTATTAACACAAATGTTTTTTCTCAGAATTACAATCTAAATTAGGTGCTTTAAAATGCATCAATATATCATTAACTTCTTGCTTTAACATATTAGATCTATAAAAGAATCAATTCTGTTTAACAATGGTGAGAGAACCTAATCACTCTCTAAATTTACTTTTAATTAGCATCATCTGCATTAATTGGCATAGCTGATAGCAAAACATTACAGTATGTTGACATTATACTGGAAATGTAATATATCTTTAGCTCCTGGGCCTCTCCAGAAAGGACCTGTTAGTTTGTGTGTGGTCCCATATTAAATACATACGCTGATATAGCGTCCAACATTGTCTTCAGGAAACTTGAAAAGATGGTTTTGTCATTTAATTTCATTATTTAAAAAAAAGTTAATTGGTGCACCTGAGCCCTATTTTTCTCTTGTGATTTGTGTTTTGGAGAGAGATTTAGCCACTTCTTAAAGTCAAATTTTTAGTAGGTTATAGAAAGAAATGTTATGAAGACACCCAGTAATTCAGGAAGAAGGACAATGCTCTGCTGGTTATCTATAGAATGAGAGTTATACATAATATTTGTGGCAATTGCCTGATAGAACTAAGATGAAGGAAAAACTTTGTGAGCCTCAAATCCCTACAATAATGTGTGACATAAGTCCTGGATTGGCCCCCAACTCTTTTGGTCTGGCCTTTGACAAGACCAGAGATAGGTATGATTTCTCTTGGCATGATCTCCACGGCCTGCCATAGGTCTTTAGTGTATTTATTCTAGCCTAAGATTCACTTCTTAAAAAGCTCTTATGTTTGGCTAGTAAGAGTCATGTCCAGTGGGATTATAAAGCAATGAAGAATTTTTAAAAAATGTTTCAGAAAATGTATGTATCCCAAAATAAAAATTTATCCCTCAAAGAAGTCATCTTGGGAGGCTATGTACTTATTCCAATATTCCTGCCATTGCTAGAGACAGTTTTGGAACTTTCCATTTGAACTTGCTTTAAAACCACACGTATATCATAGTCGCATGCTGTTAAACAAATCCTTTCTAAGCAACTTGATCATACATCATATTCGACAAACTGTTTACTAAGGATCCACTAATATGTAGTACAGTGTGTCAGGAATGTAAGAAACAGTTGAAATATAACTTGGTTCCAGATGATTTTTGGCTATTCCCCAAATTTTGATCTATTTTCAAAAAGAGGAAAATTTACAATCACTAAAAGTATTCAAAAATATGCCTCAGGGGCAGCTAGGTGGCACAGTGAATAGAGTACCAGCCCTGGAGTAAGGAGGACCTGAATTCAAATTCAAGCTTGGACACTTGATACTTACTAGCTGTGTGACCTTGGACAAGTCACTTAACCCCAATTGCCCTGTCTTACCCCCTCCAAAAATGATATACTTCAGCTTCTTAAAGCAATTAAAAAAAAAAAAGATTTCCCAACAAATTTTATAAGCAATAGAATCATCTCTAGTAATAATACCAGTTTAAAGATTGTGGTTGGAAAAAAAACCCAACAAACAAAAACAAAAACCCAATCCTGGGTTTGGAATTCAAGGACATGTATTTGAATTCCTTCTCTACTATTTTTTATGACCTTGAGAAATTCACTTAACCTGTCTCTACTTTAGTTTCCTAATTTGTAAAATGAAGGAGACAGGCTAAATGGCCTGTAAAGTTCCTTCTAAATCAGTGGTTCTCAACCTTCCTAATGCTGGGACCCTTTAATACTCGTATGTGGGCATATCTGCATGTGGGCGTATCTGCATGTGGGTGGACCCGCCTGGAGACAAATAGAGGACCAGTGTCTAGGTTCCTAGGACCGTCAGAAATATGTGTTTTCTGATGGTCTTAGGTAACTCCTGTGAAAGAGTTGTTTGACCCCCAAAGGGGTCGTGACCCACAGGTTGAGAACTGCTGTTCTAAATATAAGTCCTATTTATCCTTTTCCTTCTCCCCTAATTCTACATCTCAATTTCTACATCTAAAATTTCTTTCTACCTGTTGATGGTGCCACTATATTTTCACAACTTTGGTGTCATCTTCAACTCATCTTCCCTATCCTCCTCCCCTAGTTTCTACATCTTGTCTTTTTTTTTCTTAATGTCCCCAATGTCTTCTCCATATTTACCATTCTTTCCATTCACTCTGCTACCACCAAGTTCACATCCTTATAACCACTTGGCTGGACTGCTACAATACTATGCAAATTAGCTTAATGTTGCTGGTCTTTTCCCCTCAGCAATCTTTACTTAGTTGTCAAAACACTCTATCCATTAAATGGTATATTATCTGTAAAGCACTTAGCACAGTGCCTAGCACTTAGTACATGCTTAATAATTATTCCCTTCCCTTTCTCCTACTGTGAGCAGAGCTCTGACCCCAACATTCTATTGTTCAAGAAGAAGACCCTTCCACTGGCTCTGGGATAAAATATATATTTTTTTAACATTTAGAGGCTTTCAGATTCTAACAACCAAAATGGAGAAAGTGCTTGAACCCATGTTATATGAGGAAGGAGCAGGACGAAGGAAGAGGAGACGTTTATTTTGAAACAGGGGAGACTCAGGGTAACATGACATTACTCTCCACTTAATTAAAGCATTGTCATTTGGAAAAAAACGAATTAGCCTTATACTGTATGCCCCCAGAGAACAGAACCAGAAACAGTGAGTAAAAGTTGCAAAGAGGACAATCTATACTTGATGTCATGAAAAATTTAGTATAAATTAAAGTGGTTCCAGAAGTAGAATGGGCTGCCACTGGAGATGGTGGCTTCTTCTACAGTAGAGGTATTCAAACAAAAATTAGACAAAAACTTATTGGATGTTACAGTGGGGATTTCTCTTGGGTTCAGGTTAGGGACTCCTCTTGGGCATAACTGCTGAAGTCAATTCCACCTCTAAAATTCTATGATTCTATTATTTCTAGACTGAAAAATTATGTGCTGAGCTGAATATGCATGATTTTCCCCAGTGTTTTAAAAGACATATTAAAATATGAGAATTTTTGAAGATGGAAAAAATAGGATTCCTCCTCCACCCTCCTCTTCCCCCTGGCCCCACTCCGGTTTCCTTTCTTGGAATTGGTTCAGACCTTTTTTTCTTTAAAGTCTGTTGGACTTAACTTGCTGGAAATCACATTGTTACAAACATGGAGTCAGATTTAGCCCTAACCAGTATAATATTATTTTTTCAGCAGATTGTCTATGGTGTATCCCCAAAGAAGATGTCTAAGCTTTATAAGTAATGGCAGCACCCAGAGTAAAGAAAACTCTGTTGTCTGAGTCAGAGGGTCTGTGATTGAGTTCCTGAGCTGGTATGATCTAAGAGAAGTTACTTCACCTGCATTGATTTATTTGAAAGTCTATCAATTAGAGGATTAGATCAAGTGACCTCTAAAATTCCTATCAAATTTAAGTTTTATTCTTCTTTGTACTTGTTACCTTTGATCCTCATTCTAACAGTAAAAAGAATACTAGCTTCAACCTATGAAATTTCAGTTGGCATGGGAAGTGGAAGAGCTTGTCATTATTTAGTCGTCTTTAGTTGTGTCCAACTCTCCTTGATCACATTTGGGATGTTCTTGGCAAAGATACAAGATGGGTTTACTATTTCCTTCTCCAATTCATTTTAGATAAAAGGAAACTGAGGAAAAGAGGGTTGAATGACTTGCCCAGGATCACACAGCTAGTAAGTATGTGAGGCCAAATTTGAATTCAGCAACATGAGCCTTTGTAACTCCAGGCCTAGTACTCTATCTATGGCACTACCTAACTGCCTCTGGGAAATATGATATAAAAACAAAATAGAGCAAAAACAATTTCTTTCAAAAATCTGTTTCCTTTTAGATACTATATTATGAAGTATTTCACAAGGAAAATATTTCCTTTTATAAGTAAATCTACTTGGACTTTGCTTCTTGATCCAAATATATGTTAAAGTTTATATCTATTCAAAAACAAGGAAAAAGAAAAGTTCAAAAATAATCAAGATGATTCAAGAGAAATGTTGCCCTGTACTGATACAGGATCAACTTCAAATGTTACTTTCCCTGAACTAGCTATATCAATCAGCTTAACGAAGTAAATATCTATGGTGTGTCATTGAAAGCACCCTTTCAAATGTTTTCAAAGACACAGAGTTAACCATACTGCTTGCTCACCAGTTGGATTTATCCTACTGTCCTGGTGAACATTTGTAAATCCCCAGTGGTATGTAAGAAAAATTGAATCCTTGAAAAGGAAATAATTGTTGGCAAAGTTGATTGTCAGCTAGCACAATGCTGTTCAAATTAAAGTCGACAAAATATTCATGTTAAAAAAAATGTGTTGAGAGAGCAACCCTTCAAGCTGGTAAGTTACTAAAGGTTTACTGATAGGGTGTTCAAAGGATGAATATGAAGGGAAAGCCAATTCTAGGGCCAAGACATATAACAAACAATTCAAAATGAAGTCATGGAAATGAGAGATGAGGGGACATGAAGGAAGGATGTAGTTTTGTTCAGTTTGGATAGAAGCTAGAGTGTTTGAAAGGTATGTGCCATAAATAAAAGTTCATTGAAACCAGAATCTCAAGGGCATCAGATGTTAAATTCTTATTTTATTTCATAAGAAACTGAGATACTGAAGGTGTTTGAGATTAGGAATGATGTAATTAGTACTGAATTAGGAAACCTACCCAGGCAATAGAATGAAGGAGTGTTTAGAGAGAGGGTAGACTAGACACAGGAGAATCGGTTAAGAGGCTATTAAAATAGTCTAGTTAAGAAGAGATTAGAGTTAGGACTAAATATACCTTGGAGCCTAATAATAATATCAGATACTATAGTAAGATTTTTTTTTATCAATTAGATATCTAATGCATGACTTAAGCTTGTAAATTTTCCCAAATATACTAATCAGAAATTAATAAGCATTATCATAAACAGATTAGATTTTATTAAAGAAATGTATAATTAAAATAGATATTTAACTGATATTTAAAGAAGTATTTTCAGAAAATACTAAGTTTCTTTTACCTGTGGCAATCAGTGTCCAATGGGGTAATTTATCATTACATTTAATTTCTGTGATAATTAGTATGAAACAGGAAAATTTATGCAAAAAGCTTTGCAAACCTAAAGGTACAATATGAATATCAACTATTATTTTCAATCAATCAATGAACATTTATTAAGTGCCTATTTTATACCAAGAACTGGGTTATAATGACAAAAATAAGTCTTTTTTTTGGAGCTTACATTCTATCACTAGAAACAAAATGCCGTTGTTTCCACCCCATTCTATATTGTTTCTACCTCCTCTCATCTTTTAGTTTCTTCATCTAACTGGAGATAGATAAATAGATGATAGAAATATATGGATATATAATATGGACATACATATATGTACATTATATGAACAAATTCATACACACATAAATATGTATATATACACACATCTATTGGCAGGGAGGCCAATTTGTATAGACACAGATGGGTCTATAAAATTCTATATAATGGGGATGGGGCACTAGAAGCTTAGTACTTAAATTGAGCATGGAAAGAAGCCAGGGATTCTGAGAGGCACAGAGGAGGAGACTGAGTTTTCAAAACACTGAGTACATATGCAGAGGCATAGAGAAGACAGATGAAGTCACACCAGTAGTTTAGTCAGAATTCCTGAAGATCTGAGCTTAGGTAGTTACAATATGAATGAAAGATTGTGTTGAGGTAAAATTGAATGTCATTCTCTTACTCAAAAAAAAAAAAAAGTAGTTGCCTTGTAGATCCAAAGACAAAACATAAACTCCTTTGATGAGCACTTTAAACCCTTTATAATGCGACTCCAGCCTACTATCACTCACCTTCACATAGTCTATATTTTAGAGAAAGTGACACATCTGCTGGTCCAAACTCTGTACTTTTTTCTCCATGTCTAGGGCTGGAACACCTTCTTTCCTCACTGAGAATTCTTTCATTATTCCATAAGGATCTCCATTTGAGAATCCTTTACCAATCTTTCTAGTTATCATTGTTCTTAACCTTCCTCTTATTATCTGGCATTTACTTCTCTGTGTAAATGGCACATACCCTCAATAGAATGTAAGGTCCCTGAGGACAGGTGCTTTCTTCTGTTGTTGTCTTCTTTTAGATACTGGGCCTCAGCATAGTGCCCGAATTTAAATTAGTTTTACCCAGTGAATATTGCAAATGAATGATTTTCCTGTCTTCTGTAAGTAATTTTAATTACTAAAATATATGAAACAATTTGAAAGGAGATACTGATTAAGATATAAAATGGATTTAATTTAGGAGAATAAGCAATTGCCTTCAATGGTTCTTTCAAAGGAAATTAAAAGGATACCTTTTATGTGTAAATGCACAATAACTGAACACTTATTTCTACAAGTTACTATTTCTAATTTTCTCATATGGAAGATAGATTAATTAGGCTTGATATTTTTACAAACACCAAAAATCCACTGTCTAGCACCAATTGTACTTTTCATGTGTTTTTGGTGAAACTCTATCAATTCAGCATTTAAAAAGATTAAAATACGTTATACATGCAGCATCTTTTATCACAATGTCTGCTTTTCTCCAAGTAGTCCTGAGGAATTCTCTTCTAAATTTACTGAATAATAGATCCCAAGACAGGATGCAATTACTTTGAACACAGGTCTTAAACTACCAAAGCTTCTTGGGGAGGTTTATGAGGAAGAACTACAGGGTTTTTTAATCTTTATTGAGGGATCCTATTTTCACACACAGGGAATTTAATTCTGTCCCAGCCTGTACGAATGCTTTTTTTGTCAATACACTTTCTACCTGGGAGAGAGCCAAAAGATTTATAAATTTTTATTTTATTTTTTAAAATTTAATTTAATTTAACTTTTGCGTAATGGGAACATACAGTGTAATAATACTTTAAACAGTGGTAGAAAACATACTGGATTTAGTCAGAATATCTGGGTTTCAATACTAATTCTGCTGCCTACTAACTGGGAGACCCAGAGTAAGTCACTTAACTTGCCTGGGTTTTAGTTTGTTAATGTATTAAACGAGTGAGTTAGATTGGGTGACCTAAAAATCTCCAATAAAAACTTTATGATCTTTCCTTGTACTTATGACCCTTAGTATCGCTCATAAAGTGAAAATCGTACTTGTTTCAGCCCAGCACTAACATTTAATTCCAGTTAATATAATATTATTATGGGTTTTATAAATGAAGTATATGTCTTTTAGAGAAATATTTTATTTGACCCTCTCTTCTGAATTCAAACATATGTAAGTAAAGAAATAAGCAGAGCATGGGACTTGAGTTCAAATTCTGCCTGAGACATCTACTAGCTATACGACCCTGGGCAAGTCATTTAACCTTGTGGTATCTTAATTTCCTCAATTATAAAATGAGGATAATGACAGTATGCATTCCATAGGTATGCTGTAAGGATCAAATGAGTTTACATATGTAGATATAGTATAACATAATATTATAAAATGTAAACCTTAAAGCACTACATAAATGCCTGCTATTATAACTACTGTTATATGTTAAAGGCTATATTTATCCAGGAACAAATAAATGGAAAAAGTGGAAAACAATCTGGATGATTCAAGCTAATTCTGTTATCCTATACTGAGATAACATAAACCAAAAATGTCTTTCTCTGAACTGTCTACATCAAAGAACTTCATATTAATAAAAATAAACAATTATTTTATGTCATTAAGAGCATTTCAAATATTCCCAGAGGTCCAGAGTGACCTAAATGAGCTATTCTCAGGATTTTTTTTTTTCCTGTTGGTTTGGTCAATAATCATAAAAACCTCTTGAGGAGAGAGGAAAACCTGAAATCTTGTCATCAAGTGTGATTATCTATCAGAACCATGAAATTTAACCAGTATTTTTAATATAGAAAATATCTATGGTATAGTAATTTGTGAAGGGAGTACCCATTTTCAGCGGGGATAAGGGAGGGTCAGGGAAGTCTTCATGGAGCAGGTAGCACCTGATTTAAGCAATGAAGGAAAGAAGAACCCTCAAAGGATATCCAATTGCTTAAAAGAAGTATTCAATTGAGATTTGTGTTGTAGTCTAGGAAAAGAAATCGGATGAGAGATGACAGGATAAGGACAATTGATGAAGGTTACTTTGTTTGGCTGTTACCTATGATCTACGAGAATAGGGAAGTAACATAATCTGGAAAGTTAGGCTGGAGCCTGATTAGGCAGAGCATTGACCACAGGATCCACACTTCATACTTATTTAGGAGGCAACAGGAAAACTGGAAAGACTGTTCAGTAAAGAATGGCTCTGATCAGTAGTGAGAAAGTGTGAAGGACTGGTTTTAGAGATGAAATAGACATAGGAGGAATATATACCACTATAATGAGATTATTTTATAGGCTAATTTCATTATTTGTGAACATCTCACAAGCTTTCACATACGGATAACCTAGATGGAACTAAAATTAGCATTTTCATGAATGTTATTATGACATGAATTAAAGAAATATTATAATGAAATATCAAATGAAATGATAGATCATGAATGCTATAATAAAATTAATTTTAAACATGAAATAAACATTGTACCTGAACTATTTGAACATATCTCAAGACATGTTCCATGATTTTGAAAAACTGTTTTGAAGTTGCAGAGCTTATTGGAAATAGAGGAAAGAAAGCATTATTTTCCCTCCTCTCTACTCGTAGTGGTTTCAAAGGCTTCTTTGTCCAAAGTCAATAAACCCTATCACTGATAATGGATTATATTTATACACACATTCTAGCTTAGTATGTCTGACTTCTTTGTCAGTGATTTGGTCACGTAGGAGGCATTCCAAAGAATTCCAAAATATTAAAGAAGCTCTTCTTAATGGGGCATCCAGGTGGCGCAGTGAATAGAGCACCTGGAGTCAGGAGGACCTGAGTTCAAATCCAGAATTGGACACTTAACACAAAACTAGCCATGTGACCTTGGGCCAGTCACTTAACCTTGATTGTCCTACCTTCCCCCCTCCAAAAAAGGAAAAAGAAGCTTTCTCTAATTAGAAAGAACCAATTAAAATATGTAATTTCATTATTTTATTATATATTTTATGATATCGGTGACCTTTGAGAGTCAAAAGACAAAAGGTCTAGCTGTTCATTTTAGCATAGATATAAAATCATGCCCAGATGTCTCATAGTGACATGAAGGTGGCCCTGGATTCTTGCAGATTATGTGAAGCTAGTTTATAAACTGGAAAATTCTACTAACTTGTATATATGCTGAGTTGGACTTTAAATGCATTGTCTGATGACCAGCTTAGGGAAGTTTATAGAACTCAAGTGTTTAAAACTCATCATTAGGTTTGTAGACTAACCAGCTGAATCTTTCTGAAGCTTTTGGACAGGAATATTTTTAGAATCTTGAAAAGTCCAAATTAAAAGGGAACTTAGAAATTATTTAGTGCAACCCAAGGCTAACCAAGTACCTACTAGACAACTTCCCAGGCAAGTGATCATATAGCTTTTGCTTGAAGACCTGTAATGAAAGGGAACTCACTACTACTTATTGGAGGTAGTACCAACAGTTTAAAAATTACAAATTCTTGAAGTACTGAAGCAGGAAAGGTGAAGAGGCTTTAGAAGAAAGAAGAAAGTGGACATAAATTCAATAGGTCTGGATATAGTAAACAGGAAAGGAGCAAAAATATTTAATTCTTCTTCAGTATCATAAGGATTGGTAATTTCAACAGTGGATGCAAATCACAAATCTTCAGCCATGTACAAATACATCACTCTAAATTTCTCCTGTTGATGAGTCTCTGGGGACACATACACACACATGTATGTATATGTATACATATATAATATAGACATGATATATACATATACACAATTTTAGAACCTTTGTATCTTTCATATATACATTCATATACATGTATATAAGAATGTTTTCTCTCTCTCTACAAATCTGTTTTTAGTCTTGAGGAATGTACAGTTGTTTACATAGCATAACTGAAAGAATATTGACTTTTAAGTCAAAAGACCAAGGTTAGAATCCCAGTTCTGCTAATGCCTTCCTATGTGGCTGTGTGTAGGTCACATAATCTCAATGTGTCTCGTTTTCCTAACCTGTAAAATGAGGCATTTCAGCTAACCTCCCTGAACACAAGAGGCTTACCTGATGATCTTCTGAGTCACTTTCAATTCTAGAATCTAGATTATATTATCTAATTATTACTTAAATTGTATTCACTAATTTTTATGCTTATATTGAATATTGAACATGTTTTACATATTAGGCTGAAGACTAGAATGAGTTTGTACTTTTTACCTACCCTGGCAACATCCTTAGAATTCTGGGTCAAATTTTGGAGAGATAAGAAAGAAAAATATACTTTCTTCCTTTAATCTACATCCAAGTGGCTGTTTATTCATATCACAACAAAACTAACACATGATTTATCAGCGTTCACAGTTTCTACTCAGAGCCATAGAACTGAAATAGCAAGAGTGTTGCAGGTGAGAATTGAGGTACATTATAGCATCTGTTACCATGCCTGGCTCAATGCTAATAGGTTTACAATTCATATTTTTTATAAAAGTCTTTTTTAAATACATAATTTGTAACATAAATCTATATCTACTTTATTCTTCAAGCAGCTGTCTAAATCAATTTCCTGATATACTTGGTCTAAGCAAATTACTCACCTGCTCAAAAATTTTCACTGCTTCCCTACTAATTCTAGGATTAAAAACAACTTTTTAGCCCATCATACCAAGGCAAGGCCTCCATAGGAGGAAGTCTACACTTACACTTTTGCCAGACAGGACTATTAGATGTACCTAAACTTAACAAGCTGCGTCTTGAATTCAGTAATTCTTTGCTCCATACCCCATGACTGGAATGAAATTATTTCTGCCTTTCAGGTTCCTTTTCATTTAAAGTTCAATCTGTGGGTGACTAGGTGGTGCAGTGAGTAGAGCACCGGCCCTGGAGTCAGGAGGACCTGAGTTCAAATTTGGCCTCAGACACTTGACACACTAACTAGCCATGTGACTTTGGGCAAGTCACTTAACCCCAATTGCCCTCCAAAAGGCAAAAAATTAAAATAAAATAAAGTTCAATCTGCTAGTCATCTCCTCCATAAAGTCTTTTTTATCCTGTTGAAAGTGTTGTCTCCCTTCTCAGGTTTTTCTATAGCATTTTGTGTGAATCGCTTTTCTCTCATCATATCTAGCCTCGTATTATTTTTATTCATATAAATACCACTTTCCTTCTTTCTATGTCCCCAGTAGAAGGTAAATTCCTTCAAGGCAAAGGTTTTGCCTTTAAAAAAAAATCTTGGTACTTGTGGTACCTAATACATAGAAAGCACTTAAATGTTTGTCGAATTGTATTTCTTGAATGTATTTTTTAGAATGATAAGAAACAAAAATAACCTGGTGATAAGATGTCATAATATTAATAGAATTTTTTAGTACCTGAATTCCTCAAAATGCAACTAAAATGATTATCTTCCCTCCAAAAACTTAAGCATTTTTCCTAGCTTTCCTAAATTTGCCAAACAAACCTTTAGGTTTTCTGTTAACTCAGCTTCACAACCTCCAAGTTATACTAAATTCCTCATTCTCCTTCCACACCTTCCAGCCTTCACATCCAATCAGCTGCACAGTATCTTTCTCTTTTCCCTCACTCCCATTTGCAGGCAATCACCCTAACTATCTTTCATCTGGATTCCTAATTGATCTCTGCTTCAACTTTCTCTCCTCTCCAATCACTTCTCCACACAGAAGCCAAACTAATTGTCCCACAATTGAAGTTTGAACAAGTCTCTCTACTTTTCAAAAAACTCCAAAGATTACTACTGCCTCTAAAATGCAACACAAAGGCTTCTGTTTGTCATTCATAGGCCTTTACAAACTACCTGTCTTATGCTTTTAGATGTATTAAACAACAATCTTCTTCACATACTTTGCCTTCCAGATGTGTATGTAAATACAACGTATGTAAACATATGTAAATAATTTTTCAAAATCAGGAAAGATTATACACACACACACACACACACACACAAAATCCTGATTTGAGAACTTATTTACTCTGAAAACTTGCTAGATACATGTTTTCCATGACATAAGATATTGTTACCATGTTATAGATAAAAAATTCTAATTATTCTCTCAAGAAAATTTTGATTTGATACTTCCTTTTTTTACATATTCAATCTTCTCTAGTTTGGGGGAATTGCAAACACCAACTATTCTAATGACTTTTCAACAATCAAATGAAGATACCTAAGCTTCAATATGGATATAATCACCCATAAATTCTATGTTTTTCTCAGAAATAAAAGGAAAGGAATAATGTATCATCTATAGGTTGCTCTATATTGTGATGCCTTTAATAGAGAACAAGATTGTCTTTAAGAGGGCACAGGATTTATCAATGCATAGTGAGGGAAGCCTCAAAAAAAGTCTTCTGCCTGATGACTAGCATAAAGTATTAAAGCACAAGACACAGCACAGATAATTGGCTTGTTAGGTAAGCCTGTTTTTTTAAGCATCAGTCACTGCTTCCTTTTTTTGTCCTTCTCTTCAAAGACTCACAGTCAAGTCACCCAAGGTTACTAAAGTATGGAATCTAAGGTAATAACCACTGTCCAGGTAGAGGCCTTGTAGAGAAACTACAACTTCTTCAGATTATTTATAGTCACATAATGTGAAACTTTCTATGGAGTATGTAACCTATTACAGAATTTCAATGAGAAATTAACTGTTATTGTCAGCTAATCTACCCCCATTAGAATATGAGTTACTTGAAGGGGGCACTTCATTTTTGCCTTTGTTTATGTCTCCAATGCTCAGCAGAGTATCTGGCACAAAGTAAGCACTTATATTCTTGTTGATTGATTTTTCTATGCCTTAGTTTCCTCATCTACCACAAGAGGGAACTGGCCAAAATAATGTCTTAACTCCTACTCTGAAATTTTATTATCCTATGAATTTTCAAAGAGTTGAATCCACATATAGAGTCCACTACTGTTTAAGCGTTTTGTGAAAAGCTAAACCACAGTTGAAGCTAGAAGTCTGATGAAAGATTCTTTGCAAAGAATACCTCTGCAATTGTCACGGTACATTAGGAAAAGGGAAAAGAACTGAGACCATCTAGGCTACCCACCCTATTCTTCTAGAAATTTTCATCATTTCACCTGACTGCTCCCCCACCCCCACGACCCCTTTTGGAACTGAAGAAGTCATTTCACTCTTTTTGTCTTTACCACTGATCACTTCTTTCTGCATAATGAAGAGCAATGAATGAAAAAAGACATCCTTATACTTTGTGTCTATACTGTAAGCACTTATTTTCAGTAAGGTCAAGGAAGTAAGAAGCAAAAACACTGTGTGCCAAGATTCTAGAAATTTCCAAATTAGTACTGGTCTTACATATTTAAGTTTAAATAAGTTTCCAAAAGAACAGTTAGTATGATGGCCATTTTCACCCTTTACTTTTTACTGCAAAATCTAAATTGAGAGTGTTGAATGGTTTCCACTTTAACTTTAAAATAGAAAGTGAGAATTAAAATGGTTGGAAAACCTATAAACTCCTAGCAAAAAGGCATCTGGTTGCACAGGATAAAACCACAACTCTTTTCTTTACCTTGTAGAGACTCAGTCCCTTCCCATCCTACCCAGAAGTTATGTTTTGAAGGTGTGGTATGCTTACATTTTTACCTCAATTTAAATGGAATCTGTGAGATGATTTATTTATGTCTTCAGGTGAAAATTAAATCTAACAATGGAGTACTGTGAACTAGGCTCTTGTGGGGAACTATATTTCAACTATATCTTGAAATTTAACCAACCATCACTTTTCAGACTGTCTTGCTTCAAGATTCATTACAACACTTCAGAGATGGCTAATGTGGACAAAGTTTAGATTCGAGACAAGAACTTTAAGATCGAATAGCTGCTTGAAATAGGGAACATCTGGATTGAAGGATCTAGAAGAAAGTCAGGCAAACAATGACAGGTGACAAAGAAAATATAGGTGCTTTTTCAGTGTCTAGTCCAGGCCTGCACAACCTGAGTGAGGCTCACCAAAGGATTTCAGGCAGCCCATGAAAAATGTAGAGCCTCTACATTTTTCATGGGCCTCCGGAAATCCTCTGGTGGGCCGATGGGCCATAAGCAGCCTACTGGTCATAGTTTTTGCAGGCGTGTTCTAGTCTATATTGTCTCTTTGATAAAAAGGGAAAGGGAAAAAGAGAGGAAAGATATTAGCACTGCCTTCATTCCTCCTCCATTCTCTTTTGTCATTTACATAATAGGCTAGTGATTATTATTTAAAGCATTTTTGAAGAAAAATGTGGTCATGATACGGATAATTGTTCAAATGACTTAATAAAAGAGTAGCATTTTCAAAACGAGCGGGGGAAGATGACAATTTAGATTGTCGGCCTACTAGAAATAAATGGTTTCTAACTATGTTCTATACAATGTCTAGCATGGTGTTTCATAAATGGTCTGAGTTTTTGTGATTATTATCGTTAGCTTCATGATTGTTAATAACACTAATGGTGTGAATATACATAATGGAATTTGCTTCTGCAGCAATACTTCTCCTTGTGTATGTATATAGGTGATTTGCCCCAGTCTATTTAATATTCCTTTATCTGGGGTTTTGCTTTGGGCGGACCTAGCATCTTTCTTGAGCATTATGCTGTAATTAAACAAATTAGCATGCAACAGCTTGATATAACTATCAGAAGAGTTTATTTCTGTCTTTAAAAAACTATGATTTGGAGGAGGTGGCAGCCAGAAAGAGAAACTCAGCATATTTTCCTTCCCCTTCACGCATGGTTGCTAGAGCTGAGGAAACTTCTTAGGAGGCAGTGGAGGAGGAGAATTCTCTTCTATCATGGTTGTCTATCATGTTTATGAGACTACTCTGGTTATAATGTATATCTCCCTATTTTTCAGCTGTTATTTCAGCTTATTTTCTTTTGCTGGCTACATAATCTGAGAACTATATAAGAAAAAGGAGAGGTCTTTCAAAGCTTGATCTTCTTTAATCACTTTAATTATATTAAACTTGATATAATTATATTAAAATTATAAATAGAATCACCCAACCAGCCGTTCAGTGTTCTGAACCATATTCTAATTACTTTTTTTAATGGTCTATCAGACAATTTAGTCTCCACATGGAAGCATTCTAAACCAGATAACTTCTTCTCAGGTTTTTTAATCATGTTTTCTCCACGTAAGATAGTGGAGAACTCTTTTTTTTTTTATTAAATATCAGGCATATTAATTCTGCCACACCAAGATTTCAGGCAAATACATCCGATAATTCAGCATGCATCTCTTTCCCTCTCCTCCAGTCAATACTTTTGTCTCTCTCCACAAACTGCCCATCCCTCTCAGCCCTCCCCTACAATCATACCTTTTACCTTAAGTCAAAAGGCAGTTCAAAATGTATTTTAAAATACAAATGGAAAACAGTCCTACTCATTCAATCATTAGACACCCCTTTGTTGAGCACACTGAGATTAGCTGAAAATTCCCAACTCCATTCATCAATTCTAGAAAACCTCCATGTCTCAGCCTCAAATCAAAGTTGGCCATTTTTTCACGGATTCTAATTGGCCTGTACAAGTAGCACACAGTTTTTCAGTACCTGCAGCTCCTTGGCCGGGTGTGATACCTGCAAAAGGTTAATGAGCATGCAGACTTTCAGGCACATCGCAAAGTACTCCACACACAACACTTCATTGATAAAACACACCAAGGACATGCACAGCTGCAGGCCCACTATAGTTGGTAGCTAATTTTGTAGCTATACAGAACATCCTATATCTTAGAAAAAAAATATATATGTATATATATGCATATATATGTGTAATTTTAAATCTAAAGATATCAAAGGACAATATTCAGAAACCAAAAGGAAAAAAGCCTGTTAAAGACTTTAGATACAACTATCTTAGCCACATTTATTTCCAGATGTGTATATCATTCCAAGTGTCATTAGAAATATCCTATGCTTCATTCTAAAAAAATTAATCACAAATGGGTTTGTTTTTTCTTTAAAAAAAAAAAAGTAAGTTGACTTGCATCTGTCAGTCAGCTAACTAATCTATTTCTGATGTTCAAAAAGGAATGAAGTCATCATTTCAGGACTTTGACCTACTTGAAATAAATAATTTTTTTTCCCTAAAAATAAATCATCTGAAATAAATATTTAAGCTGTGGTATTAATTCATGAACCAGAAATCTCTAGTCTATTTAAAAATACACTTTTATATAAATCAGAAAAAAGTTCAAATATTGTAAACATCTGTTTTCTACCTTCCTAAAAAACTTCCCTAAAGACAATAATATTCATTGTATTATGGGTAGCATCAACATACATGCATTAATACTACCATCATTATAGAGAGCCTGCAGGTAAACGGAGTTCTTCCATTCCCAGTTTCATTGTTTTACAATCTCTTGATATTTTAGAATATCTTTTTTCCCAACTTTCAACACTAATACAGGGATAAAATCAGCATTAGTGGTTCATGTTGCAAAGTTCAATTCTGGTTGCCAGTAAATCAAAATTTAACAGAACAATTAAAATGCAGTTAAGATTTAGATTGATTTGTTGTCTTAAAAAGTCTAACTAGGCCTTGACAAATCAAATATTAAATCAATCACAGATACAAAAGACCATTTTGGGAAAAAAAAATCAAGGCCAGCTACTAAATGCTAATGAAATATGAATATTAGAAAAGGGATGGAATATGACAGTGCATATGGAAAATGTTAGGTTTCTCATTTTCTGGGGATCTGCTAAAATTTAATTCAGACTACAGTGTTTAATACTATTTATAACTAAAAATTGATAAGTGAGCAATACGTAAACAATTGTGTATTTATGAATGTTGAACGATTGAGGGGGAAATAGTGTTTTTGATAAATTTTCAAATATTACTGAAATAATATATTATGAAACAATGTTGACAAAATAATGTGGCTTCTATAAAAGTTCATGCTGCATTTCCTATGACATGTTATTGTCATACAATTCCATCTAACAGGACGACTTTTCTTTTAATGTTATTCCTTCATATGAGGAAGCATGTCACCAAATTGGGGGAAAAACACACCACTTCCATGAATGGACATTTATTGACAATTTTAATTTACACATTTTAAGGGAGAATCATGTGCTTCTATATTCATATCTGGGTTTAAAAACAAAGCAAAACAGAATACTTGTAAGTATTAAAGACCCTACATAAAATCAGTCACTTACTGATAGAATGACTTTAATATGTAATGTAATTAAGTAATTCAACTGGGGAATCATGCTGTTTTCTCTACCACAAATATAATTTAGAATATATCAGAAATATAGAAATGTCTTATTTCTATATTTTTGTATATCTTAGTTTGGTACACATTTTATTATAATTTTAATTCAAACTAATATCTTTAAAATTAATATATATTCCCAGGATATTTCTCTACCCTAAGACATTTCTAAATATAATAACTTAGTTATCTGAGGTTAATGTTATTATTTGTCTCATACTGGTAGGTTATAAAATGAAAAAAAAAATTCTATTCATTAATTATCAGTCATATTATTACCAGACTAGACTGAAAAATAGCTACTTGATGTAGCTATTTGATGTAGTTCAATGTCTAGTAACCAGTTTCCCCAAAAGTTCTTGTTATCAACAACTCACATCCCATTTTAATGCTAAATGACTAATGAGACTAAGTGGAGCTAATTTGATTTATATATTTGGAAGCATTGTTAGGATTAGGTTAGGGAGGTACTCATTATGCAGTCGAAATGAGTATGGGGAGACATGGAAAAGAAAGATACAGGCCTGGAAACAAATGTTAATTTGGTGTCCACTTCCCCAGCCACTCCTGGCTTTGGACCTCAGGGATAAAAGGGCCAAATGTCATTGAATTTTGTGATGGTGAGTACAAAGTAAATTGTTAATAGGAAAATATTTGTAAATAGTCTGCTTGTCCTTAATTATTGTTTTGTGAATGGTTACTTTTGCTGGGGAGAGGGTTAGAGAAAGCATAATTTATGGCTGTTCAACAGCATAAGATAAGCATTATCTTCTGTGGTATAAAGTCATACTCTATTTTGAGTATGGCAAAGAAGACTAAAGCCACTTCCCCCCCCAAAAAAAAACCAAACCTTAAAGTTCTCTAGGCTTATAGCACCTGAGAACCTCAGATTTTATTTAGATGTTAATTCAAAAAAAGTTAGAGATGCATTTCCAAGATCCTTTTAAGATATACACACATTGGACATCTTAAGAGATGTTGAATTTGAAATTGAGTTCTATGAAAAACACCTTTGTCATTGTTCAACCATTTCTTCTTCAAGATAGAATTATGAACTGATTGATTCTCTGGTAACTAGAAGGCAATTTATCAATTGTATTGACATTTTGCTTTGCAAATGGATTATCTACCCTATCAATTGACTAGTAGACCATTATAATAGTCTACTACTTTTATTTCAAAGGTCTATGACCTCATCAGAGTGGGGACTCCCTTCACTGATATAAAACGACCTCTCAGCCATTTTTGAAAATCACTATAGTTTAAAAAAACAAAAACACCAACCTATACCAACCTGGTGATAAGCCCCTTTGAATTTAGACTGGTGTTCAAACAATACACATACATTCCATCACTCATTCATACTTGAAGTTTTTCTAGCTGGGTAAGATCTGCCAGTATTTTCCCACTTACGTCATTGCTTTCCAGAATCCAATCAAACATCAACATTTGACACAATGATAAAGATAAATAAAGATAAATGAATAAAATTAAAAGGAAATAAAATAATCCTTGTAGCTATAAAACCATCTTCAAAGAAAACTTCTAGCAATTCTATATATGGTACGATTTAACAAAATACTAATTAAATTATGTGAGTGAGGATCTTAGTCGTCTTTTGGTGTTAGGTTTTACAAATGAAGAAAATAAGACCCAACATGATAACATGTTTTGGCCAAAGACATATAGATAGGAAGTGACAAAGCCAGGATTTGGACCCAACAGTTGTGGCTAGAGATCCACCGCTGTTTTCTTTATACCAAATAATCTCTGAAAGCTGTTCTAGTTATCTTGTTGGCTAATAAGAAATAGATTTCTCTCCATTTTTTAAAGACATGAATCAAAGTAGTTACCTGGAACTACTGCGGCATTGCAGATGAAGACAAAAATAATTTCAATATCTATCATATGGGCAGAAGTGAAATGACTATTATCTTAATGTGAACCTGTTTTTGATCAATAAAATCACTTCCAATTTGAAAGCAAAAGCCAAGAAAGATAAATTTAAGACAAGGAGGAAAAGGGAGGTTTTAAGCAAAGAGCTTAAATATTATTGTATAGTTGTCTCCAAAAGAGATCATCTCAGAAATTCCAAAAGGAATTAAAATTCCAAATCTTTGGGGAGACTGTGGGTAGGGAAAGATCTAACAATTCCCATAATAAGTAATTACACCCTAGTGGCAGGGATAAGTTGTTTTCTAAATCAACAGGGAGAGTAGTCACTCCACAATGCTCCAAATGCATTTTAGAAATGACAGTATTTGTTGGACTTGATCAGAATGGTAAATGAAAAAAGAAATCAGGATTATTGCGTCACAAAAGGGATCATTGTCCTTCCTCTCTAAGTATCTATCTAAAAAACTAAGATACTAATTGCCCAAAGAAAGGAAATAACTGCAAAGAAAAATCTCCAGCTTTATTTTGAGCATTCTTTAGCTGAACTTTGACTTCTGAAGTCATTGCTTCAACCTCACCTGAGCAAGGATGGAAAGGATTTAAATTAGTTTATGAGAAATCAATGTTTGAAAATGATTAGGACTGGGGCCTATGATTCTAGTGACATTGAGAACTCCTTGATGATGAAAGTTTCTTTACCAAAACAAGCTCACACCTTTTCTGCAATTCATGGTTTTATAGAGTTACCTAGCACACTGAGAAATTATGTGACTTGCTTCAGGTCACACAGTCAGTCTCTATCAGAGATAGAACTTGATTCCAGATGTGCCTGTTTCTGAAGCCAGCTCTCTATCTGCTATGTCTCAATGCCTCTCCTAAGTAAAAAGGATGTTTCTGATAAACCTTCAATTATGTCATTATCATTTCTTAAGGGTGGATTAGTATTACATTACATACATACATACATACATACATACATACATACATACATACATATCTTATTCTCTTCCTTTAGCCCCCCTGACTGTCAAGGTAGGAAGAGCAAAAGAAAGAGGTGGGGATGAAGGATTAAAGATAATTGAAAAGGAAAGCAACAAAAGGGAGATTGAGAAACAAGCTCTGGGAGGAGGAGAAGGAATGAGTAGCAAAGAAAAGGGAGAAGTCATGAGGGAAAGTAAGAAATGAGGAAGAGGCTGGAGGGGAAAGGAAGAAGAATGAATGAAGAGAAAATCAATACATAAAAGGAAGAATAGTGGAAGGAGGGTGAAAAGTTAAAAGATAAATGGGGGAAAGTCAGAAGGGAAAGAAGAAAAGAGAGAGAAGGATATTTTAATAGGGAAGAAATAGGAGAAAAAAGGAAGAAGGTACAGAAGGAAAATAAAAAGGGAAATAGGGAGGAGAAATTTGAGAGAAAAAGAAGAATAAATTGTAATAAAAATTTATCAACATAGAATTTCAGTATTATATATATGTATACATGTATATAATTTAAGTATTAAACATAAGAATAAAGGAATGATAAGATGGCCTATTAATAAGAATAACAACCCTAGCCTATCCTCTTTTGGGACAGGTTATAGAATGAGGTGATGATTAGCCAAATGATAACCAGTCTTGAATTTATATCTGTGATTAGATTATGATATTTCTACTCCATAGAGTTAGAGACTTTTAGAGTACTATGAAAAATATTTCTTTCATATACAATTTTTGTTCAGTAACATTTATTAATGTATTTTTTCTTTTTTAAGCTCTTTTCACTCCTCTCTAACATAAAGTATAGTCAAGCAAAACAAATCAACACATTGGTCATAGCTGAAAATGCCCACTTCATTCTCCACTTCCAGTCCACCACCCTTCTGCCTAGAGGCAGGAGGCATGCCGTATACCATCTGTCATCATATCTGTTTACTCTATTGACCAGTTTTAAAGTGTTTGAATGTTTTATTACTTATATTATTGCATTCATATTAAGAAAATTGTTCTTCTGGTTCTGCTTACCTCACTATTTAATAGCTTTCTTCCCTTAACATCACTCACTACCATTTGCAACTTTGATTTGTCCATTAAAATAGACTTGTTTCATTAAATGATGGATAACAATGAAAGAAAGCTGAAAACTCTATGGGTTGGGGGCAGTAACAGAAGACTACCACGTGGCCAAGAACTGGAGATTGAGGGGATGCCCATCAATTGGGGAATGGCTGAACAAGTTGTGGTATATGAATGCAATGGAATACTATTGGGCTATAAAAAATGATGAACAAGAGGACTTCAGAAAAAATCTGGAAAGACCTATATGAACTGATGCTGAGTGAAGTGAGCAGAACTATGTTACTGTACACAGTAACAGCTACAACGTGCGATGACTGATTTTGATAGACATAGCCCTTCTCCGCAATGCAAGGACCTAAAACAATTCCAAAGGACTCAAGATGGAAAATGCCATCCACATCCTGAGAAAGAATTATGGAGTTGGAATGCAGAGTGAAGCAGACTATTTTTGTTTTGTTTTTTCTTTCTCATGGTTTCTTCTATTTGTTATAATTCTTCTATATGACATGACTAATGTGAAAATGTGTTTAATAGGAATGTATGTGTAGAGCCTATATCAAATTGCATGCCATCATGGGGAGTAAAGGGGAGAAAATTTAAAGCTTATGGAATTGAATGTTGAAAATTAAAAATAAATCAATTAACCAAAAAAAAAAGACTACAATGAAAAGTATAGATTACGTGAGCAATGTAGATAAAAATGGCTGTATCCGACTCACAGCCTCTATCTAACTAAACTCATGTATAGAAGTAAATGAAAACACAAAATTACATCCCTTCACGTATACTGAAAATTTAACATTTGTTCCTAATTTAAGGAATTTTGCTCTGTCTAGTTTTGCATCTGCTTGTTATGAACTAAGAACTTAATGTTTATTCCCAAAATTATTGTCTTCAGGTCCAATTGTTCTTCCAGATGAAGTTCTGTTATCCAGGGTCAAAAGCTTGTGACTGTTACGAGTCTTATGTGCAAATCTTTTTTTTTTTTTAATTTTATTATAGTTTGCATTATTCATTTCCACAAGATTTTGAGTTACATATTTTCTCCCCCC
>CM053592.1:118650822-118696863 GCA_028646515.1 Pseudochirops corinnae
GGGCGCTCTGGCTGCGCTCCCCTCCTCCCTCTCTCTCCCATGATCTTTCTTTTCCCCAAAGAAGGAATCTAGGGTTTGGGAGCTGTTCTTACTTTGCTTCTTATGCTTATTCTTAGTCATGGTTGTTCAGACCGTGATTTGATTTTTTTTTTTAATCTCTATGGGGCTCTGCTTCCAGAAGGGAAAGCTCTGTCCCAAATCGCTGGGGTCCTCCTGGCTGCCGTAAACTTCCGGCTGACTGGATAATGAAGACTCCAAGACCAAGACCCAAGACGACAATCCGGATCCAGGCCACTCAACGCGAGAGCTCTGGCCTGAAAACAATCGCTCAGTCCCCCGGCTGTCTGCAGGCTGCGGGCAGGAAGCTACAACGCAGAGGCAGGTGCAAAACCTCTGCCTTTCGCTTTTCCACTCTGGAGACCTTTCGGCCGGACTGCTTATCTCCCCCTTTCGCAATCCCCACTCGCAGCTGGTGCTAATCCGCTCACCTGAGAGGCTCTTACGCCGCCCCCGGGGCAGAGCTCAGGCTTCAGGCCAGGCTGGCTTGGGTTTGCAGTGCTGATATGGTTCCTCATAACCGAGCTGACTTTAGTGGGAAGTATCCTTGTGTGCATTTTGGAGTTCTAGGATTGGTTTAGAGTCCTATTTTATGGGTATTTTGGGATGGCTATGTGAGAGCTGTGATATGTTGCTGCTGCTACGCTGCCATCTTGGCTCTTGGCAAATCTTGATGCACAACTCTTATATTACAGAAGACTGTAAAGTCAGTTTTACAAAGTTTATAGCCTTTAATTTCAATGGTACAGAAGGATAAAAAAGTTATTACATACAATTCAAAACAAATCAGAAATGTTTTCCTCCATCTATTTCAAGCCTGTGGTCACTATTTAATCAGAATGATGCCCCAGTGTCTATGTAGGTCAAATCAAAGAGTAACTTCCAACCTGTCTTGTATATACAACATTTCTCATGTGAAAGTCACCAGCTACAAGTTTTTGTCTAAATGAATGAAACTGGTTTATAGAAGTTCTTAAAGGGGTCTCAAAATGAAATCTTAGTTGAATATGTACTGATAATTGAGATTCAATCTTGAGTTCATAGAATTTAAGCTTGAGATAATAGAATTTAAGCTGGTAAACAAGTGAAAATCTCTTTTAAAAAATAGATGAAGGCTACAGGCAGAGCCCCTATACTTTGAAAATATATGCTTTTTCTTTTTTACTGAGGTTAATTAAAGAGCCTCAGGGATCTTGGGCTTGCCCTAAATGACAGTTGTAGAACAGAATGTTTGGGGAATTTTTATTGACACTTGTGTTAGCTATGGCTGAATATAATTTTCTTGCTTAGATGTGGGTTTCATAAGAACTTTGCATGCTTTTGCAACCTCCTAGTTGGAATGCTTCAAGAGCCATGGAGATAATCTTTGTAAAGTCACCTGTATATTACCAGCTGACACCAAATGTAGCAATCTAACTACTGTACTTACTGGATTGAAGCAAAAGGAACACACAGTATGAGTTCCTTGAACTATTCATTGGAAGTTAATTTTCTCCTGCACACAATTCAAGGTATTTGGTTTTATGTCATATTCATTTGGGGATGTGGTTAAATTTAATATTAGCTATCAAAGGATCTGAAAGATGGTAAGCTATATCTAGTCCAAAATCCTCATTTTACAGATAAGAAAGCTGAGCCCTCAAGCAAGTGAAAAGCCCAGTTCAAGACCACATAGGTAATTCATGGAAATATGAGGACTAAAACCCACATCTTCTGAGTGTCAATCCAGTTATTTCTATTCTGCTATAGAATTTAGCCCCATCTTGCTATGACAACATATTTAGGATCAGAACTCAAATAACCTCACATCATTTCTTTTGCACCCCATCATGCTAACAAACATGCAATTCTACTGTCATAGATTTCCAGACATATATAAGAAAGAGATGAAGGTAGGGCATTATCCCAAGAGGGACATATATCAATAAAACGTCCTGTCTTCTGTAATTAGACATAGTTTGAATTTACTGACCCTTTCCAATAAGACTGTCACCTAAGGTCATTAAACTGAGTTGGCTATTAATTTGTTGTTTTGTTATTGACTAACGTATAGACATTGAGTTATAAAGAGGTTTAATTGGTTCCTTGGTCATTTGAAAACTGAACACATTTGTTCATGGCAAGTTGGTCAGCAATAGATATGGAGCAATGCTTTCTTGATTGACCTGAATCTATTACTTAATACAAAAGCTGGCACATAGTGGGTACTTAAGAAATGCTTGTTGACTCTCCAATATAGGATTAAAGAATTAGATATGGACAATAATTTACAGATAATCTAGTTTGATCTCATTTTACACATGAGGGTTTAGAGTCATAAAGGTTGCAAGTGTCCAAGGTCACACAGATAGTAAAAGGGAGAGCCAGGTTGGAACCCAAATTCTCTGACTTCAAATCCAGTGCTGTTTTAACTATACCATGCTGCAAAACTACTGTAAAAGTAAGAAAATGGCATTTAGTGCATATCGTCAGTCTACTATATAGAAAACAGGGATACTTTTAAGTTACATCAATACATAGTTTCTTCGACTCAGTGGTTTGCATCATTATGATAGTACTTTGTATCTACAGACAAACGGAAATACTCCGTTACAATGCTATTATCAGCATTTATAATAGCTCTACCGAGTTTGATAAATGAAGCCGCATTAATTAGTTTCAGGATCTTATTCACGCTATGGCATATCCACTAGCACTTTTGAATATGCAATTAAAATAATTCAAAATGTCACTTATGTTGCCATTTCACATGGAATGCATACTGATTATGGCTGCTTGATTTTTATTAGACCATTTACATTTATAAACAAAATTATATTAATTTTGAGGGGTTAGGAAATTTGCCCTCAAAGCCAGCCTCAGTAACATTCAATGTAAAAAAGTATAATTTATGACACAAACCCACAGAAAATACCCATGCTACTCTACTCTGAGTATAAAACTTTCTTTTTTTTTAGTATCTAATGACATAAGAAGGTCTATAGACTGGTAATTTTTCACTACTTCCACCTTAGAAAACAAGGGGGACATTAGATCAAAACCATTAGCAGTAACAACAGGAAAGGTAAAAATTAAATATTATTTGGAGTTTATAATTATAATAATTCCCTAGCACAATTTAAACTTTTTTAAAAATTCATTTTTACCCTTTTATATAAAAAACTCAGCATTCTTTTAGGGGAAGGAGATTCAGACTTGTCATTTTATTCATATAGAGAACTCTCAATATGGTAACTCCCTAAATGAATGTAGATCAATAACTTACTATAACTTAGAATTTTAAAGAGTCAACTGGAGATCTTAAGAGGTTATCAAACTTGCCAATGGTGGCAGAGCCATTTTTTTTTTGCTGACTCTATACCTGAACCTTTATGTACTTTCCATACTGTTCAGTTTACAAGTGTCACAAAAGGTTTCACTAAATCATGTGCCAAATGCAAATACAACTCTTCCTTTGCAATCTCTTTTTCAAATCACTTTGCCAATGTAACTCTAACTTGACTTCCTGGTTAGATACAGTCAGGGATGAAAGTAAACCTAGAGCATCTGCTGACACAGCTGCTCCCTGATCCTGAAATCAGGGGGCAAGGATAAGACTGGTTTGATGAAAGTGAAGGCATATTGTGCACGACCTGCCACAAATAGCAAACTCTGTCTCTTTGAAAGAAAATACCAGGTGCCTCTCTCAGCACAAGCAGAATTTCTTGGAGAGTGCATTGCATTACTTATCTAAATGCTGTTGCTTTGGTGAGTTCCCTTCTCCCAATTCATTAACTCTAGAAGGTGATGGCTTTCTCCCCGAGCTTTATAGGGGAATTTTATATTCTTAACTCAACACACTTATGTTTTCCTTTCTTGATAAAATGCATGGTGGAAGGAACTGTATTATTACATTTAGGTTGGGCCAGTAAGCCCTGGACTGAGTGACTTCTGAGGTCCCACCATGTTCTAAGAATCCTTGCTTTAACTGGTAGCAAACATAATATATTTGCTCCTTTTTGTGTAACAAATTTTGCAAGACAAAATAAAAGGCAAGGGCCATACGTGAAGTTGTTTTGGATGAAAGAAAAATGGGCCTTATTAATTTAGGTTAAGAAACTTTCCAGTTCATGTTCTCCATAGCCTTGAAAACCTACATGAGATGTTGAAGTTTAACATTTACTAGCAGTAACAACATGGATATAACACACATCTCTCTCCAAACTGTTACTTCATTAAATGGGTGTAAAAATACTTGTGCCATTAGAAGCAAAATGCTTTATGCACATAAAACCACTATATAACTGTTTTTAGTAAGTGATCCTCAATTACTTATATTAAACAGGGATAATGCCTCATATGTTTGTAAAAGTGAGACTGAATTGATTTTCATACAATTACAGAGAAAGGTCTAGGTTTGAACTAACTAAACTATCCTCCATGTTATGTGGTGAGAAATGAAAAGTGGGTTAGACACTTACTGGCTGTGTCATTCTGGGCAGGTCACTTAACCTCAACTGCCTTGAAAAAAAAAAGTGGGGCAGAAAAAATAGAAATATAGATTGGTAGAGGAAGGTAGGATGCACAGCCTGGAATGGTTTGTACCTCCTCAGAAAAGGAAAGTTAGAATTAAATTTAATAGAGCAGGAACTAGAAAACTTTCCGTCAATCTTCCCTTTTCCATGCCTCTTACTCTTGGCTTTCCCAACCTTGGCCAGTTATTAGAAGAAAAAAGCTGAAACAAACAAACAAAAAATCACTGATGCTGTAGTGTAGATGATGAAACACTGGAGCTTTGACCACATATGGAAAGGTAGCAAATGGAAAATCTAAAGGATATGAAATGCCAAGCATATTCATATCAGATAGTCCCTGGCAACAGAGTATTTCAAGAAAAGGGAAAAAGGTTAAAAGGAAAGACTGAAATACGACTTTGTTGTTGTTCTTGGACCCCATATAACATGACACAAACTGATATATTCTATTAATTTAAAAAGGGATATTTCAAGAGCTTGTATTTTATTCAGTGATTGAGAGCAGGGTTTATTGTTGTCTAAAAACTGATTTGATTTCTAATAAAATTTTTCCTCAACCTTGGCCTGTAAGACTGAAGATACTCTAATGTAAGACAGTAACATTATGAAAAATTGTGAGGTGGCTTTGTAATGTAGATCAAAGACCATTTTCATCCATCAAACTCATTTCCCTCGTAACTAAATCTGACATAAATCTATGTGTCCAAAAAAGAAACGAATTTCCTTATAATAACCTGCTGTCAATACACTTAATAAAGTCTTCAAATGAAGCTGCAAATTCAAAGAATTTTTTTCAGTGAATATCCTAGTAATCTTTAAATTAATCTTTGATGATTGCATTAAGATGGCATTATTAAAATTATACAAACAAGGAAAATGAATATTGGAAACAATTTAATTTGCCTTAAGCATAAAGAGTTAAGTATTAAATGGGAAGATATTCAGTGCTCCATCTAATATATTTTATCTTTATTTCTCATTATTATTAAAGTGAAAGCAAGGGTAAATATATTTGCCTGTCTAGAACTTTTCCCCAACAAAATTACATCCATGTTAAGAATGTTACTCTTTGAGGCTATAACAACTTGTTAGGGAAAAGAGGTAGCAATTGAATTTGATGACAGGCTTTCACATTTTGAAAATGAAGGCATTAAATGCCTGGGTGAAAGAGAGAGATCTTCAACATTCTATACTTATATTTGTAGTTCTTCTGGTTTCTTTCCTACAGAATTCATAAAATAAACTGTTTATGCTACAGCTAGGCATAATTCTTGATGTTTATGTATGGTAGGAGTTTATAGTTGTCAGAATCTGTGGCTGCCTCTACTAAATAGTGTTAAACATCCAAGGAGGTGGTGCTGCTCTCATTGACTTTGCCAGCTGGGTTTGCTCTTCAGGAATTTTTTTTTTTAAAGAAGTGTTTTGTTAATCCTATCAACTTAGTCATAACTACTGTAATGACCTACTCAGCAGAGGATTGTTATGGCTGTGTATTGCCTGTGTATGTACATTGTTATTGAAAAGTTCTTCAGTTGGACAGCATATGGGATGCACATTGTGCCTAATTCTCCTTGCCATATTTGGAAGTGAGTTTCTTTTCAGAGTATATAATGAGGACTTCCCTATGATATGCACCCTAATGTAGAAAGTATCTTTAGTCAGGCACAGACCCCTATCTTCTTCCAAGAGAAGGATTCATATACTCTTCAAAGACACTGGATGAATAATGAGGTCTTCAGGCCAAAGAAGGGAATGAGGCTCTAGGGGCACGACTGATCTAAAGGACTAGCATCACAATTCTTTGTTCTAGTAAAAATGGCTCAATAGGCTCTCTGCTTAGGGAAAAGAGATTCCTTCTCTAGTTATACCTTCTGCCAGTTAGAGGAGGGAAACAAGGTGATTCTCCAGTGTGCCCAGGAAAGTCGTCATCTAAAAAAATCTGGCCCAAGACATATTATGTGTGAGTGTGTGTGTGTGTGTGTGTGTGTGTGTGAGACACATATATTTCAATGGTTTGTTTTATGGTGTTATATTTGATGTAGTATTTTTGTGTATATTCCTATACAAACAAACAAACAACAAATATGGTCCCCATCCTCAAGGAATTTGAAGAAACATTATGTAAACATATATGCAAAAAATCAACAATGTCAAGCAGCAAAACAAAAGTGGAATAAATGATACAATATTAGTTCAATGGAGGGAGAGATCACTTATGTGTTGGTGTGGTCAGAAAGAGTTCCACATAGTGAGAGTGGAGTGGGGGTAGCTTGAACTGTGCAGTATCACATCCTGAGCAGAAATTAAAGCAATTCAAAACCTTACCAGTCAACAGAACTTCACATACTTCAGATGAGTGTGAAGTTGTGTTAAGGGAGAGCAACGTATAGTGGAAGATGTGGGGAGATTTTCATCCCATGCTCCAGTTGGATCCATTGGTATTGTATAGCATGGAGGCAAGCTGGAAGACAGTTGCAAAGAGGAAATGGTCCCCCCAACACCTCTACCATTACTCCTCCTCCCACAATGCTGGTGCCTTAACACAAAGCCCTGATTACCCTACCTTAGTCATGGTTTTGCCTTTTTCTGTACTTAAACAGCAAAGTAATAGGTTTCACTTACAAAGTAAGAAGTGTACCACGCACATGAAATGAATCTCACTGATAGAACCTTAATTGGATCATGAAGAATGTAGAAAATCCTTTTGTCTTGAAAGACTTTAATATGCTGAAATCTGTACAAGTGTATTTGATAAGCATAACATGATCTGCTGTCACACCGTTTAAATTAAAGACCTTTCTTGCAAAAATGACATCATCATTCAAATATTGAAATTCTCTGGTATACACATGTTCATTATTTTACCCCATGCATACTAATTGAGAACAGCTTGAAAATAACAAAAGAATTCCACTATGATTTATGAAGGACTATATTTTTTTTCTAACAGATCCTCCAACTGAAGTCAAATCAGTGTCATTCTGGGGTTGTGGCTGTCTAACTGATGTATTCTTCTGTATTGAGACGTGTAACACGGATCACCTCAAAGTCCTAATCCTTGTTCTCTTATTTGGCAGAAGATAAAAAATGTCCAGTCAAGTATTCAGCTTCACTTTCTGGTCTAGTTAAAATATTCATAACAACATTGTTCTTTTCAGTCTATCTGGTGACTTGCCAGTTTCCCCACTGACACAAAAAAGACTTTTACTTTCTGCATACAGCAAAGGAGTATATATATGTACCAAAACACTGGAGGTGGGGGTGAGGGTGGCTGAACAGACCTATGATTTCACTATTATAGAAAATTCCTAGGGAGGAACTCTCCTTACCTAGGAAGCCTATATGCTATAACTTGTAGTCTTGGTGAGTCACTGGGGACACTAAGAGGATAATAAGTGACTTGCCTGGTTCACATAGCCAGTCTGGGCTATAGGTGGGGCTTGAAACCAGGACTTTCCAACAAATACTAAGGCTAGTCTTTTACCCACTTTACCTCCTTAATTCTAGTATATTACTCTAAAACAGTATTACTCATAAGACAAGAAAATATCATTTTAGAGCTAGGTGGGACCTTAGAGATTAGCAACGGAAACCCTCGTTACAGTGATGAGAAAACTGAGGCCTAGAGAATTGAAATTACGTTTTGGAACATAACTAGTTAATGGCAAACCCAGGACTGGAGGCCATGTCACCTTATAACCAAACCCTTTATACTGAATTGTACCATTCCAGAACTGCTTCGACTAATGGGAAGCCAGGGTTTTTCAATTTTTACTTTATTGTGACTTTTTCTATACCTAAAAATTTAATTACTTTGCAATATCATAAAAACTTACAAAGCTATGATATTAAATGATACACTGATACACTGTACTCAAATATTAAAAGAAACATGTCTAAATACTAAGAAGGTTCTAAAAATACCCTCCAAGAGTCTGTTTTTTAATCTTTGAATTAAGATAAGATAAACATACCTTTATTTAAGTTAAAATGTCTAGTGCAATCTTCTGTAAAACACAACTAAAATAGTCTTATAATGCTCAGGACCCATGATTACAAATGTCTTTTACTTCTCTACTGTTCTTGTCATTTCCTTTTGCCTAAGGACTTTTTCGAGATATGGAATGATGAAGCCATTGATTTCAGAGGGAAGAAGCAATTTCTCTAGAGCTTGGAATATTAAGAATGGCCTGGTTGGGCACCCAGCTTGAGGCAGCCAGAGTGAGCTGGCAAGGCAATTCAACTGCATTATAAATCTCACTAGGCCAATATGGAGCCTCTTGTAACAATACACAGCAGTGATGTGACTATATCACTTCCTCAGGGATGAAGATAGCTAACTCCCACCAAAAAGAGTTTGTTGTTCAGTAATTTTCAGTCACGTTCAACTGTTCGTGACATTGAGGTTTTCTTGGCAAAGATAGTGGAGTGGTTTGCCATTTCCTTTACCAGCTCATTTTTTACAGAAGAGGAAATTGAGACAAACAGGACTAAGTGATTGCCCAGGGTCTTACAACTATTAAGTGTTGAAGGTCAGATTTGAACTCAAAAAGAGAAGTTTTCTTGACTCCAGGCACAGCACCCTATCCACAGCTGCCCTACCCAGTAGAGTAGGAGTGCTTATAATCTAATAGACAGGGCAGTAACTAGTTCATTGACTGGTGATGTTTAATGTCAATTTTTAGTCTTTAAAAGGCAGGATGAAGTGTGAGGGGGGGAAATTAAACAAAAGAAAACAAACAAACAAAAACATTGACCTGAGAGTCAGAAGACCCAGGTTCAAGTTCTGGCTCTGCCTTTCAGATTCATGTTTTCTTTATATACAAAATAAAGAGATTAACATGCACTCTTGGAAGGATTTTTGGTTAGAAGCTAATGAAGTAAAGTGTGTGAAAAGATTTTATGTTAAAAAGCACCATACACCTGCCACAACGTGTCAACTACTAGCAACTCCCTCCCCCCAACTGCCACCAGCTTTTCAAACCCCAAAACAAATCCAATACAAATTAGTTTCTCTTTCTTAATGGAATTTTCCCTAAAAAAGAAAAAAAAAGTTTTTATGTGTCTCTCAATGAGTGATTTTTTTTTTCCCTTTACTGAACTGGGTGTGAGAGCCACTAAGGACTACACCTGATCCCTCAGAATATTGTAAGCCAGTTGTCCAAGGTGTCAGACCCTATAATAGTTTAAAAACCAAAAAAAAAAAAGTACTATAAATAACTGCAAAGTATATTTCCTTAGTGATGGTTCTAGCCCTATCCAGTCCCTTGACTTGCTGGGTAATGTTGTTATGCTGGTGCCTTAAGTTTTAAACTGCCTCTGGCAATTCTTGCATATTGCAATCTCATTGTCTATTTAACTGGTTTTCTCTCTAACAACTCCCTCTGGTTATTTTGTCTTCTCCTACCTCTGCTCCAAACCCAGTACTTTACTGTGCCTCTTAAAAGAGTAGAAAAGTGAACATTAAAACATTACCACTCAGTGAAGCACTGCTATTTTGCTTGGTTGGAGTTAGCCATCTTCACCCCCAGGTGATACTCAAATCACTGTTTATAAATTCCTGCCTTTCTGGGGCTTAAGAACTTGTGTTACTAACTCTAGACACTGTTGTCCTTTCTTTGTCTCCAAGAGAGCAGGCTTTCCTTGCAAAAACTTCATTTTTCCGTGTGCAGGGTGAAGGATGTTAAGTCTGCCTGCAATGGTGTAGCATTAGTACTGCCATCCAGCTGATGCTATATGATGAAGACAATCCCACAGGCTGGTGTCTGAGACATGATCTATTCAGAGCTTACCTAAATTAGACAGCCTGGAGAATATGGAGCTCCTAATCAGCCCTCCAAGACAGACTTCTTCTGGAGCATTTTAGAGTAAGACGTCTTAACCTTTTGTGTGACTTGGACCCATGTGTCAGTTGGGTGGAGAACTTCTCAAAATAATGTTTTTAAATATATACAATGGAATATGTATGATTACAAAAGAAATCAACTGTACTGAAATGCAATTGTCAAATTATTTTGTTTCTAAAAAAGTCCACAGAGTAATGGTTAAGAATCTTGTAGTGCTGTAGCACTGAGTGAGTAAAGATGGGGGGAGGGGAGAGTGCTGGATATTTGGGGCCAAAAGTTAGGAAAGTATGCTTACCTGTAAACTAAGGGATTTCAGGGGAAATGTGGTAAGAAAATTTGGTGACAAAGATCAGGCTACCATGATGTGTTAGAAAAAAGAACACTGCAGTAGGAGTCAGATTCTTGGTTTCTAAGCCAATCTCCGTCACTAGCTGTTGTGACTTTGCACATATTTGCAAGATAAGAAAAACTTGATCTTTAAATTCCACTCTGATTTTATGACAGTTTTAAAGTAAATCTCTATGAATGCATAACTGCTCATTTGTCAACAATCTCCAACCAGCCAATGACTACCAGGGGAAATAGATAAAAGCTAAGCTTTACAGAAGTCAGGGTTTGTTGTTGGATTTTTTTTTTATATAGGATTTTTATCAAATTAGCAGACAAAAATCTATTTAAATTGGGAATAATCATTTAAAAATGCTGGTAAGGAGAATGCATGATTTTAATATATTAAAAGCAAAACATTACGGGAAAATGTGTACTTAGTGAATACATTAACCAAGAAGTATGGAGTTTCCAGGAGATCTGATGATTTTCTTCTACTTTATTATATTTTTTAAAAGAAAATAAGATGTATTCTTTTATAGCATTTGACAAACAAAAGTGATATTATTCATTTTCATTTAGAATTACTTGTCTTTCAATAATTGGTTAGTATCACGTAAGAGGTACAATAATACTTCTTTAGAGACAACTGAACAAGTTTTCCATAGCATTCTTTTCACTGACATTTCTTTAGGCTCTTGATAGGGAAAGAAAAGGGAAGAGGAAAAGTTCTGGGGGATACTATGCATTAATTTATTGGATTTACACATGCAGAATTATCATGTCAAGTAAAGTATATTCACTTCATGCTTTGGATGGTTTAACCAGGAAATTCCTAACTGATTCACAATTATAAATTGTAGCACTCTAAGTTTATAAGATTTTTTTTTTTCAAAGTAAGGGGGGGGGGGAAGAAAAACTAACTACTAGAGTAGGGGAAAGTTAGGAGATTTGGAGGACAAAATAAAAATTCAGCAGGGGGGCTGTGAGCCCAAGATCAAAGCACTGCTTCTGTTCTTTGATGTTCCTGTCCCTGAATTAGAACCCTACTGTTGAGGATCAACCTTAAAGTTAAGAGAAGACAGAGCAGGTAAATATTGCTCGTTAAAAAAAAAAGTGTATTCCAAGACCAAAGGGCACTTTATACGGTAACTTTTGGAAGTGATCAGTTGTTCACTAAATTACTACTGGAATACAAAATCCATTCAATAGTGGAAAGGACTTAAGTTAGAGAATAGCAAAAATTTGCAATTACTCCATAAAAGTTTGCTAGAAGAAAATGCTTGAAGAAAGTCAACTTGTTTTACTTTTAAAATAAATTTGGTAGATTTTCTTCGAAAATAGGATAATATAAATGAGAAAAGTTAAGATCATTTAGCTCCTGTATTTTTAACTTTTGATAACATTCCCAGGATCAAACAGGGGCATACCAACTCCACTGCTCCTTTCATTAGTGATAACATTCTTTTATGATGATGCCTGTGTGTGAAGGAGAGGCCTTTATTACATTAAGAACAACTGAGAAAATCATTTGGAGGGGGGAAACAAAACCCTGACCTTTTCCTTTGAACTCCCCAGAATTCTTAATGTTCAGCACAAGAATGTTTTTCAGGTCTGTAACATTAATGACTGCCCATTAGGTGTCTGGATTGAAGACAGGCAATATTAAAGGAAACTCCAAAGCTTCCAAGGCCTATTTTTTTTTTCCTTTTGACACCTCCAAAGAGGAGACTGAATAGAAGAATTTAACAGAGGATTAGTAAATTACTACTCTTCCTCCCTCTGTGGGTGGTCTGACCCAAAAATCTGCCCAGCTGAGAACTCCAGAGTCAGACAAATACATAACAGAAAACGAAAGAACAGCTGCAAGTGTGGCTCTAATAATTAATTTTCAGTACTGGCTACAACAAATGTGTTTGACTTAGGTTGGGAGGGGTGCAAAAACTGGGTTAAAAATACAATCCCATTGAATGATTTACATTCCTTCCTTCATGTTTTTTGTTTGTTTGTCTATTTGGAGGTGGGGAGGGGAGAAAAATGCTAGAGTTAATTCACAGTATCATATGATCATATCTTTAGTCCTGTAAGGAGCCATTTCTTTTCCAACTTCTTCCTTCTTAATATGGCTCCATTCCAGCATTTTAGAACTGAAATATAGCCAGGTTTTTGAGATGACTGGGTGTTGTTACTTCTTCTAGCAGAGATCAGAAAATACCTCCTTACCTGCTTAAATTGTCTTGACAACCCAAGATATTCTCCTTAATTATAAGAAATTAGCTAGAAGGAGATTAGTGTTTTCTCCAAATAGCCAACACCTAAATGCTGCTTTTAGCCAGGCCCCACCCCAGGATAACTTCATTATCATTAGAGAGAAAGATGGTATAGTAAGAGGTGAGACATGTTCCCTATTATCTAATTTAGTTAAGGATCTGGGTGTTAGTTATGAAAGAAGCTTGCATGGCTAAAAAAGTTTTCACAGGTAGCTGGTAAAATAGCATGTCCTTGTAGAGTTTCCTTGTCCTCTCCCACAAATAATAGAGCATTATACCCTGTATTCTAAAAGACATGCCAGATACATACTCCTCTAAAGCAAACAAGAAGCAGAAATTGTAGTAATCAGATTTCATTTATTCAGATTTGCGTGAATGATGAGAACTGAGAACAGAAAAATAAAACTTTTAGCTCTTTGCTTTCAAATCCTATTTCAGAAAAGGATGGAAGAAAAAGGTACACCTGGAAGTGGAGGAATCTGACAAAATGTCTACCTCCCACCCAGATTCGGCTCATCTCTTTTTCTACTGATTATTTCACTGATGATTAGATAAGAGCCAAGGGAGGGGGAAAAACAGACAACAGTCAATTAAAAAATAAAACAACAAAACACCAGAATAACTATTTTCTTCGGGGAGATTTAGTGTTTATTACTAGAAAAAAAAGGAAGCTCACATTGGGGCTTTTTTTTTTTTTAACAGAAGAAGAAATGTAGAACTTTGAAATAAATTGTCTCACCCACTGGCTGGGGACTAGGATAAAATGGAATTGGATTGCATGTTGAAAGGTAAAGGGCTTGGGGAAGACAAACCCTTTGTTCATAAAAGGCCTGTACCTAGATCATCTCTCCAACATTTCTGGGCCTTTCTGACTACTATTCCTTTTTTTAATGTAGAGTTGGGCAGGTACATTCTATCTCCTGATCAATAGTGTTTTCCTCTCTTAATACCAGGATCTTTTTATGGACATAGGAATTTTTCCTTTTTTTTTTTTTTTTTAACCTGCTTCTCAGGGATGTATGTGTTCTGCTATTGTAGAACAAATCTCTCCATCTACAATTGTTCTTCCCTCCAACCCACTCTATATATTGCCACTGAATTGATATGTTCCATAAACAAAATCCAATGATGAAATCAGCTCTCTCATGTGTTACAATAGCTTCTCCTTTCTGCCGACGGGATAATATCCAAGTTTATCAACAATCTTGCCTCCATTTCCCTATCCAAACTTATCTTAGTGAAAACCCTCTGTTCCAACAAGTTCCATAGTTTCCTGATTTTTCTCCCAAACACCAATTTCATTTCTGACTCGAATTCTTTTGGATGCTATATATACAATCCTTTGTAAGTCATCTATTTCTTCCCCTCTCAAATCATCTAAGTCTTATCAGGATCCGGTCAAGATCCCAATCGATGGTCACTTTACCCATGATAACTTTTCTAACCAATTCAGTCTATCTTTACCTTGAATATTTCTGAACTTCTATAGTAGTTACTGCATGTTCGGAAGTATTGGTGCTATTTAACATTTCTTCACAGAGAGGCAGATTATGACAGTAATGCACAACTTTATATTGTTTGTTACTCAGGTAGGTTCATTCATAGTTTTTATCTCATCAAGATTATGGATTTCCATATTTCAGTGAAGAGATCTGAAACTTCTTCTGAATACTCTCCAAAACCTTGTAGACAGAATTATCTCTCTATGGTAATTACTTATTAAATGCCAACTGAATTGATATGTGAAGGTAAGATGTGCACAAGATGTGGCAATTTTGCTGATCGAAAGCGGTAAAGACAGGGTGGAGCCAAGATGGAGCAAGAAGTGATCATAAAAACCAATGAGTCTAATACTCTCATTGTACAGATGAGGAAACTGAGACACAGTCATACAACTAGTAAGTGTCTGACCCATGATATCACCTATCTGCCACGTTGTACCAACTAGCTATTGATTGACCAGATTTGTTAATGGGAAGCCCACTGGTAGAAAGTGTACCTACCCACAGGATTTTTACCCCTAGGGTCCTGAGAGCTGGACCTTGCTAACATGGAACACAGTAAGCACTTAATAAATTTTTATTGATTGATTGATGGCTGCAAGTTGGGTGAATAAGCCCAGAACGAGGGGGTGGAACACTACAAATGTATGAACTTTTTATGCCACATAAGGAAGGAGTGGAGGGAGGAGTAAAGAGTATGTTTGAGGACCAGTATATTTTCCCATGTCTGTGTATGCATCGTATAAATCTGCCTATGTATTGTGCAGAGGGGTAAACCTAAAAGTACTTAGTTAATTATATGTTGTATGTGGAATGTGAGACTTTGGCTATAGAAACTTATGGATGAGGCTGATAATTATGTCAGGAAAAAAAAGTATGCATGGTACAGATGAAAAGTCTTCAACTGCTTTGGTGAACAAAGTTAAACAAATAATTAAAACTGATGAGAGGTATTATGCTATAATGATAATTAACATCATAGTTAGTTGTGTCCTAATTGGGATGTTGCCTTAGTGCCCCTGTATTAGAAACAAAGAAGCAGAGAATTTCAGAATTAGAAGAAACCTTAGAAATAATCGAATTCAACTCCCTCGGTATATATGAGGAAACTTACCACTCTTTAAATAGCTCTACAATTTTCACTTAATATTATCTGATTATATGTATTTGTGTTCCCAATAATATAGATGTGTGTCTATACATGCATACATATATGTGAGTATTATATATAAAAAAGCATCTTGTGTATGTCTATAAGATTATTTAGCTGACCAAACAATCGTAAAAAATACTGTTAAAAAAGCATAGCTTAAATGTTAAAACCTAAGTACAGATTTTTATTTCCAGTATAAGAACCCTAATATTTAAGGACAGATCTATTTTATGTAATAAAAAATGAATCACTTTTGGGAGGAGGTGTTTTAAGAAATGATATCACCAAATTCTTCTTTTCTAAAGTAAAGGGCCCTATACAATGTTTATTAATGATAAGTTAAATAGGGATGGCCTTATACAATGCTGCATTGTTAAAATCTGCTTTATAGTTGGCCACTTCAATTATTGGTCATTTTCTATGTTATACCAATGGTCAATAGGGCAATTACTAGCCTTTTATGAAAAAAAAAAATTAAAATTTAAAATTAACCAATTTAAGTGTATTAGAATCCTCTGTGAATCTAGTCTTAGAATTAGCTTTTAAACTGTTGCCTCTTGAGTTTCCATTTTAACCACAGCCACAAAATAAGATTTTGAAGTGACTGGAATAGCTCTCTATATATTTTAGTAAAGTAAACCTCCTGCCTATAATGCAATGACCAACTCAGTAGTAATACTGTCTCCCTTATATCATGTACACATTCTTTGTGAAATTTACTAGGCCATCATCAGCTACCCAATATTTTTTTTTTCTTAAAGAGCTGCTGTCAAGTCCCAAAGCTCACCTTAAGTCATGTATAAAGTGTGTTTTTATGTGAAGCAAAATTTAAGAATAAATAGTTTATACTGACATCTCACCCTCTCTAGTGAATTCGCACATGGAACCAATGTGCCTACATAATAGAATAGAACAAAAAGTCCCTGAGTTCTAAGAGACCTAACCTGCTTATGAGCGTGAGTGTTAGGGAAGTAAATCCAGGGCTTATATGTGTTACAACCATAATAATGAAATTGAAAATAATCTTAAAAGATATCAGAATTAAGATTAAATCTGGTTAACAATGGTGGCTCCAGATAATTAGTAATAAAATATAGCTCTCTCCACTAAGTGGAAAAGTAAGAGACCATAGGCATAGAATGTTGTAAATGCACCCACTTGACTTTGCTTAACTGATTTCCTTTGTAATAATGGAAGGCTTTATTTGTGGAGAGGAATTATTAGAAAATTATTGAAGTATAAAAAATAAAAGGTATGAATAAAACTTAAAAAAAAAATTAAAGGGAAGTAAAAAGTAGTGTTGTTATCCAAAGAGTTGGTGCATGATCCTTTTTTTTTTTTTGTGGGGTGAGGGGGCAGAGCTAGGTTATGGATAATTACTCCTTCAAACCAAGGATAAAATGTGTGCTAAATTCATCAGATGTTTATGGAAAACCCTATTTGATTTTAAGCTGTGCATCTAGCAGCCTTTGAACATTTAGTTTCATTTATAGAATTTATTTTGTGAATCAATATATCACTTAACTATTTTCCATGTCTCAAAACTTTAGTTAACAAAGAGGAAGACAGGCAGAGTAGATTATCATGCACAGAAACTGAATAGCAGTTTACTACCCTGCAATATGAATCTCTAATTATGTCCCTCATTACTCATTTATCTCACAAATAAGAGCTGACACTGACCTCCCTGACAGTATACAGGTACATCAACATATTAAAGACCTGCTCATGAAGTCATAAAGAATATCAAATTGTTGTTGATATGATATCTGTTCTTAATATAATATGATATCATAAAGTCACCCATGTAAAGCCAGAAGACACCAGAGATCAAGTAGGGCAGCTATTCCATTTAACAAAACATGGTTCAACAAGATTAAGTACCTTGTCTAAGAATGAACAGGAAGTAAGTAGACTTGAACCCAGGTCCTCTGACTCCAAATCCAGCATGCTTTATCAATATGCCCTTACTTCATCTTCCTGTGCTTTAAGACCCTAATGGAGATGGCCTATTAAGAGCTACTCAAATCTCACTGTCAATCCCTGCTTGTGCACAGTATATGTGAGTAATGTTATTGTTGTGATTTAGTCATGTCAGACTCTAAGTACATGACCCCCTTGGAGATTTCTTGGCAAAGATGCTGGAGCGGTTTACCATTTTCTTCTCCAGTGTGTTCCCATTTTACAGATGAGGTGCAGAGGCAAATAGGGGTTTAGCCAGCATATGTCTAAAGTCAGCTTTGAATTCAGATCTTCATGAATTCAGGATCAATGTTCTAACCTCTGGATCATCTAGCTACCACTTAAAAGTATACTGAATGGAATTTGTGAAATATGGTAAACAGGTAAAACAGAAGATATAGGTTTAGATTCATTTATTTATTCATTCATCCATGCCACAAAGTCAGTAAGCAACATGAATGATGTGATATATTCAAATTTCATTTCCCCTCTGGAAGAAATGTCTCTTTCTTCTGAGCTCGTATAATCCTTCGTACTTCCCTTACTTTTTTTTTCTACAGTAATTTTAATTCTAACTTATAGGATCATAGAATGTGGAGTCAGGTAAAGGATTCTGGACATCATCTAGTCCAAGCCTATCAGAAGTTATTTCCATATGTTTTACATCTCTACAGGAGCATAAAGTCAACGTAGACAGGGACCATATTCTATTCCTCTTTCTCTTACCTCAGCACTTAACAGCATAATAGTTTCTTGCAAGCAAATACCTGCTGAGTGAATGAATGAATGAATGACCTTGGTAGTTAGGTGAAACAACCCTGCTTATGGCCAATTAAGAAAAATGTTCAGCAGGTGTTTTGATTTTGTTTGTTTGTTGGCAATATTTTCAGAATAATTGCAGTGTTGGCACAAGGCTACTTCTGGAATTTTTTCAATAGAATGTGGCTACTTGTCAGTATGAATGTCACAGTAAACAGAGGGCTGACCTCAGAATTAGGGACACTTGCATTCCAGTTTCAGCTCTGATACCTGCTGTCCCAGTTGCCCCAGGAAAATCATATAATCTCTTAGCCTAGGTAACTTTCTAAGACAACAGGTTGCACAGGAGTATTGATCCAGGGAATTTCCTCATTGAGTTCCCTATACTAATGAAATAGCAGGTTGGAACTAAAATGAAGTGTGGCTGCATTTTCTAATATACTTAAACTTTCAGTCATCAATGTGAATATTCAGACTGTTGATTTAAAACACTGGACTTGGAATCACAAAGACCTGTGTTCAAACTCAAACAAAGAGTAGTTGTCTAATCTTCCTGGGCCCATTTTCCTCATCTGAAAATTAGAGGGGGCATATTGAATGACTTCTAAGGCATCATCTACGTCTATATCTTTGATACTATCTTTAACCCAATAATCATATGAAGATCCCTCTAGCCCTAGAGATTACCTATATGAATTAAGAAGGATAGATCCTCAGGATCATAAAATACTGGAATTAGTAAGAAACTCATAAGTCATTTGTTCCAGTCTCTTACACAATGTAGTAAAAATCCCCTAATATTTTGAATCATGTGTTAGGAAGAAATCAGAGCTGGAAATGTTTTGGGAACTGCAGCACTCATATCCTAGTTTATCCTTTTCAAACACAAAGCAAATTATGATGCAATATCTTTGAAGTTTCAGGGCCATTTTAGTTATGTGTTCAGATTCAATATGTGATTGATTGCTTGCTTATACAAATCAGAGAGAGAGAGAGAGAGACAGAATATTGAGTGTATTACTGTAAGCAGCAACAGGAATTAAGCTAAATCAATTCATAATTAGCATATAAATGGTTTCAATAATGGTTTTCATCTCAACTAGTTCCCCCTCCTCATCCTCTCTCCTTAGTAACTATTAGATCTCTGACATAGGAAGGGCAGTTCTACAATCAAAGTGAAAGGTTGAGCAATTACCTGGTGACTTTGGACTGATCTAACCAATTCAAGGCACAAATTACCTGCTTTCACTGGGTAACTAAAAACTATGTTGCTCTTGACCATGTAAAGCCTGACCTCAATGATACCTCTGCTGATGTCTTAAATATTTAAAGAATTTGTGGAAAAGCATGGGACAAAATACCTGGATATAGTATTTTTTTTTCTTTCTGATGTTGGAAAATAAATCTGGATTGCACATTTAAATATGCTTGGGTGAACATATCATAAGTTATGCTATTCTGCTCTAGATGTATATTACATATGTATATATATTTAAATGTACTTTCCGCATATATATCTAGAGGATAATATTATATGTAATGTCTAGGGTAAAATAAAAATTAAGATGTATGTGTATAAATACACAGAGAAAATACCTTTGGAGAAGAGGAGAAATCTAGGAAAAGGCAGAGGTTGTGTGGAAAATAACATTTGCAAGTCTGTAAGCATCTCTCTAGAGCTATGGTTTCAAACTCAAATAGAAATGGAAGGCCACTAAGCCATACATAAGGAACCCTCCAGGCCATATGTTGATTTAGTTTTAATATAAAATGTAATCTATGTTTAATTGTATTTTTGTTTATTTGGCTAAATAGTTTCCAAATACATTTAAATCTGTGTTGGGCCAGGGACAAAGGTTTTGATATCTTTGCTCTAAAGCGTGGTTCTGATGAGACCAAGGATCTCTAAGTATGCAGGACAGATTTGCTAGCTTTTGTGGCTAGAGATCCAACACAAATTCTAGGTCAGGTGCCTGGGCCAATGAACAAAAAAAAGATCTTAACTTCCTTACTGCCAATGGCATTTCTTCCTATTTCGTTTTAAGGACATCTTCTCAAGCACAGTATTTCCCTGATCCTCATTTTTCTTGCAACATCAGTTCAAGATCTATCTGTGCTCCACTTTTAGTGTTTTAAACTCTGAAATTCCTTTTTTAATGGAAAATATCCCATCTTTTTATCACCTTCACTACTACTGAATGGGCACTTCATCAACTCACAGTCTTCCCCCACCCCATCCTTTTACTATTTCTCAAGATCGTTAACCCCATCCTTGCTTCAATTTCATCCCTAACTAGCCCTCATGCCAAGATTATTCATCTCTCCCCCTGCTATTGATTTCTTACCTCTTGACTTTCTGCTGAACGTGGCTCATCATGTTCAAGCTTTTGTAAATCAATCCAATGTTTTGTTTTGATTGTGACCCTATTTTGTTCCTCTAAACTCTCTCCCTTAGAAATTAAATTGCAGAGAAAAAAATCAGCCCGTATTGATAGAGAGCCTTTCCTTACCCCAAGTTCCTTCTGCCAATGAAATACTGAACCACTCCCCATCCTCTTCTTTTTCCAGATTGTATTAAAGCATCTTTGTAACTGTTTTATATAGACTCATAGATGGTAAAACCTTTGAGGCTAAATATCATCTCTTACTCATCTTCAAATATAATCTTTGTGTGAATGACTCCAAAAACAATATTTCTAGACCTATCTTTCTTCCAAGCCTTAAACCTGCATTTACAACTGCTTTCTGCATGTTTCCATCTAAACAACTCACTGGAATCACAAAGATATCATATACAAAAGCAGACACATAATATTCTTCCCCAAATTTGTTCCTTCCCCTGTATTTTCTATTTTTTATTACCAGTTTGACACCCCATCCCTTATCCCCATTAAATAGGTTTGAAACTTCAGTGCCTTCTTTCAATTTTTGCTCACTTTTGGCCTTTAAATATAATCACTGACTCTTGTAGATTATACTTCCTGAAATACATTCCTGCTATCCCTTCTTTTGCATTCTTACTGACCCTCATTATCTCTTATCTGGATTCTTCCCATAGCCTCCTATCTGATTTTCCTGCTCTAAGCTGTCCTATATCCTGCTGCCAAAATAAGTTTGCTAAAGCCAGCTCTGATGTTACTCTACTGCTCAAAATTCTTTGATAGTTCCTTTTTGACTCCAGAATAAAGTGGGAGCTCATCTACATGGGAATTAAATATGGCTACAACCTACATTTCAAATGATCTTCTATCACTGTCTTTCACATACCCTGTGCTGCAGGCAAACTAGATTATTCCTGGAAAATGTCCCTAGATTTCCTACCTCTGTTCCATTGCTCAGGCTATTACTTCAATCAGGAAAGTTAATCAAATTCAATTCGATAAACCTTTACTAAGTTCCTGCTCTGTGTTGGGGAGTGTGCTAAGTGATAGGGATACGAAAAGAAAAGTGACAGGTTCCTTCCTCTCTGCCCCCCACCAGTTGAAGATGAGCTTTAGCAAATCAATTCTGGTTCCTCTGTCAAGGCCCAGTTCTCTAACACCACTTTGTGTACAGCTCTGTCATGGAGAAGTAGCATGGCACAGGGGAGAGAGAGCACACCTTGAAGTCAAAAAGACCTTGGTTCAAGATCCACTCCTGACATACTGGCTGTATGATCTTGGGAAAGTCGCTAACCATCTCTAAGTGCTAGTCAACTCTCTGAGCTGATTAAATTGCAGAGAAAAAAAATCAGCCTGTATTGATAGAGAGCCTTTCCTCACCTCAAGTTCCTTCTGCCAATGAAATACTGAACCACTCCCCATCCTCTTCTTTTTCCAGATTGTATTAAAGCACCTTTGTAACTGTTTTATATAGACTCATAGATGGTAAAACCTTTGAGGCTAAACATTATCTCTTACTCATTTTGGTACCACTCTCATGGTTGAACAGTTAGCTTTTTCAATGATAATTACTCCCCCAAATTACACTGGATTGAATTGCAAAAGTAATGAGGAATGTTAGGTATAAGCAAATATTTACTAAGTTACAGATACTCAAGATTTTATTTTATTGAAACTATAGAATATAATCAAAATATCATTTCTATTTTTGTTAGTTTGTACATGGTCACCATTTTTATTGAAACGAAGCCTTAGAAACAGTTCAAGCATTTTGAGGTAGAGAGGTCAAAGGTGGAAAATAAAACAATTCAAATAGACAACCCATTATTAATTGCCTACTCTGTATTAAGAACTGTGTTGGAGAGTGAAGGAGAGACAACGTTTTGGTAAGACATGTTCCCTACCCTCACACAGCTTACAAAGCAGCACTTTGCAAAACAAAGTATTATGTGAAGCTGGAAGGTGAAGATTTTTGTCATGAGATGCTTAGGACTTCTTGAAGAAGGTCTTATTTGAATTGGGATTTAAAGGATGGGTAGAGAGACTCTTCTTTGAGTAGATTAATATCAACTATATGGTATAACTGACAGAAAATCCCAAAAGAAATTGTATATAGTCCAAGTTTAGAAATTTTCATTTGCTCACTGTTAAGTTTTTTTTAGGATTAGCCTCAAAAGTGCGTTCTGAAATTACAATTCAAGCAACCAGAACCTTGAGCAGAAAAATCAATTGTGTTTATGACTTATTGATCTCTTTTTTGCAGTGGCAGGGTCATTGTTTTTCCCTTATTGTACAGCTCCTTTATCCTTAGTCTTGATGCCCATTATGAACTTAAGGGTGGTGGCAAAAATTATTAAACCTTTCACATGAATGGGATTTTAAAAGGGTATGTTAGTCATATCTGATTATAAAATATCATTAAAAATCTAACAAATTCTAATGTGAAGATAACTGTCTAGAAGCTAAATCTAGACTCTTGCCCCAGTTACACAATTAGTAGCTGAGTGACTTTAGACAAGTCACTTGAGAGTTCTGGGCCTCACTTTTCTAACCTATAAAATGGCAGAGCAAGTGCTGCCTGGTTCATGTGGTGTTCATATGAGTTAATGCATGAGAAAGGATTATGGGGCATGAGTAGAAAGGACAATTAAGTAGAGAATCTTGGAGCTAAGAGGGATCTGAGAGTTGGGGCATGTTAAAATCCCTCATTTCAACTCCCTAACTTCAATCCAGAGTCACATATCCAATTAATGACAGAGTTCTGACAAGAATCCAAGTCTTCTGATTCCTATTCCATTGTTCTTTCCATTAAAACTAGGATGTCTATTAAAGAAGTATGGCATACACTGGCTACTTCTCAGGGTAAATCACTCAATCTTTCAGAGCCCTAACCAAATTACTAAAACTATAAGCTGGGGCAGCTAGCTGTATAATAGACAGGAGAGCTGAATCTGGAGTCAGGAAGACCTGAATTCAGATCTGGCCTCAGATACTCACTGTCTGCCTTAATCTATTGGAGAGGAAAATGACAAACCTCTCCATTATCTTTTCCAAGAATATCCCAAATGGAGTTAATAAGAATAGAAAAGGACCAAAAAAATGACTGAACAATAACAACAACACGCAGACTACTACCAAATCATCTGTTCAAATAAGAGCTGTCTTAGTGCTTTAGTTTTCTTGACTAGCATCTTGAAATCAAAGGATATTAAATATTGTATGAATAGTAGATCTCAACATAAATATGATGCCAGTCACTAGTAATGTACTGATTACAGAAATTGAGAGGACGTATACATATCTGACATGAACATCAATTACAGGACAGGAAGTGTGCTGGGTAATGCTAATCCAGTGGAAGCACTTGAGTACATATGACTCAAAGTTCAACTTACTGTATCATCATGAAAACTCTGTATAGCTCTTTCTTTGCAGATAATTTATGCTGATTGGAGAACAGTGCTTTGCAATTACTTAGAGAGCTTTTATGTACTTCTGAACACTGAGTTGGTGGCTCTCAGGTCCTCTGTGGAAACTCGTTGATTCTGGATAGCTCTTCCTCTGGAAAAGCAAATGAAGTCTGACATAGACATAAATGGCTAGAAACAATAGTGAAGTTTTCTCTAAGGTCACATTCTCCGCCTAAATCATCTTTTGCACAATGGAAATTAACATATTTTTCTTCTACAGATAAGAAACAGACAAGATGCTTTCAGTCCGCTGATTAGTTCTTTGCAAAAATGTCCAAAAATCTAGAAGCCATTTGAAATTTTCCCTGTAGTATTATTACTACTACTACTATTAGAACACTTACCAAGATATTTTCTTTCCTTTAAAAAATGCATTGCAAATTTTTGAAGAGTTTTTTTGGAGGGTGTGGATAAGTGCATGTCAATGCATGGTAATAGAAAGATAAAATGTTTGTTAGACACGATTATCTCTAAATGGCAAGATTTACAGTTTTTTTCTTTAATTTTTATTGTAAAATGAGGGGAAACTCTTATTTGCACAGGAAGATTCAACAGAATGACCATCATTTATGTGAGAGTTGCCTAGAGTTTTGAAAACTCTGTTCTGTGTGAGTGTTGAGCTATGATTCAGTGCCTTATCATAAGATTGAAAGACAGAATAGCTTCAGGAAAAACAGAGGTCTGATAAGACATTCCAGTCATATACTATTAAAATTGGATGTTTGGGATAACATTTGTTCATGTTCTCTTTTTTTCCTTTTAAGTTTGAATAGAAAATTAAACTCCATATGTTTTTAAAGGATTAGCCAGTGATTTAAAAAGATGTCCATTCCACATTTCCAAAATCAAAACAAGTTGTTCTATGAATTCATAAACATGTGTGGTTTGGCTGGTCCCTAATAATTTCATTTTATTCTTTAAATCTTTTTTTCCCCATTTCTTTGAAGAACTATTACTCTCTTTAAGGTAATATACCCACAAGCAGGAAATTAATAATGTTACACATGAAGATATTCCTATAAAACTTGATATGAACCCTACTTCAGGAGTTAAACAACCTGGCTTCAAATCCTGCTACTGATATAGTGATGACTACTAGCTGAGTAACTTTGGCCAAATCACTTATTCTCTTTAGGTCATAATTTCCTCATCTGTAAAATGAAGGGGCTGGCCTAGAAGGTCCACTAGGTCCTTTCTGCCTTTAGATCTATGATTATATGACAGCTAGCAAGATGTAAAACTTAGAAGATTTTATAAATTTCTTTTTTGCTAATATTCATTTTATAAGATAAAAGTAAATTTTATTTTAAAAACCAAATAAAATATAGATAAAAGTAATAAAAGCTATATCATAACAAATACTGAGTACATAACTGTGGAAAGAGTAATAACTGATATCAGAAGACAAAAATCTGAATCCTCCCACAGACACTTGATACTTATGGACAAATAATGCAGCTCAGCTTCTAAGGGCCTTTGTTTCATTAAATGTAAAATGAAGGGATTAGACTACATAACTTCTACAATCCCTTCCAGCTCTTAAAATACCATTGACTTCATAAATAAATCAAAATAAACTAATTTTTAGTGCTTTCCATATTGTCTGTAGATATGAGCCATTACAATCTAAGGAAACTCATTTTCTGTTCCTTTTATTTCCTTTGGAAGGAAATGTCTCATTCTTGGAAATCCAGGACTAGATAAGCAAGAGTACTCTAAAATATCCTTAGGCTCACTTAAAAATGACACAACACTTAATAAGAAGGCCTATGTAGGTTGATCAGTTTCCATGGTCTGAAACACAGGCTGACCTATCCCAATATCTATTTGTTGCTGATGTGCCTTATGTAGCCAATCTTGATGTACAAGTATTTGCAAAAGTAGGCCACCTGTTGTTGTTTTTTTTCTGCATACCTTAGGAAAATTGGAGAAGGGGTACTCTCAAGATTTCCATATTCAAAAATATAAAAAACTTAATGCAATACTTCCCAAAAAATAAACATAAACCCACTACTGAAAGAACATTATACCCAATAGAATTTTTCTGTGGCGTATTATAGTTTTGAATAAGATGTTCTCTAAAGAAAATGAACTCAATTTCAAAATATAATCAACTCTATTCCATTATTAACGTGAGATAATATGCAGGCAATGTAATGCTAATAAGAAAATGAATCTCTCTCTATCTCCCCAACCCTCATTTTCTCCTTCTTCCTCTCATTTTCAAGGAATGTTTTTCAAATGGATCTAGAAAAAGGATTCATCCTAAGTAAAAATAGATAAAAATACATCTGTATATTTATATATGCTTGTGTGTATTCTGAAAATGGAGATTATATATTTTTGTCTAATATTTCAGTAAAATTGCCCTAGAACAACAGTTCATTGATGTCAAAACAAGATCCACAGTGACCTAAATGATCACTTACTATCTCCAATGATGACTTAAATCTTCTTTTTGACAATGAAATGAAAGCTTTAATGTTTGCCATATTTTTCCTAGACCTGAAAATTAGTTTAGAAATGAGAAAAAGGTATAGCTTACTTCTCCTTTTTCTTCTTTCTCCTATCCCTTTCAGATTTGACGGGCATCATAAATTTCAAAATGCACAGCAGAGACAATCTTTGTTCTGTTAAAAAACAGTGTGCCCAATTTTAACAGCTTAGAAAAGAGAAAAAAAAAAAAGACCTAGGAAACATGGGCAGCATATTAAAGTCTATGAGCCTAGCAACCCAGAGAGCACACACAAAGCTTGGAGCTTAGTAGGTCCTCTAGAAATATTAGTTGATGAAGATATTGACTAATATCATCATCTGATGTTATTTTTGAATAGACAAAATATACAACTCTGTCATTAAGTAAAGCTTTTAAATAGTTCTTTACTGTTAGAAGAAAAAAAAAGTACCTCACAATTTTTAAAGGGACTATAAACATAACAACAAAATTACTAAATATGAGAGTAGTTTTATCCAAAGGAAAACAGTACTTGCTGATTTAACAAAGAAAATGAAATCTCTAATGACTTCTAGCCTCACAGCATTAGCTTAGTCAACATCTGGCATAATGTTCTACTTTGAGGAGTCTTAGTCTTGACTGACTAGACATCGGCCAAATGCCAGAGGAAACCGTGAGTCACTTGCCATTGCATCACATTGTTCATGCTTATGACAGTAGAGTTTTCTTTATCATTAACTCCTGTGCTTCAATGTTGAAACCACTGCATTACTTGTAAGGAAGCCTTCTTCCTCTGATAGATCTGTCCTTTTCTATGATTAGTGTACATTTTAAATGCAAATGTTAGGCGGGGCAAGACCTCTAATTAAAAGCACTCTTACTGGGAATAATTACAGTAGCAGTCACAAGCAAACTTGGCATGCAAGTTTGTTATCCTCATAGTCAGAACCCCTCCTGAGTTGCTTTCACCCCAACAGAAAGAGTGAACCATCTACCAAAATAAGCCCTCATGCAAATGCCTGGACTATTATTCTGAAATAATGATCTTGTTTCAACATCAGTATTTGAGCCACAAAATTTAGACCCCTACTTCAGTGTCATGAGAATTAATAACCACACACATGTGGTCAGAATAAATTACTCTAAATTTGACAATACTTGGAGCAAGGTATCAGAGCAATAGATAGGCCATGGACAATGGCCACAGGCAAATCAGTCGACCTCTGTTTGGGAGCATAGTAGGTCTTCCAGAAAGGTTAGCTGATGTGATAAAGAAGAGCAACTTCCTGACACATACTGTTAATATTAACGACATCATCAAATGGATCTGGCTCTTCAAAACAAAAGGGAATTTTTATTCTTGTGGAATAAAGAGTAGCCTGTTGATCACATATCAGTCTGCTGAGCAGTAATACCACATGCAGAAAACAATTACCAAAAGCACTATCTTTACTAGGAAAGTCACAGATAAACAAAGGTCTCAGCAAAGATTGTAGAGCTGGTTGGTTGATTTAAGAATTTAAAAACATTGGGGCAGCTAGGTGGCACAGTGAATAGAGCATCAGTCCTGGAGTCAGGAGGACCTGAGTTCAAATTTGGCCTCAGACACTTAACACTTATTATCCCTGTGACCTTGGGCAAGTCACTTAACCACAATTGCCCTGCCTTCCCCCCTCCAAAATGAAAAAAAAAGGCATTTAAGAACATTAAAAGGCTTGAAAACAAATGAAAAGGTCAAGATTTGTAATTGAACATTCCAACGCTTAAGTACCCACAACACTGCTTTGATATGATTTTTACATAGACAACCACTGTTCAATACATATTATGTTTCAGGGGCAAATTAATTAATCTATATTAATATAGAACATGTTTTAAATATGGTTCAATGGGAAGAACAATGCCTCTGGAGTCAGTGGACCTGGGTTCAAATCCAATCACTTAAAAATTGCATCAGTGCCGGCTAACAATCTTACCTCTCTGAGCCTCTGCTTTCTCAACTGCAAAATGACAGAGCTAGGCTTCTAATGCCTTTCCAACATTAAATCTGTGATCCTGTTGTTCTAGAAGTCCATATTAGATAACTAGCTTCTCTTTCTGTTGCTAGTGAGACCATTCAATCCCTTGCATTTATATGAGGAAACAGCTTCCAATAGAATGTAAACTTGTTAATAGCAAGAATATTTCAGTTAAAAAAGAATGAAAAAACCAATAATAACTCATCATATATTCCTTCCTCTGATCCTAGTGAGAAATCTTGGCTTCTGTTCTCTTATTCCTGTTATACTATTATAAACCAAATGACCTTAACAGAAGGTGTCCATATCAACAAGGAAAAGACCTACTTACCACCTTAAAGGACTCAGATAAACAAACAGGTCCTATGGAAACTCAAGGAGTAGAGAATTATATATATATATTTTTTTGGAGAGAGCATGAGAGAGTGAATGAATTTAATATTCTGGTCGATAAAACTTCGGTCTGCTCCAGTGTTATTTTATCTCTGGCTTTTAAATCATCTTTTTTTGCCCCTAGTCCTTATAGCTATACGATATGCACTCATAAACACTTATTGCTGAGAGGAGCCTTAGAGATCATCTAATTTAACTCTCTGATTTTATAGATAAGGAAAATTTGACACAGAGAGATTAAATGAGTTTCTTAAAGTCACACAACAAATAAGTGACAAAGTTAAGACTTTTGTCTCCGGTCAATATACTTTCCAGTATACCACATCTCCAGAAACAATCAAGTTCTTTTTTCAGTGAAGAGCATATCCTATAACTTTCCTCCCACTTAAAAACAAAGAAATCATTATTCATAATAGCCCTATGAATTCAGTCAGGATAATTTAATTTGCTTAAGAGAAAAGGGATTCAGAAAATGATGGTGGAAAGCATTAGATTTGAAATCTGAATATTTAATGCTCATATATCCTTGAGCCAGTACTTGAGTTCTCTGAGTCTAAATTTCCTAATCTATAAAATGCTAAGACTAGACTACAAGAAAGCTCAGGTCCTCCAATTTTAATCACTGATCCTAAGAAGCAAAAACCAATGAAAGTGGTCATAGTAAAAATGATCATATGAAAGAAAGCTTGGACACTAATTTTCTGGTCCCCTGCCCACACATACTTCCTTCTCAGTAAATGCCAGTGCTTCCCTATTACTTCCAGAATCAAATATAAACTCTTCTGTTTGGCACTTAAAGTTCTTCACAAACTTGCCCTTCCTACATGTTTCATATCCTTCACTCCATGCACACTACGATCCAGCTATCCTGTCCCACTTGGCATTGATGGCATGGGCCATTCCATTCACCATCTCCATGCCTTTGCACTGGATGTATCTCATACTTCGAAAGCTCCCCACCATCCATCATTCTGCCTCTTTCTTTAAGAACGCAATTAAAGCCCCACATTCTACTGGAGACTTTTTATTTTCTTTGACCCCACCCTCAACTACAAGGACTTTTTCCTCTGCGATTAGTTTCCTTTGCCTCTGAACATATTTTATATGGACCTACATATTTTTACAGTGTCTCTTCCAGTAGCAAGTGAACACCTTGCAGGTGGGGACTGCTTTTACCTTTCTTTGTATCCCTGAGATTAAGTCCATAGTAAGCACTGACATCTGGTTGTCTAAGAGCATCAGCCTACCAGCTACCTAGCCTTCCTATCAGTCTGCCTGCTGAATACTCTCTATACCAGTCTTTTTCACCACCTTCTAATTTGGCAATTCATTTTCCAACTCCTACAGTCACATTAATTACCCATTTAAAATTCTATTTTAAAAGTTGCAAACATTTTAAATGTTTTTTTAAACTCCTCTACTTCCTGGATGCTAGAATTTGGCTTATCCTGTTCATATTTTGTATAAATAACGTTCTCTGCTTAAGGGTTATGATTCTGGCTCAGAGTAAACTGTATCATCATAATCATCATCTTCTTATTCATCATCTATATTTTTAATATATTTTCTTCTTCATCTTCAATAATTTTTACTCATGCAAATACAGCAGCTTTGATAACACTATCAGATTGGCTTTTGGGTTTTAATAGGAGATTATACCAAAGCACATAGTGACTAAATGGCCCACAGAGAATATTAGGCCACAAGTGTCAGTAGAAGAGATATGAACTATTGTTGACAAGTTTCTGATTCTCAAAACAAGACCAATTTATGTGAAATAATTCTTTTATTGGAGACTTTAAAAAAGCAAATAAATAAATCTGAAAGAATAATCCTAGAAGGATGTGATAAACAAAGGGGGAAAACTTTTCTTAAAGAAATGAAGACATACATATTATAACTACTGGAAAATATGAAAGGTAAAAAGCAATTTATGTGGGTTTAAGCATCTGAGTGTTTCATTATCAATATGTAAAACTGCTCAGGTTCCATGGTGACAGGCACTAAAGAAAGCCACAGACACCTAAAAATTAGTTTAATGCTGTCAGACCTATTCAGGGCAATTAAAAAGTATATGTTGCTAACCATTAACCATAATATTCTTGCAGCTTCCAGAAACATGAGTAAATGTTCATCTGAAAAGTCACTTCAAAGCATTTTAAAAAGATGAAACTACTTTAATATATACCTCTGTACAGACACACACACATTTAAGTTACATAGGAAGGAAAGTTATTTTCAAAGAATTTAACTTTTAAAAATTTCCAAACACATATAAATTAATCAATAAGAAAGAACAACATCTCTACATTTTGAATGTGGGATCACTGAAAATTGAGCTTCATATTAATTACTAATGGTGCTATATATCACACACCTTCTCATGCCAACCACTTTAAACTCTATGGGTCTTTATAATAAATCCTTGGCTAAGGAAAAGAAATTTCATACTGCTGAAGTACATCCACTAATTTTAGTGTCCTCTTTGATTTAGGAGCAAAATTATACAACTCAGACATTTTTACACTTTAATCTCATAAATAAGTTCTTATAAGAAGGCATAAGTACAAACTCCAAAGTCACTGAGATGCTTGAATCCTGATATTAAAATTAGGGGTAGGTCATGTTTTGTTTTCCTTTTAAACTTGAAGGAATTCAGTATACTTCATTACATTACAGGATCTGTCATATCAACCTGGGTATTTTGTGACTAGGTATAGATCCTAAACCACCTGGACTTTCTTGTCACGTGTGATCTTTACCCATATTCTCCAAAAGATCCTCAAGGCACCATCAAATATACTGAAGGCTTTGCTCAAGACTCTTTTGCATTCTAAGAGTATCACTGCTCACTCTCAATAAGAGGTATCCATCTTTTCCAACTATAAATTTCTTTGATAATGTCCCAGATGCAATGTTTTCATAGAACATCGTTAGAAATAAGCTATAGCCTACTTGCATCCAATATGTATCTCTCCACTGCCCTTTAGTCACCCACAATTTTGATTCTTCAGGGATTATGGTGTTCTAAAATTCACTATCACAGAGCATTCCCAGGAGAAAATCTCTTGTTAAAAGAAATGCTTTTTTTTGCTTTATTTATTTTTGCATCAGGGAGCATCTGGAAATCACTGAAAGCACTTTGGAAATTGCAAATGCAATCTACCCTTCTTTCTTCTACTCAGGAAGAGTACACTCTTCTTTCTGCTTAGTTCTTGGTCCGAATCATTCACAAGAGAAATCAATGAAAATAAAAAGTGGGGTTGATGCAAAAGAACAAAAACGATGACCTACAAATATTTAACTGACATAAAGAAATCATCACAGTGAAAAGCCTAAAAGACATTATAAACCACCATATCCAAAAATATTTCATCTCCTAGTCAAGCAGAATGACGTGACAGCCAAGTGTAAAGCAAGTTGTATGGCAGAATAATGACTCATTTGTAAAACATCATCAAGGATGAAGAAGAAGATTGCTAACGTCATTGTCTCTTAAAAACTATAAAAAGTAGTGGTAGGTAAGACAAGTACTGTGCACAGAAAGTTTGGCCTGAGACTCAACTGAACTATAGCATGCTATGAACATTCATCAAACTCTTTGCCACTAAAATGGAGGATGATCTTTTCAAGATCCAAAAGAAAGAATGGGTTCCTATAGATGGTGAGGGACTCTATATATTCCTGTTTGATGATAATATTGTATTGATTACATCAAGCCACAAAACATTACAGGGCCTCCTCAGTAATACCCACAATTACTTCAAAGAGCTTGGCCTAACAGTCTATACAGGAAAAAAAATAATTGACCTAAAAATGCCCACTGTCCAAATTATTGCTAATCCATTGAGTTAATACTCCAGTGAACATGTCTGAGCATTATTGATGGACAATAAGTTGGGTCTAGGATAGAATAGATGGTTTAGGATTTACCTAATATCGCTGAATATATCTACTGTTTACCATTGAGAAAACTGAGGTTGAGTGAGATTTAGTGAAAGTGTTACCTGGGTCAAATGTCTAAAATAAGACACTTTTGGTTTTCCTGACCAAAAATCAGCAACTGAACTTCATTTTTTTGTTGTTTTTGTTGCTGTTGTAACTCATTCTACCGAACCAAGTAGAATGACTTCTCCTAATGGGTTATGATTAGGACCTGTTAAGGATATCTAACAAAAAAAAGAATATGAACACCATTCTCATGATATATGGATTTTATCATAAATCGAGATACAGACTGAGGAGTGAAGAATATCCCTTTAAGTAGATAAATTCGGTCTTTTTTTTTTCATTATAGCCATTACAATAACCTCTGTCTGGCATGCAATGGTTTTCCTCTATATGTCATCCAAATGGAATTCTTTCCTAATTACAAATATTTTGAAAACCTCACTAAGGCAACCTAGAGAATCCTACATAACTTTTAGATGGTTTAATCAGCATGAAAGCACTGTAACTAGGAAACACTACCAAAATTCAATCAGAGATGTGATTACCATCCTTGACAGCAAGAATTCTTAACCTTTTTCTGTATCATGGCCCCTTCCAGCACTCTGGTAAAGCTTAAGGATCTCTTTGCAGAATGTTTCAGATGCACAAAATAAAATACATTGAATTCAAAAGGAAATCAAGGGTAGAGAGTCTAATTTGTGTACCTCTATATCTGGGTAGAGGAAAGGAAAAATGTAAGTGAGACCTAGGACAAATAGTCTGACGTTGGATGCAGTCAGTATGTGGATTGGGGGGTGGGAGGTGGTGGGAAGGAAAAGACAAACCCTTCCTATCCAACATCTACTGCAAATTATCCTCTTCCAGGCTACCTTCCTTCCAACTCAATGAAAGGCAGGAGCAACAAGACACCCACAAGGCCCAATGAGAGGGCTAATCAGCAACAACACAAAAGTATGTTCTCTAAGATGTTAACAGTAGGAACAGAGCACTGCCTATCTCTGGCCGTAGTTAGAAATCTGCTATATGGTTATGGTACCAAAACATCAAAACACTCAAAGACTTTAAAAGAGTTTAGGCCCCTCCACATTCCAGTCTGATCTAATCATCGGGACAGTCACTGAAAACCAGTTACATGATCAAAATCACAAACTTCTCCTCAGTCTTTTAGTAGTTATCACTCCAGCAGGCTTGATCTGTTTTCCTTCCAAATATCTCTTCCTGTCTTCACAGACTATCTCTCAAATGAGGGGGCAGAGCATTTTTTTTTTTTTAAATCAGTGCCTGAGCAAAACATCCCTTTTATCTTGATTAGGTCTTACAGACTCCAGTTTTCACCCTTATCACTTACTCTTCTTCATCTAGTTGTAATTATACTATAAGCCTGTTCAGAAAGTCCTGACCTGAAATGGTAGATTTCAATGAAATTTAGCATAAATGAAATTTCTCGTATATAAAACTTATTTTCTCAGTGATTGCTATCAGTCACTCATTGCTCTCTTCCATTAAAGGATGGGTGGGGGTGGAAAGAAAGAAAAATGCCTAAGGCTATAATGAAAATACATTTAAGACTGAAGAAAATCTGTAAAAATCATGTATTTTAAATAACTACAAAATATGTAGAGTTTGTCAAAATATTAATGCTGTTTGTTGCTGTACTGAAAATAGAAATGAGAGCAAATAAAGGCCTCAAAATTCTGCCAACATGGTCTCTTGCCTCACTTTACCTCCTATATTGCTCCCACTATGAAAACAGCAATTTCGAAAGCTTTAGCAGTTTAATTTCTACATCAACCTCATACCATCGTAGGCAGCTAGATGGTGTAGTGGATGCTGGATTTTTGGTCAGGAAAGCCAAAAGTTTCTTATTTTGGACATTTAACCCAGCTAACCCTTTCACTAAATCTCACTCAGCTTCAGTTTTCTCACCTGTAAAATTGAAGATAATAATATCACCTACTTCATAGGGATGTTTCAAGGATCATATAAAATGACAAATGTAACATATTTTCTATTATGTAAATGTTAGCTATTAGAATTAATAATGTTAATTTTATATCACATATATGTATGTATATGTATATTTATTATGTATATTTATATATGTATGTATACATATATTTATTATATGCATATCCATTTATTATATGTATATCCATTATTATATATGTATATATATTTATTATGTATATTTATATATGTATGTATATATACATATATAAATATATGTATATTTATTATATGTATATCCACATTGCTTACATATATTGACTTCTTTCTTATTAAAGTATTTTTAGTCAGAGGAAAGCTAGCTAATGACAACTAGCACTTACATAGTGTTTTAAGATTTGCAAGGCATTTGGCATGTTTCATATCATCTATTTTAATGCTCAGACCAATCCCATGAGGTATCCATTTTACGGATAAAGAAACTGAAACTCAGAGAGGTTAACTGACTTGTTCAGGGTCACAAGTACCTGGGGCAGGAGTTGAACTCACAGGATGATGTAAGGCTCAAAAAGGCAGTGTTTTGTAAGAGTAGTATTACATAAATGGAAATTACTGGTTATGTATTAGTAGCATTAATGCAAATATTATTACGTAAATGATGACCAGATGGACTTATCATGGACTATTAGGATGTCAATAGCAATGTTGGTTTATATGATGGGCAAAAGCAAATCATACACCTTACACAAATTATGGTTCCATGTATAAAAAGTTGAAAGTTTATATTTAAAATGGGCACTTTAACCATTATTGAGAGTTTTATTAAAGTATAAACACTATGTCTGAACATCAATTAACCTCAAATGGTTTCTTAATAAAATTCCCAATATTATCAATTATTAGCTCCTCATTCTTCTACTTCATGCACTCTGTAGTGTAAAAACAATGCAAATATACTTGATGATTCTGTAAGGATCAAACATGTTAATGAGCTTGATAGTTAATTTATAAACATACACATTGTATCTCTCCAAGGAAAAACATCAGAAAATACAATCTTTGAGCTATGGGCAGCCTTAGGGATTATTTTGGTCAAACCTCCTCATTTTATAGACAAAGAAATACCCAGAGAAAGGAAATGGTTTACCCATGGTAACAGAGGATACCAGTAGCAGAGTTCTAACTAGAATGAATGTAGCAAAAGATAATGGTAGCATATTCAGCAGCAATCATAATCAAAGAAGAAAGATATTCCTGATTGGTTCAGGAATGTGGTTTTTAATTTTCTCATGTATTTAATGTACTAGCACAATGAGCTCATAAGTCTAAGTGATTTTGTTTCAAAGATTAGTCCTCTATTTAAAAATCTAAATCTAGATATAAACACACATTACAGATGCATTTTATAAAATATTTGTATGTGTATGTATGTATATACATATACACATAGATGTGCATATCTAGACCTGACTGTCTATCTATCTGTCTGTCTATCTATCTATCTATCTATCTATCTATCTATCTATCTATCTACCTATCTATCTATCTAACTATCCCTTTCAAGCTTATAGACAATGAGCTTTTTTGGAAAGAGCATAGACTGGTGTCTTTTAAAGTTCTTGGTCCATTATTATGCTTTGCAATGTTTCTTGTTATAATGTGAAAGACCTTTGTTAAGATTATATCAGTTCATAACGTATTGATCAGTATAAGGCACATTTACAGATGGAAGTGTTGGGCAGGGTCAGGGAAAAGGCACAAAGTATTAATAGCGCTTTCTGTCAGTTAATTAATTGAATTCTCCCAAATCTAGAAAAGACTCTATATTCAATCTCAGAACTCACTGGAAATTGGTACTCAGTCTTTTAACATGTTGCTATAATCTGCTCATAAAAACAGGCAACATCACTAGAAGTTTCACATTAATGAAAGAGGTTACATTCATGGTGATTGTACTCTCATAAAGTCAAAATAAGTCCCCAGAATTCAGTGTACTTTTTATAACTCTATTTCTAAGTTCCATTATGCAAACTCCCACATTTCCAAGATAGAATTTCTTTTGTAGGTATGACATATCACCCCTGCTAATAATCAGATGGCACATTGGGACAAATAGCCTTTTTCCTCTGTCTCTATTTCACTGTAATTTTTAAAGAAATACTCATGCACTATTTGCTGTCAAGATTTCATCAAATTTATTATCAAGTTTGTGACCTTTTTGATCAAGGTCTTTCATCTATTCTAAATGCATTTAATTGAATGTCGTTGTTAGGTTGGGTAAGAACTCTCCACATATGTGTAGCTTGGAAAGATAAATCAGCATACTATATTAATTCATGATATATCTAATTGCACTTCTCCCTATCATTTTAATTTTATATAGTTTTATTATTTTATATCATCATTATAATATTTTATATAATTCTATAATTTCTAAAACTTCTCACACACAGATGCATACCTATGTACATCCATTTTACATCTTGAGATCATGTTAATCTACAGCTGTAGGCTCAGCCTCTTACTTCCTAAAACACAGTAATTAAAAGTAGATTTCCTTGACTCCTCAGCTTTTAGGCATATCTCAAATGAACTCTGCTATTAGAATGTGGTTATGAGAGCCCACATTTATGTTCTTACTTCAGAAGCAGATTTCATTTAACTTCTAGAGGACAAAATTTTGACCCATCCTTCATCTAGCTTTGTAAATTCATTCAACCATCATTTATTTCTTATCATTTGAAAGGCACTAGAGACATAAAAATAAAAATGCAAAAGGTCTTGCCCTCAAGGAGCTTAAATACTTCATCAGCTTTATTCTCAATTTCATCTTAAATTTGTGAACTCAGTCTTCTTAGATCCAACTGCTAACATCTAAATTTGTCAGGGCCAAATCTAACTTTATATATCTATAAATGATCTATGCTGCCACCTGGAAAAGGTATGGTTTTCAGAAGTGGCTCTGGTCCTAGTTTTCATCCTGATCTAGGTCCTCATATAATCATGCTTCTCTTCATAAGTCTCTTCTGATGCAATTTATCCTGAGTAATCTTAGAACTTAAAAAAAAAGAGAAAAAGAAATATTCAAGAAAAAATATGGGAAGGAAGTAGGCATTAATTTATATAAACAAATTCTAAGCAATTTCAGTTCCTCTTAACCCCTTCCCACTTGTGAGAGATTTCTGGAAAATTAAAAGATTCCTACACTTACATTATGGCGTGTGTGTGTGTGTGTGTGTGTGTGTGTGTGTGTGTGTGTGTGGTGGTGGGTGGGGGTGGGGGTGTGCATGTGTGAGTGTTTAAGAGCTATTTTCCTACAAACTGTAATTTTGTTTCTAATGTTTTATTTTTACATAGATTCTTAGATTCTTCAGTGCCTGTGTTTTTCTAATATATGTTTGCTTCAATTTTATATCCATTTGAAAAATTTTATTCATTTTTATAAGTTTCTTTGTTTTCTTTTTATTTGAAGGTTATGTTCCCATTTTAAGCTGTACCTTTCTTTTTTTTTTTTTTTTTGCCTTTTTGGAGGAGGGATGGTAGGGCAAATGGGGTTAAGTGACTTGCCCAAGGTCACACAGCTAGTAAGTGTTAAATATCTGAGGTCACATTTGAATCCAGTTCCTCCTGACTCCAGGCTCAGTGCTGTATTCACTGCACCACCTAGCTGCCGTGGCTGTACCTTTTCTTATACCTTTTTAGCCTCTTTTTTTTTCCCCCCTCATCTTTTGAGAATCTGGTCTAATTTAGTATAGATTTTATGTCCCTTTCTTCCTCTATTTCTTGAAATATTTCTTCGCAAGGACTCAAATCTCTATAATCATTCAATATTTTGTTTTCTTTTTTCTCAATTATAATTTAAGTATTTCTGTATTTTCCTTCCATTTCCCTCCTTACAATATGAATTTTCCTTTTCTTATTTTGAAACTATTTATTTTCTTTTTCCTGGTTATTAGCGGTCACAGTTTTTGGAAAGCCAACTAAGTAAAATTCTCCTCAGTATAATCTCTTCTTTCCTTCCTTTTTCTATTCCTTCCTTTCTTCCTTTTTACTTCTTTCTTTCCTTTCCTTCTTTCCTTCCACTTGATTTTTAAATTACCTGTGATTTCAATCTAATAAATGCCTCCCTATGAAGACCCACCCCCCTGAAAGCAAACTAGTTCTACATTTTGTAATCTTTAAGATTTGCATGGTGATAACAAAAAATTAAGTGATTTTCCCCTTTGTCCAACGGTCAAGGTAGAACTTTTATCCATGTCTTCCTGATTTTGAGGCCAGTTCTCTATCCACTTATCCACTGTGCCACTTTTACCCTACTTCTTATGAAACTAAAGGGAATAAGCTGTAAAAAACAAAAATAAACAAACAAGAAAAACCCCCATCATCTTCTAATAGCCATAAACCAAGGAAGGGAAAAAGCAGAGAAAAAGTAGTTAAAGGTGAAAAATGAAGCCAGGTTAGACACGTAACTGGAAGACTTCTGTTTTGTTTTCCAAATAATGATCTTAAATGTTTATCCAGTCACAACTTGAGGAAAGTTTTCCTCAATTAATATTTAAGCACTATGCAAGTGTGGGTTCCTATATATTTTATTAAAAGTCAGTGAAAGTTGGTATACATTCAACCAGTTTACTTTTCTTAATTAAATCAGCAATTCTTAATAGCTATACCATTTTGCTCCTGTGTAAAAGTCTCCCTCCTCCCTGAACCCAATGAACATGAGCACTATTTTTGAAATATATATACCAATAGGTCCTCCCCAACCCCACCCCTCACAATACACACATATGCTCTCCATAGCTAAAGATCTGTCTAGAAGTATTAAGTAAACCCATATAGTTAGCAAAGGTGCAGTTCAAGGTCTGACATGTCACAACAAGAAATGGGGGGTTTCCTTCCAATACTCAAAAGCAATGTGGCAGAGAAGGCATGAAGAAATGGTGGGTGTTTCCTTGGTATGACTATTAGTTTTATTAGCTTGTGCTGGATGAAGATTTAGGGTGTGAAGTATAGTATCTCTCAAAGATGAAACCCAGAAGGTAGTATATCAGGGACTAGAAAACAAGATAATCTTCACTGTTACCAATACCACCCACCCTCCCCCTGGGGTGGTAGAAGGTAACTTTAAAGAAAGTGATTATGCTACTCACATTTGAATGACAGCTGCTTAAAGTCTACCAGATATGACCAAAGTGCTAAAGCAATCTGTTTTCCTGACTAGCCAAGTAAAAGTGAACTTTTAAAATCAGGGAGCACATATTTACATAATCATTTCTACTATCAAAATCTAATCACTGAAATTTTATTTGAATTTTTAAGTGTTCAACTTTATTAAATACCATAATAGTTACTTAAAAAAAAAAAAAGCAATTGTTTACTGATCACAGATGTGAACTTAAAGTGGTCCTTTTCAGAAATATTAGTTAAGCTTCTAGTAAAGTATATTAAAATTATCTTTTAGTTCTTATAGTTGCACCTTTTTTTTTTTTTACTTTAGTAGATACCAATTTTCAACAGAATAAAATCCAATCTACTCATCTAAGGATCTTTGAAATGATTTCAATATGCCTTTCCTAACTTATGGAACACTGCTCAGACCATCTACATTTCACTACCACATTAGACTATTCAATATCCTTCACTCTTCTTGGGTTCCCTCCTGACTCCAGTGCTTTGCTTATGAAATACCCCATGCTTGGGATGGACTTTCTGGCCAAGATTCTTCCTAATCTCTGTCTATGGAAAATCACCCCATCCTTTTAAAAAATCATTTCCTCCTCTATGAAACTGTCTTTTATTTCCTCAGTTGGTAATGAACATTCCCCTTGAATTTCTCACTGAACTCTATAAGCACTGTCTCAATTCCCTTAACTTTTTTCTTTGCATTATAGTTATCCATTTACATTCTTATTTTCTTTGATTTTTAAGGGTGAGGCCTAGCTCAAATTCCATTTTTTTTCCTCCTGACTCCTAGTACTATTTCCTGGTATTGTATGTAGTTGGAGATACATATTCAAATGATGTTAAATGCAATGCTGAGGAGATATGCAAAAACAAGGTGGCCTTAATATATAAAAGAGAAAAATGTATTTTGAAATGTTATAAAATCATTAGCCCTCTAGAGTATAACATGATAAAAATTAAGTAGGAATATGAACTTGACTCCACACTAACAGGTAGGTTATGAATATCTATTGGCATTTAAAAATCATTCAAATCATAACCTATTAATATGAAGACATATCTTTCTGCCTTACTTTTCTTCTTCTCTCTCATATATTTTTGAATTGACATAGTTTCCTTCTCTGCAGTTTTAATTATTGTAAATTATTTACATGAAAATAAGTGACACTTCTGTGAATTTCAGAATATATCATATTCATTTTGCCATACTGGCACGTGAGATTATATATATCATGTTATATAGGTTATATATATATATAACACTAAGATATATCAGTTTATCTTTCAGCCCTGTGTCACTGGCAAAGTAAAATACAAACTGTAAAAGAGAGTCAGGCTGATCTTGGAGAAGTCCGGAGAGGGGCAGCGGCACTTCTACGTGAGAAACACCATACCTTCTGATTAATGGAGAGGCCTTAACAGCGCCCTTCTTCCATGCGTCTTGCCATGAGGAAAGGGGAGGAGGGGAAAGGTGGTGATGGCAGCAACACCTGGGGAAGGGAGATGGGGAAATATGTAAAGGGAAAATCAGTAGGCCCTAAAATGGTGTCCATAGACCTTGCCAATAAAACTAATCATACAAACAAAAAACTCAAAAGGTTTAAATGGTAGAGATGTTCCTTAAATTAACCCAAATCATAGTATAATAAAATGAAAGAAAAACCCTGAAGGAAGATGCTTGAAAGATGCTAATTTGCAATCTTTGGTAACAACAGACCAGCTCTCAACAACTGTAAGCTAGGAATGTTGCAGACAAATATATAGAAGAGTCTTCAATATATGACCAACTTCATTATTTATCTTCTAATTGGTGAGAATCATGTAGATGTAAGCAGGTATAATCCCTCTGGACTTGGAATCAGGAAGCCTGGGTCTGACACTTACTAGTTGTGTGACCCTTGACAAGTCATTTAAACACTGAGCCCAAGTTTCTTTATCAATCAGATCAGGATGAGAAAGTTTTTATAAGTTACCTCACAGGCTTGTTATGAGGAAAGCAATTTGGCAACCTTAAAGGGCTACCAAAATACAATTGGATAGTATTAGTGAGGGAATTTTATCATCCATAAGTGCTCCATACTCATAATTTCACAGGTCCAGTCCCCATCTTATTAATTTCAACTCTATGAGCTAGTTAGTGAAATGCTTTGGATGTTAGATATATAGGAATACATGATTATGCTTGCAATGAAAAGATGGATAAAAAGGTATTGACTATAGAAGATATAGACTGTATATGTACCTCAGGCACTGCAATTTCATCATGTGTCTAGACTTTGACACACTGCTTACTCTTAGCTATTATCTCTCACTGGAAGGCCATGACCCAAATTCTGTCTAGGCAATAGTATTACTTGAGGACAGTAGATACCAAATGAGCTGTGAAGGCCTGTTTAAGGTTCTCTTATAACTTACCCTTAGCCTGATTAACAGTTATTCTAAATATTATTATGTTCATTCTTGGTTCTGCCTAATCAATTGCCATTGATGTGCTGAGCTTGGCTGAATCAGTCCTGGTCTTCACACAATTTCAAAAAATCTTTCAGTATATGAAAAAAATAAAAAGATATCTCAAGAATTAAATGTGCAGTGAGACCTCTTTATAATTCCTGGGTTGAGGGGACAAAACAACCACCTAATAAACTTTCAGGCTGTTTTTCTTTTCTTGATGCAGTAAATACACTTCAAGAAATAAGCTCTAATAAAATGAGTAGCGACTACTTTGGTTTTTGTAGTTGTTATTTTTAGGGTGGCAGTGATGGTAATCTGTAGTATCCAAAGTATAAAAGGTGCTTAATAAACGTTTGTTGTCATGATTTAGCTCAATCTAAGTAATATTGACTAGGTTCTCCTATATCTAACAGAGCTGAGAGGCAATATAAAGAATGAGGAGTTTAAAGTATGACAAGCAATGAGAATACTATGGGAAATAGAACAATTGTTTTCCTACAAAAGTATTCAGTGTAATCTTATATTCACTAGACACATGCCACATACAGAGCTATAAATCACCAAGCAAAATCCATTTATACATATTTTCTGATTATAATGATTGGTAAGTTTTCATCTTAGAATAGAAAATCTGAAACTTGTAATGCTATCAAAGTTCTAGATAAAAATTTAATGTAAAAGTAAAAATTACCCTAGGAATAGTATTTATCCCTGAAAGTATTCAAATTATAATTATGTTGATGACTGTGAACAGAAAATGTTATCTTTATGAGCTATTTAGTGAAATGTTTTATATGTTAGATACTTTTGAATAATGATACATAAAAATGTTGAGCAAGGAAAGGTGGATGAAAAAAGAATTGACAATAAAAGACATACATTTCTTATATATAGAAAAAAGGGATGTTCATTCTTTATTTCGAGTGAGAGTGTTGTGGCATTTGATTTTTTTCAGAATCAGAGACAGTATGAATATATGAGTGTATTCCAGTTTCTGAAGGTGGTTCTGTTCTGTAATCCAGATATTTGGGAAAGAAGTTATCACAATGACCTTTGTTGGTTTTTTGGCACAAAATTCCTTTTGACCTTAGAAGGCATCTCAGACTTTGCAATTTCATGATGTCTCTAATCTTTGACACACTGCTTACTCTTACCCATCATCTCTGTTTGGAAGAACATGACCCAACTTATGTCTAGGCAATCAGGTTAGTCATCCCTGGAGTTGAGAAATTCTATAACTAATGACTTATCATAGGAGATTAGCATCAAAGAATTCTGAAGGCATGCTGAATAACTCTAAGTTCTTTAGAGTTGCCCCATATTTAAACATGTTTAGACAGATGTGCCTGTTAAAATTTTATAGAACCAGAAGTATTAAACCCAGTTTTTGTCTGACATGAGTGAATAGAAATATTTAGTGAGCCTTGCTATACTTTTTCTTGAACTATTCACTGTATCATTTTAATTTTTTTTTCAACTCTTGATCAAACCTGTGCATTGGAATCAGCTTCTGCAGCAGATGCTAACAGCAATGAAGCAACTGGACTAAATTTCAAAATAGTTTAGTATCAAGGTATTTTTTAAAAAGGAGATATTTTTGAAGTTTGAAAAGAGAATTATTGGCTACTTGATATTATGAGAAAATAAAATAAGCAAATGCTTCAATTGACAGAATTTCAGCTATTAAAATTGCTGTACTTTTAAAGTAACTTGAAGTAAAGAAAAAGCACCTATAATGAAACAAGTAATGAAAATAACAGAAAACCAACAAAAATCAGTACATTCACTACATTTGTTCAGGTATCTGCCTATGGCACAATATACCATTATATAAATATAGGTACTCAATCCTCTTCAAGGATAATAATCCTGAGGACTTTCTGAAGCAAATGGTTTATTTTGCCATAAAGAACATAGCAAAGATTTGTTTGTATGTATTTTATACAGCAATGTACTGGGTACTATGGGAAGGACAAAAAAATGACAAGTCTCTATACGTATGTATGTGTGTGTGTGTGTGTGCATATACACACACACACACACACACACACAAACACAAACTATAAGCCCAGAAAGCAGCTGGTGAAATTAAAATTAATATAGCATGGCCTGAGGATATATATGAGGAGTAAACACTGAGTAAAGGAGTAACTGGAATTAGGTGTGGTAAATCATGGCTTCTTTCCTTGAGGTGGTTACTTTTAGCTGGCATCATAGGACACGTGGGGCAAATGATCTATTCTACTGACTCCCCAAATATATTATACACTGTTTCTTTAAGGCCTTTTTCATAAGGAGCAGTTAAGAAAGAAAAGGATATAAAAATGCATGCCTTTGAAAACAAGGTGTAGTATTTGTTATATAGGTTTTCCTGAAAAGGAAATTTATTGTTTTATATTGAATCCTCTCCTATAGTCTGCTATGCCCATGGTGATATTTTTTTTTTCCTTTTCTACTTGTGTAGGTAAGTGTAAAATTTTTTAAAAAATGACCAAAAAATGCATACCTTAAGCTGGGGTTTTCAAAAAAATATACATACTGAAATTAGTACAGTAGATAAGGTCATGTTAAATTAAAATGACAGAAGAAAAAATGTATAGGTATTTAGATATGTAAACTAGTGGCCAAAAATGCTATTATTCTATAATGGATAAATGGGAAGAATGGATGCATGTTGGTAAAAATGAAATTAGTTTTCAACTTCTGTTAATGAAATAATCAAGGGAAGATATCTTCTCAGAAGAGCAAGAAGCACAGTGCCTCAGTGCCTAGTATAGTGCCTGATTCATCACAGGTGCTGAAAAATTACCTACCAAACTGAATCAAGCATCATTCTCCTACAAGGAAAGAATGAGATAGTTTATCAAAATATACTCTGTACAACTTTTACATATTATTCTTCATTTTCAAATTGGGGATTATACTAATAATACCTATTTTTCCAGGGCAATCTGGAGGATCAAATAAGATCATGTATGTAAAACCAATGTAACGGTCATTTTAATTACTGTTATTGGAACATTTTGATGGGATGTGTCCTTCAAAGGGACTTGATCTCTTTTAAAGTAATTTCATAGAATAAAAATAACTTCTAATGACATGTACTATTCATACAGTTTAATTATATTCATATATAAGATATATAGTTCAAACGTGTATATGTACATGCATTGCACATATATAAATACAATAAAATTGTATACCTGCACATATGTACAACAAATAAATTAATTACATGTAATTATAATTGTGTAAATCTAAATATATTAATTTATTGTAAGTTAGTAAATATGTAGATGCATATAGATATTTGTGTAATTTATACACAACTATACAACCATATAATTATTTATGCAAATATACATGCATATATATGCTTGCATATATAATTGTTCCTTGTT
>CM053592.1:118696963-118728091 GCA_028646515.1 Pseudochirops corinnae
TATAAGTGCATGAGAAACTAAGAGAAAAATAAAGATTAATCATCGTGGGTTAAGACAAGTCTGACAAGGAGTATTGAAGGGGGAAGTAAGTTGCCTGGTCTCATTAGTTCTGAGTATGTCAGGGAGAATTAGACTGAAAAGTGAGAATAGGTTTTGCTTTAACGAAAGACTAGAAAATGGAGGTCCGGAGTTTGATTAAATCAGTTAATAAATAACCTCTTTAGGTTTTGATAATCAAAGTGGTGTTTTCAGATGAGTCTGGAAGCAGAATGTGCATGCGTGTGTTTGTGTGTGTGTGTGTGTCTGTCTGTCTGTCTGTGTCTGTGTTCATCTCTGTGTTTGTGTGATGTTTTGAAATGAGGAGGGTCTGGAATTTTGCAGACCAGTTTAGTGGCTATAATAGTTATCTGGCTATGAGGTGATAAGTCCTGTACCGGGTTAATGTCAGTGAAAGCAAAGATGAAGGGCTAATCTAAAAGGCAGTCACAGGAAGGAATGACAGGACAGGTCAGGTCCAGGGATTAGCAGGTCAAGCGTTATCTCCTTTGTATATGGCGCTGCACAATTAACTACGTAAGTGAGGAAGAACGCTTAGTGTCTCTTTAAAACCCCAGTATGCCAAGATAGTATTTCAGTCAATAGACATAATCAGAATATTTGCTGAACCATATAAGCAAAAGTAAATGTGTTTAATAATTTAACTGTTAAGACAACGAATGAACAAAAACTTTTCAAATACAGTAAAATTTTTCAATAAAATGAAAAAATAATTATATCTCATATATACAATGAATGATAAAGGACATGCCATATGATAAACTGACCACAATAGATTCTTGAGGCTTTTTTATATGTGTATCTTTTAGTCAATGTTAGAAATGATGTATATGGAGGCTTACAGGGAGGTATTCTATATTTTCTTGGGATTTAGTTTGCATAATTCATAGCTCATTACAAATAAAATTAAAATTTTAAAAACTATTTAAAGTCATCAATTGTGAGAAAATATTTCCTCAATGAAGAAATTAGAAAAAATACAAGTAATTTATTGTGTAAACTTCTAATCTGCTACTTAACTTGTTTTAATTGGATTTACCAAATAAATAATTTAAGACGCTAAATTTATGACATTTTACTGTAGCTTTTAAAAAAAAGATATTTCAGCATCACTATAGAAAAATAGAAACTATCCTTTTCCATTTATTTAACTTAAGATGTTCACTTGTTATAATTAATGCTGCATTTTTATTCTAACCATGTTCTCTATGATAATTACACACTGTTGTCACATAATTATCTGTAGTTGTTGCAATTCTTTCATTCCATGTGACAATATTAAGAAATATTAAAGGGTTTTTTTTTCCTTTTAAAACAGTTTGGAAAGACTGTAGTGGATATGGAATATTTTCCTCCTTAATTTGCCTAAATATAATTTTAATATTTAAAAAAAGGCATTAGGATCAGATAATTATTTCATTAACATAAGGAACTCACAGGCAAGGAAACACCCTCTACCAATATAAATCATCACTGTCTCTGGAACTTGGAAATCTTAAGAGCTGCCTAGAATAGTAAGACAGTAATTGCCTTGCAAAGGGTGACATAATCAGTATATCTCTGAGGCCAGTCTTGAATCTAGGCCTTCCAGGCTTTAAGGTCAGCTCTCTATCCATTATTGCATGTTACATCCTATTTAAAGTAAGTGTGTGTGTGTGTACACGCACATGTTTGCATGCACATACACTCATACATGTATAAAAGGAATTAAAACTGAGATTCCAAATGAACATGTTTCATTAATAGTTCTAGCACCAAGTGCCATTTAAATTAATTAATCCTCTACCAAGAGTCCTAGTTACTTACTCCTTAAAGCACTGAGTAATAGCTTGCTTATTCTTTTCACTGAAAAAGTATTTTATTTTATTTCTGTCATGAATTTTATATATTATTCCCTCTTAAGAAGGAATTTTTTGTATATTATATGGTAGGGAGAATCAGGGAGTTCAGGAAGAAAATTGTGTGTGTGTATGTGTGTGTGTGTGTGTGTGCGCGCGCGGGTGCACATGCGCACATGCTCATGTGGGCATGTGTTCCCTCCCAAAAAAACTATTACATTATGGTTTCTATGTCCTATAATAAAGATTACAAAAACTGTAGAGTATTCCTGGTAGCAGATCAGAAGAGCATAGACTCTGAAAATAAAACATCATGGATATTTATGCAGTATAAACTTTTTTTTTTTTTGCTGTTTTAGGTTTTTTTGTTTTGTTTTTGTATTTTGCTAATTGGAACAAAGACATCAGTGTTAGAAACAAAGCCAGCCACTGGCTTTCCAGATATATAAGCTCAAGGGGGAAAAAAATGGAAACACATTTTGTTCTCCATGAAAAAATATGAGAATAAAAAGCAAAAGTCATTTCCCCAAGTGTGAAAATTTTCACTAACCTTTTCTAAAGAGAATGGAATCTTATTCTATCTATAGCTGCTCCTGCAATCTGCAATTTTAGATAACAAAGGGGACTCTGCCTTTCGAGGTGAAGAAAATGAAACCTTTAATCAAACACTATCTGTGCCTTCTAATTTCCAAATAGATCTCTATGATGTCTCTAAACTGGGGTTATGCTTCATGATTATTTATAAATGTCAGCATATGAAAAAAAAGTAATAAAGACATGGTACAGAAAACACCTTGTATCTTTTTCCATATTGAATAATTAGAGCTGTCCACCTTTCAAGACACTGGCCTTGTGATCTTAAAAATTCTTAATGGTCACCAGAGGTCATCAGTCTTCAAGGCAAAATATTTCTGTTGATATTCTATTGTCCTCATTATGGAAATAAGAGAAACATGTTTGATAGACATTCAGAAGTCAACAAAGCTCTGGCTTAGTTTCCTGAAAATTTTATCTTATGCATGGAGGTAATAAATCCGAGATTTTAGTACCTACCTCACACTAGTATAAGTTTATTGAGGGGGTGGAGATCCTCCTGAGTAAGAAAACACTATTGTTATTCTTATGGAGAAGATGGCTAGTAGTACAATCAAGTAGATTCCTATGTTGTTGAATGAAGGTATACAAAATATTTGACTAAAGGATCAGCCTGAAGAGTTCTCTAACAATGGACCACAGGGCTCTATTTTTATCCTTGGCTTCTCTAGCAATGGACCACAGGGCTCTATTTTTATCCTTGGCTTAATTACATTCTTTATGAAATTGCATGAGGATATGGAAGACATTTTTTTTTCATCTCTTTTTGAAGATTATATCATCTGGGGATAGATACCTAATAGGAGAGAATCAAGATTCAACGGGGTTAGAATGGTGGCCTAAAAAATTTAATGCAATAAGCCACATTTACAAAAGTGGAATATTCAGAGCAAGAAAAATAATAATCTAACTGTTCTCCTCAATGGTCAGAACACCCATGGAATATTTTATTTTGCCTCAAGCAATGCAGTTTAAAGGGGGCTCCAAAAAAATAAAACAAAACAAAAATGAGAAGAAAAAAAACACCATGAGTGCATCTTGAGGAAAATGACCAGAATTTTGAAGGACACTGATATCACACTTCAGAAAAAATCATGGAAGAAAAAAAACTAAGAGTCTTTATCTTAGGAAAAAGAGACTTCTAAAAATTTTTCAAAAATTAGAAGAGCTGTCATCTAGAAGAAAGATTGGCCAATCCATATAGTTCTCCTAGCCTAGCACTGATGGGTCAATATTAGAAAGAAGTAGATTTTCCTTCAAAATAAGGTAAAAACCTTAATTACAGTCAGCCAAGCATAGAAAGGGATGCCTCATTAGGCAGTGAGTTCTCCATCAGTGGAAGTGTTTAAATTAAGATTATGTGACCATTTGTCAAGGCTCGTTTAGATAGAATTTTTGCATGTAGTTGAAGATTAGAATAGGTGACCTCTAAGTTGCCTTCTGATATTATGATTCATTGATCTGGCACTCAATCACTTCATATACTCTGTACTTTCTCCTCCAACGAACTAACCATGGGTGGATTATCAGGCTTTTAATTCTCATTTTTCAAGCAAATAGCAAATAAAAAGAAAATGGCTTCCCCAAGGTCATATTTTTGATTATGACATATAGGTTATAGCTGTACGAATTCAAATAATTATATATATGTTAAGCAAACCCTCTCTTAGAATCAGTGTAGTATCAGAAGCTGATATGAAATCATGACAACGGTTTAACTTCTTCTACCCTGACTTTCTGGACTGTCAAGAACAGAATAATTCCAACTATGAACTTTATTATTTCCAAAGACTTACAGCTAAAATCTACTTCTATGACAGTTTTCAAAGGACCCTTTCTATTTAGAGATGTGAGATTAACTATTAAAAGATGGATTCAACTGAAAAATCACTTTTCATAATTCCATTTGATAGTTTTATTACGGGAATCTCTCTTTGCTGCCTGTTCTAGGCAGATGAGCCCAAATTCTAGAGCTCTTAAAAAAAAATGTATACATTAATGAACCTTTATCCTCACATCTCCTTGGAGTGTCTCCGACTATGTTTTCCTTCTTGTAATCTCAAGTTACTTCATTCTTACCCTCCCATGCCAAACAACAGTTGTCAATTGTCATTCAGTTTAAACTCTGTAAATGCAGGATATTATAAGGGTCTTCTCCTCCTACTAGAGACATGGAAATGTTCTTTTGTTAAATCTGTTTCACCTCTGTTTAAAAATAACAGAAGAATAGCAAACCCTTTTTTATCCTATCAGAATGAAAGTGCAAATAAAATGGCCTATTTCCTTTACAAAGGAGAAATAACTGCAGTGTGTTATTTGTAATTTAAAAGCTCCTGGAAAGGCTATTCATAGAAGATGAGGGAAGGATGGACAGTAAAACAGTCTGTTCATTACATCCTTTCTTTAAAGACTGTTTTAACAGTGCACTCAGTTTATCTGTTTTTATTTATAAAATATGAGTATGTGGGATCTGTAATATGCCTCAAGCAGAATTGTTGTTTCCAGAAACAAGGGCTAGATTTTTCTTGTGGGTCTTGTTCTTAAGCTCTAGATATTCATTCATGGAATAACAAACAGACCACAGCAAATCTTCAGTTAGAAATCAGCTAAGAGGTTAAAGCATCTGCCTAACACTTTATAATCTAAGCCATGTGTGCCTACTGAATGCCAACCGAGAATCATCAATTCCTTCTACATGGGGAAATATGTATTATGTATATGTATATACACACATAAATACACATACATATATTATTATATATAATATATTATATATAAACATGCCTGATATTTTATTTTAAGCCTAAACTATAGCATTCTGAAGAAACCTGACAGATGATAAAGCTGCATGAGGGTGGTGTATGTGTGTCTGTTTTCATAATGAAGTGAAATTGCTAATTTCTTTTATTTTAGTCACTGCCTAGATTGGAGAAATTGAATCAGATTTAACAAACAGCATATGGAGCTGCTAATGAAAGTGAAGAACCTGTTCAATCTTCCTCACATTTTTGCTCTTTTTCATTTGTCTGCAAAAATCAAATCCCATGGTGACTCCAAAAGTCATCTGTCAAAATAATATACCCATTATTCTGAAAATTGAGACAGAAAGACTGAAACTGAAGAACTTTCTTCCAAACAAAGCACTGCTCAGCTTCTAACATAGCTCACAGGTTTCATGTGCTTCCTCCCCTCTCCTGCCCCCCCTCCAAAAAAAATTGCATGAATACAAAGAGCATTTTAATTAAAACTTCTTTGGTTAGTCTGTTAGGGACTGTTTAAATATATAATTTCTAGGTATATCAGTAGAGACAAGAAATGGAAAGTAGTATCATAAGATCTTAAATTATCCTAAAGAAGTCAATGGACAAGTATTGGAACAAGCTCCAGATGTTTGACAAAAGGGAAAAATGTGCAGGAAAAAGGTTCAGGAATTTTATAGAATTCTTGACGACCTTGCTGACTCAATTTTGTGAGTTTTGGAATTGATCAAAATCACTTTCTGCCCATATAGTGCCATACATCTGAACTCTAAGTACTGGTTTTGCCCATAATCTGCTTTGGCTACACACTTTTGGAAGCAGTGATTTTTGTTGTTCTTGATTTTATTACCGTCTCTGCCTTGCTTTGGTTTCTTTTTTCTATGGCTCTAGCTAGGAGATGTAAATTTATAATCGCAAAAGATTCTCCTTCCAGCCCTCCTCTGCTTAGTACAAATGTATTCTTGGAGTAATACAAATTAAAAACAAATCAGATTTCTTTTTAAAGGATTACAACTTCTATTTTAAATGGAGGACTCTTACAACACTTTCTTTAATCACAAAAAAATCAATAGATTATAATACACCAAATTTGGGCACTTGAAAAATTACAAGGGAATATTTCATGTCATTGATGTTTTATAGCCGTATTACCTTCCTCTCTTCATTCCCACTTCCCTCCCCATAAGAACTTAATAGTAGTTGATCAACTAATTAATCAACAAACATTTATTTGCAACTGCTATATGCCAGGTATTGTGCCATATAGAGAAGAAACAGAGACAAATAAATAAAACTATCCCTGACCTCAAGAAATTTATATTTTATGACAAAAGGAATGCCCACATATGAAAATATACAAAATAAATTCTATTCATTATTAGACTCAGAGATGCTTAGCAGTTATACCTAGAATATAGGGACAGACTAATAAGGACCCAATTAATTTATTCCAAGGACCCTACATCTCTCTGACATGTTAGAAAGCATTTTCAGAGAAACTGCATGCTCAACATAAATGGCTTTTCAAAAACCATTTCTAACTATTGCACACACTGTCAGATTTGGTGGATGTATTGCTTAGTTTTACTGAATTATTTTCTTGCCCTTTTTTTCACTCTTTGTTACACTGGATGTTTCCTGCACTGGGGGGATTAAAGGGAGGAGGAGGATAATGTAAAAACAAAAGATAACAAAAAATTTTTAAAAGGATTCCCAAGCTATGTCAGAATCTTATTTAGACCCCCAATATTATTCATTTTTTTCTGTTTTTTTTTTTTTTGCTTTTTTTTTTTGGAGGGCAATTGAGGTTAAGTGACTTGCCCAAGCTCACATGTCTGGTAAGTGTTAGCTGTCTGAAGCCACATTTGAACTCATGTCCTCTTGATTCGAGGGCCAGTTCTGTATTCACTGTACCACCTAGCCACCCCTCAATATTACTCAATTTATTGTCTTGCCAAGCACATAAACAATATATCTCAAATTCACATAAGCAGGAAAGGGTGGCTCAGACAGATGGGACTAAAAAAAATCATAAAAGTGGGAAACTGAGGCTTCTGTGTGGTATTATACAGAAAAAGTTGCTATTGATATACTATATTTTTCCACCATAAACTAACCTATGATTCTGAAGGTTTAGCCAAGTATGATAAGAAAATTTTAAGATATAACGTTATAGATTCAATTATAACAGCACTCTATTTGTAAGGAATGCTACTGGAATATTCTTCATAGTGTGTATTCTATGGTATATATGAAGTCATGTCTGACAGGTCCAAAATTAACAAATCATCAATTATATACTTTCCTTCTTACATTTGCATTAACAAGTCCTTTATGTTCTAATATTCTTAGGCATACAAAGGGCATGGTCCAATACAAACAGGGAGAAGGAAAGGAAGTGATGAATTCTGGGAGACAGAAGAATATTAGGTTAAGTGGTAGTATGATGGGAAGAATAAGCAGAAAGTAGGGAGAAAGGAACATACTTCTTTTGGTAGTGTATAGTAAGACTTCATTGGGGTCCTAGTAAATTATGACTTTGCTATAACAGAATTTGGTATATCAGGTCCCAGTTATGCTACACTCAAAGTGTTTTGTTGCCAGTGGTACCAAAAGGACTTTATTATAATACTATAAAAAAACCAAGGAAAGAAAGACTCTTGTGTAGCAAAAAATAGAGTGGAAAAATATAACATGCAACAAAAACAAAATGATTATTGCACATGCATACTACAGTTGCAGTAGATTATCTCCTCGAGAACTTGACTCACCAACGCTATCAGCATATTACTATTTTGGCCTTGATTTTTCTCTGAAAATCTGTCTTTTATTAGCTTTCTTAGTCAAATGGACCCTTAGAGACTTGGGAACTGTAATTTTAAAATGCTTACCCAGCAAGGAAAAACAGAGTTTGAAGTGGAAAAGATATTTTGAACATAATGAAGTTTACATCCAAGAAGAAATGATTTTCAAGAGTTCTACAATTTTAGCATTTATCTACATTTATTTCCTTAGAGCATAACAATAAATCCATTTGTAAAAGCAATTAATCCAGGCCTTTTTTTTTTTATGAAAAGGAGCAAGTTACAGAAAAGGAATCAGAAAAATCGGGGATGATAGTTTTGTTTAATGAGGTTAAAGATTCTATCTCTAAAAATCTTGATGTCATGTTTCTGCTCAGAATATCTAATAATTAATGTTAAACTATATTATTAAAACATTCACATGAGTTATATGTTTAATATATATGCACTTTATAATTGTTCAGTAGTTTTTCAGTTGAGTCTGACTCTCTGTGACCTCATTTGGGATTTTCTTGGCAGAGATACTGGAGTGGTTAGCCATTTCCTTTTGTAGCTCATTTTATAGATGATAAAACTGCGGTAAAGAGGATTAAATGACTTGCCTAGGGTCACACAGCTGGCAAGTGTCTTAGGCCAGATTTGAATTCAGGTTTTCCTGACTCCAGATCCAGGACTCTATCGACTGTGCCACATAGCTGCCCATATTTTAAAATATATGCATTTTAATGTGTTTTATATGTAAATCACTTCAATATCAACACAATAAAAACTAGAATGCAGTAGATACTGCGAAACTCTCATTTTAGGGAATAGAAGACTGGCATTTAAGGGTCCACGTGTAACAAACACTGTTAAGACTTTTGTACCTTGAATTTTTGACATACGTTCTAACTTGTATTGCTCAAGGTGGTAGGGACAGGGTGTGCATTTTTTTTCAGTGCTTCTGATGCGTCCTTATACCTTACTCATTAATTTTAGCAAAACACAGCATACCATAGCATATACTATTCAAAAATCAGGCACCGTGCATGTTGATGCATGAGAAATAATCTGTGTTCCAAATTATGTGGGATACATGTTGGGTACAAGGAAATCTTTCACAAAGTTAAGTGGCCAGACAAATGAAATCAGAGTTAAAACATTACAGGCACTACCTATGATTCTCTGAAATCACTGGAAGCACCCTCTATGGAAGAAATATATGAGTAGGTAATATGTTATAGACAAACTATGCTCAAGCTATAAAAAATAAAATGAGCCCATGGGGTCGAGGAGTTGCCAAAATTTAATTCCACCAAAGAAGTCAAGCATTTAACTCTGTTTGGAATTACAGAGTGCTTTAAAAACAACAACAACATGCTCATCGAATTAGCATTATTGAAGCTTGTTAAAATTGCTAGAGAAATCTTTAAAGTAGAAGAATGTACCTTGAGTGGAAATGCTCTGTCCTGGTAGCACTATATCGCAGGCCACATAGTCTTTATAAGGTAGTCTCTGTAGGTAACTGAATTTTGCCATGCCCATTTTAGAAAAGTATAAAGGGGGACCCAGTGACAGTAAGAGATTCATCCTGTTTATAGTACATAAGTCAGAGGCAGATCCCGGAGGAAAGCTCACAGCTATCGCATTCCTAAACTGTTTATTTGTTAGCTCAGCAAGCAGCTCTGTTACTCTGCAAAATTAGTCCATATACTTTACCCTCATTAAAAAGAAAAATACACAATTATTTCAATATCTCAGTAGATGAAAATATGAGACATGTTCATCAAGCAATGACCATTTGAAGACACCATGTTGGAAAACAACCTTAGTAATTCCACAGTATTTCACTAAAGTTCTATGCCAATGCCTCACTTTGGCAATGAGGTGACCCTACTTTTCTGAAGACAATGCCAGTGGAGTACAAGCTCTGGCAGGTCCAAGTTGGAAAGTCTTTGAGTATAACCCAGTAATGAAGTATATAGCTTTTGTTCATAGGCCAAGCTAAGTTTTCAGAGAAGGGTTCTTACTGAGTCAGCTGCAGGATAATTTTTTTGGGGGGCACACAGTAGCTTTTATATACTATTTATAAGGGGTTGCCTTCTGGGTCACAATCACTGTCCTTTCTTGAAATGTTGAAATGTGAATAGTTATGTTAATAGTTAATGTTATAGTCAGCCCTTTTATGGGATTCCCTAAATGATGAGCAGTTTGATGTAGCAGATAATGGTTTTTCCCTTGGAGTCAGAAAATCCCAGAATCTAGTTTGACCTCTGAGAAATAATGGTTGTGCATCCATGGGCAATTCCCTATAACATAAGTAACACAAAACATAATGGTTGTGCCCCAGACAGTTCTCTAAGAATATACATTGGGAACAAATGAAACAACTAGATCAGTGAAAAGAGTCTAAATATCAACTAGTTCCTACCACCAATGAAGTCACAGGTCTATATCCCCACCCCCTAAAAGAGGGGCTATGATCTTTGTTAATACTCATCTCAACCAAACCACAGATCTCTAAAGTAAGTCATGTTAGAGTCAAGCGTCGCTCTAAATGCTAACTCCAAAGGTGAATAAGTTAGTAGTCAATTTTGAAAGGTTTTTAAGTTTACTGTTTCCTGACTAGTCAACAATTATTAATCTTTTCTTTTTTTACTTTGAAATTTCTAGAAGGCAATATGATCATACTTATTAACATGAACTTGTCCATGCTGGTGAGCCCAACATTCTTGTTTAAACCTGTTTTGTTTTTAAACATATCTAAACTGAACATCAACCCTAAAAGGCCTGAGTTTCTTATTTTAAGGATTATTGAGTAAATTCAGTTATTTTGAACAGCTGGTAAATATAATCAAAATAAATTAAACTGAAAAATTCTAGGAAGGGGAAAAACAGCATGAAGGAATTTATCCAGAAATATGTCCCCCCAGATTGAGAAATAACAAAAATATTTTATAACTTCACTGTATTTAAATTTTTTTTAATGTTCTTAGCCATATAGTTTTAAGCCTAGAGTATGTGAAGGATGAAAAGCAATAAAATATTTTCTTCATCTAATATAAACATCAGTGAGTTCATTTAGAAAGCGGTATTGATGGCACAAATAATTACTGTTTTTTGATATTTTTTTTATAAAAAAATGCAGTGTGGAAAGTTGGAATATCACAGTTTTCAGATTAATTTATTTTTAAATATTTCCACCGAATGAATGATAACTTCGAGATTGTAAAGTATGCTGTTTCCATATCTATTAAAGATCCAGGCTACAGACTTATTGGGGGGGGATTGTGTTTTTTTTGAGGGGAGGTAATTAAGGAAGTAATTGCTGTTACCACCAAAATCACAGGGACTATGGGGCTATTTTCTTCTGAGCTTATTTTCCTCTGAGCATGTGCTTCCTCCCAGTAAGATGAATATGTTTTTATATCTTGTCAGAATGAAGTGATATTTTTTAAACCAATAATGAAGTGTCAATGCTATGCATATATATCAGAATTGCCTATCAATACCTGGATTATAGATCTTTGGCTATGTTATTTTTCAAAGTTTCATACTGTTAATTTCTGTGTAATCATAGAACTCTAAAAGAAAACCTAGTAGAATATGAGGGTTGTTATGAATTACTATTTAGTGCCTTCACTTCTGACATTATGTTAAATTTTATGTTGGTCACATTTTTGTGGGGCTCTTTTATGATGAAATGCAATGAAATTATAAGATGATGCATTACACAGAAGCACAAAGACATATGCCTGGTGCATACTCATGCATAACTCATAGGAAAATATATTTTGTAATGGGAATTCCATGCCTGCCCTGATCTGACAATGTCCAATCTTACTGAAATACAGGACAAAATATAAGATGGAAATAAGAGTGTGTTCAGAGCCGTTCATCTGGTAAAATACAATGGTTTTAGACAAATATTAGATTATGGTATATAATTTGATTTACTCATATACGATATATCATTTTCTTTATTATTGCACATCTTAATTCTGTGCTGAAGAGTATTACTGCTTTGCAGGTAATAATAAGGCAAAAGAGATACTTGAATGTGTTTCCAAGTATACCCTGTTCCCACCCTCCCAATCCCCCCTTTCATTGAGAAAATCCCCACAAAACATATTCTCAGTTAAGGAGGAGGGGAAAAGGACAGGAAAGAGTAATATACACAGTCACAGAACTTGAGTTTGAATCCCTTCCATTCTACTTCTGCAATAACCTATTCTCTCTAGATGTCAGCTAACTTATCTGCAAGAAGAGGAGGTTGGAATAAAGCACCTCGAAATACCTTTGGACCTCTAATCTTATGATCCTATAGCCAACGAACGCATAAGGGCGCTATTAGAGAGGCTGCCTCATCCATAGAAGGAAACCGAAAGGAGGAGCAGAGGCAACAGTGTGCTGTAATCTTCCAAAAGCAGATGATTAAATTTTCAGAGCAAGCATTTCCAACAATCAACAAAAGCTATAAATCGAGGCCTGATGTATTCTTTTGTTGATGAGCTAGACTGAAGAAAATGACTGACTAATGTATATTAAACTCAGAAGTGTGTTGTGCGTACATCATTTGAGGCGATTTTTTTGAGAGTGGTTGTTAAACTTTTAGTAGCACACTACTGGGCATTGGAAAAAGCTAATCCCAGTGTGGCAGCTTCCTATTTTAACAAATTATTCTTGCTAACTAATTGGTAAATCAGCATAATGAAGTAGTTCAGAGAGCTCACCTCTCAGTCAGGAAAACAAACAACCGGGTTCCAATTTGGCCTCTGACACTTACTAGTTGTGTGGCTTTTAAATGTCCCCAATAGCAACTACTCAAGACTAGGTTGCTAAACTGTTGCCAATATGAATTAGTTGTAGTGTTTTTCATAATCAGGAGTTCTCAGAATCAACAATATCATAGTTTTGAAAGAAAAAAAAAAGTAGGGGTTAAACTGTGTTGTTTCCGCCCTACTGAAGAATATTTCCCAGCAGCACCTTCTATGTAAAATATACTTCTCTAAAAAAGAAAACTAATATTTTAGGAAAGAATTAAGCAATGCTTTCGGAAGACTGGTATTGCCTTAATAAGGCCCATGATTATGCCAAGCTACTTATACACCATCTCCCAAATTGTAACAATCTGCTATCACTGTACCATTCTAGTTGTATGCCAACCCCTCCCTCTTGCTGTATTTTCAATGAGACCGGCCTTAGTTCTAAGGAGACAAACAATGTAAGGCACAAATATCCTTTAGGCTTTAAACAGCATAACATTTTTTTGAAAAATACTTCGTGTGTATTCTCAGTTGTGGACAAATAAAATTATATGCAGAAGCCTAGCCAATAAATTAGAAATTTAACCTTATGAGGTTACATTTATCATGCTTCAATTTCCCTGGGTGATTTGCCCTTTGGGTATTACATTCCTAGGAAAGAATTCAGAATACATTTCTATTTACTTATGCTCCTGAATTCTCTAGGAGCCAACCACATGCCAAAATTTAAATAAAGGGATGTTCATGCCCAATATTTTTTAAGTTGAAAGGTGAGAGTGTAAGACACATCAAAAATTATTCCTGATCATAGGATTTTATAGCCTTGGTCCCTTTCTCATTGAAAATCTTTTCTATTCTATAAGGAGTTTCTTAGAACTTTATTCTTTATAGTCTGATTTTGTTTAAAGAAAGACAACTATCAATTACATATCATACAGAAAGACACACTGAGGCAACTGGTAGGAAGGTAAAGGTTCCTTCGGTTTCTGACTTTCTTTGATTGATAAAAGTTGAGCAGAATATGTAAAGCATAAGGAGCTTTTGAAATCTTCTTCCTTAATAAGGATGCTTCTGCCTGACCTGCAGGACCTTGTGGAGGAGATAGTAATTCAAGAATTCCTCTGAGCAAATAAATTCTGAATAAACAGCTACTTGATTACCATTATAAAAGCATAATTCTGAACCAGTGCATTTGTCCTGTGTGATTTTATATTGCATTGTTTCAGATTTTCATGGATTCAACTTCTTTTACAGCAATTATTGTATATCAGATGCACTTTTTTTTCAAAACATGGTTTATTAAAATTTAATGTGGCATTTAATTAGCATATACGTATGTGATATACATGTTGCACACACATAATAATTAGCATTTGTTTAGTGCTTTAAAATTTGCAAAGCACTATAAATATTAATTCACTTTATCCTCATAACAACCCTGGGATATAGGTACTATTATTATTCCTATTTTAGAAGTGAAGAAACTGAGGCAGAATTACATTAAGTGACTTGCTGCCAAAGGTCACACAGCTAATAAATGTCTGAGGTGAGGATTGAACTCAGACCCTCTTGACTCCAATACACTATCATTACGCTATATATACATTTCACCTTTACAGCATCGCTTGAATATACTTCCTTCTCTCCTCTGACACTGTCACCACTATTGCACAGGCACTCATTACCTCACACCTGGACTACTGAAATAGCTTGCTAGTGGGTCTGCCTGTCTCAAGTCTCTCCCCACTCCGATCCATCCTCTATTCACCACCAAAATAATTTTCCTAAATTACAGATCTAACCATGTCATCCCCCCACCCCTCAATAAACTCCAGGGGCTCCCTATTGCTTCCAGGATTAAATAAAGAAAATCCTCTATTTGCCATGCAAAGACCTTTCTAACCTAGCACTGTTTCTAACTCTCTGCTCTCTATGTACTCTTTGATCCAGTGACACTGGCCTCCTTGCTGCTCCACTAACAAAATACTCCACCTCTCAGCTCCAGCCCATTTTCTCTGGCTGTTCACCATGCCTGGAATGCTCTCCTTCCTTCGCTCTGACTACTGGCTTCCCTGGTTCCTTCAAGCTCCAAGGAAAATGGCATCTTCTACAGGAAGCCTTTCCCAACCTCTCCTGATTCTAGTACCTCCCTTCCCTTATTTCCTATATATGCTATTTATAGCCTGTTTGGACATCTTTGTTTGTTTGTTATCTCCCCCATTATATTTTGATTCAGGGACCTTGAAGGCAGGGACCTGTCTTTTGCCGATTTTTGTATCCCTAGCACATATCACAGTTTCTGACATGTAGTAGGTGTTTGATAAATGTTTACTGGCTGACACATATATGAGGTGGTATGCAACTTCTCCCCACCTTACCTAAAACATATGCTAATAGACTAGAATATCTCAATAATATATTTTGCTGTGGAGTGGGATTTGAAGTAGTTTTGTTTAGTTAAAGTAGCAAAAAGGCTGCTCACCCATGAGAAAGTGAGCATTATAGCAAGGGTTTTTCTGCCATGTTTCATGCTCAGAAAAAAAAGTATGATAGTAAGGCTCCAGTGAATGTGTTCACTGAATAAATTATGCCAATTTCACACATCTCTGGATCCTCTAAACCCATTAGATTACATTTTTAAGGAATATGTTTCATCTATTCATATTGGAGAAGGAAATGGTAAGCAACTCCAGCATCTTTGCCAAGAAAACCCCAAATGGGGTCACCAAGTCAGATATGACAGAAACGACTGAACAACATCCATACAGTCTCCAAGGATTTGGAAACAAATTCAATCTACATGTTATTCTCTTTTTTCTTGCTCTTATCATTCTTGAGAAAATAAATAATATGGTAACATGGATTCCAAGTGTTTAGAATATTTCTGAACTACTTAGTCCCATCAGATTCCCCTTAGCTTGTGATGTTTGTACAGTAATTGTGATGCTTCCAATATGGTCTGAAAATATGTGACTACACATTAAGAAAATGTGGATAACTCATATACTCTATATCTGCAATTCAGAGATTGCTATAATAATTCCAAGACTTTCTTTGCTCCCATGGAACAACAGAAAAATGACAATAATCTCACCACTATAAGTATTAATATGCTTTGATACAATCTATCAAAAAACAATCATGTTCCTTTTGTAGTCCAGGAACTGTTCTACATGCTGTGGATACTGAGGAAAAAAGTAAACCTTACCTGTTTTCAATCAATGAAAACAATGTATATATAAGTAAAACCAAAATATTTAGAAATTCAATACAAATTAATTCAAAGGGACATAGAAAACTGGGAGATTAGGAAAAGTGTCATGAAGTAAGTATATTTTGACCTGAGCTTTGAAGGAAATGAGAAGAAAGTGCATTCCATGCATTGGAATCAGGATGTTCAAAGGTACAAGGTAGGAATGTGACTCCATCTTACAAGTATCAATAAATAGGCCTTTGGGGCTTAAATAGTTTACTGAGGATGGCATTATGTAACAAACCTGAAAGACTAGTTGTCCTATACTGAAGTCAAACAAAGTTGTTGGTACTTCATTCTAGAGACAATAAGCAATCATTGTAGCTTATGGAACAAGGAAGGGACATGTCACATTCCTGGCTCTTTCTCTTTTAAAATATTTTAAATTATATGAAAAGTTTCATAGAATGAGTTCTGTTATTTTAAGAATATTGATTTACCAGGTATATGGAGTATGATTTAGGAAAGTGAGAGACTGAGGTAAGGAGACAATTTCTAAGGGTGTTCTGATACCCCAAGTGAGAGGTGGTGAGGACTCAAAGGAGAGTTATAGTCATGTGAATAGAGAGAAGGAAACAGATGCAAGAGTTGTTTTGGAGGTGGAATTGACAAGCCTTGACAATTAATTGAAAATGGAGGATGTGAAAGATGGAAGCATTGAGGATGACTAATAGGTTACAGTATTGTGTAACTAGAAGTACTGTGGTACTCTCAACAGAAATTGGGAAATTGGAAAGAAGGAGTGGAGAAGATAATGAATTCTTTTTTGAATAAGGTGAGTTTTAGTTACTCATTGGACTCTCTATTGGAAAGATCCAATATTCAATTGTAAAAGACTTAGCTGCTCCAATCAAGACAAGGATCCAACACAGTTCCAAAGGATTCATGGTGAAAAATTCTATCCATTTCCAGAGAAAACGAATTAATTCTGAATGCAGATTAAAGCATGCCTTTTTTTGTTTTTAATTTTTCTTGTATTATTTTTTGTCTGTGTTTTCCTTTTGCATGACTTCACATGTAAAATGGATATCAAATTGTTTGCCTTCATAAATGGGGGGGCTGGAGGAAGGAAGAGAACATAAAACTCAAATTGGTTTTTAAAATATTTTTAAATTACATATAATTGGGAAATAGTTGATAAAATAAATAAAAGCACATTTTTAAAAAGAGAAAAAAGAAATTTAATATTTATGAAGTGATTTTAATATTAGATTTTTACCTATATTTTTTCCCAGTTGCTGAATTTACAAGCCTTTGTCAAGAAAATCACCCACATAATGCAGTGCCATTAAGGAAATTAGAATTTGTGTAATGAAAGCAAAGAATTGATAAAAAAAAATAGATTTAAAATTTGTGGTACTCATTTTTTAAAATGTCTTTGAATTTTATGTTCATGGAAATATATTTGTAGAAAAATACTGGTTTTTCTTTTATCATAATAAAGTGCTTCTGTTCTCTTAGTCAAGTGACCAGGAGGAGTATTTTTTTTAAAGTGAAGTACTTAATGTTTATTATGAACAAAATTTTATCATTTCATATAACAGCACTCAGCAATCATTTATTAAATTTATTAAATGATTATTGTGTGCTAGGTACAATGCTAAGCCCCGAGGGCGACTTGTTGTTGTTTTTTAAAGGAAAACAATACCGGCACTCAATGAGCTTAAGTTTTAATGGTATGTTATACCAAATACAAATATAAATCAGCATATATAATACAGATACAGAGTAGATAGATGATAGCAAAAGTAAGAGCTGAGGGAAAAGAAAATAGAAAACACATAACAAAAACATATACTATACTCCAATCTGCCATAGGGCAAATTTAAGTTAGATTAAAGGAAGAACTATTTGATAAAGAAAGATATTAAAATAGAAAGTTGTGGATTATATTTTTCTCTAGGATTCTATCAAAATAGGACAGCAGTCCATTAGTTGGGAGGGAGGTGTTTATGCCAGTATTGGAGAAACATAGTTGAGAGTATCCATGATTTTCCTCTGATTCTAGATGTTTGATTAAAGCAAGCAAGTGAGAGAGGGAAGGAGAGAAGGAAAAGGAGAAAAGAAGGTAGGGAGAGGGAGGGAGAAGGAGAAAGAGAGAGAGAGAGAGAGAGAGATTGATTAAGACATGGAATGAGAATGATGGACATGTGGGAGAGGCTAATATGCTGGAGAGTACAAAATAATTAAAGACAAGTGGGACCAAAGAGAGTTACTCTGTGGCTTTCTTCCATATGCTTCCTTCAAAAATTGAAAGGGGGCAGAAACACTCATCATATGGCTAAGTTTGAAAAGTAAAAGAATAAAAAAAAATTCTTTCCCTTTTTAACAGGATAAAGAATAAAAAACAGGAACTAAGTAATCAAGTTAAAGCTCCTGCCCTTTATACCTTTAAAAGACCTTAAGAAATGCACCCATGAAAACCACTATGTCCACAAACAATTGATAACGCTAATTTAATAGCTACTTGAACAGGGGGCTTGGATAAAATCCAGACATAGACTGCAAAAGAAGCCATATGGGTTTGATTTCAGAAAGGAGGATAAAAACAGTCTGTGGTTAAAATAGACAAGGGCTAGGAATTGGTTTTAGATCTTCATTATAATGGAATATAGAGATGAACTGAAAGACTCAATGTTGTCCAGGAAACTAGAAGGAGTTCTCAAAATTAACTACTTAAAGAACCGGTGAAGGCTGAATATAATTGAGCATGCTAAATAGTCTACTGTAGGAAGTCGGGGGCATGGAAATATTCAAAAAGAAACTGCACTGTCTAAAAGTTGCTTACTGTTGTCCACTCAAAGACCACATTTTAAACATGTACCCATACCTAAAGTCAAGGCTTAGCAATTAGTAATGACAAATTGATGTAAACTAGAGATGCAAATACTTTCAAGCAGATTCTAGGTTGAAATTAACGTAAAATATCTGGATAATTCACATCAAAGTTGGATCTTAATCAGAATTATCTGGATAATCTGGGGTTTTCTTGGCAAAGACACTGGAATGGTTTGCCATTTCCTTTTCCAGTTCATTTTACAGATGAGGAAACTGAGGCAAATGGAATTAAAAGATTTGCCAAGGGTCACACAACTAATAAATATCTGAGACAAGATTTGAAGTCAGGAAGATAGAGTTTTCCTGACTCTGGGACTGTGCCATCTAACTGTCCCTTAGGCAGATTACCTTGGTTTTTATAGGAATCCCATAACACTCGCCATCTACTAATGTGGTTTCTAGGTCAGATAAGTACTAAGCTCTCATGATACAACAAAAAGGACTGCATCTTCATGTAAAATTTTTCTTAGGCTATGATACAGTTTTGAGAATCACAAAATCCAATATTAACAGAACTTTACATGTAACTATGGGCAAGGCCCTTAATGTCTCTGAAACTTGGCTTCTTCATATACAAAACTGTGGCAAATACCACCTGGGTTATTTCATAGGATTTCAGTGAAATAATGTATGTATACTACTTGACAAAGCTCAAAGTACTAAGTTAGTTTCAACTACAGATAAAGAAAAAAGAAGAGGTGGAAGACACCACCCTTTTAAGCACTGCCTTCTATAGTTTTGTCCGTGTCAATGTCAAAAGCCTTCCTTATACAAAAGCTCTCTTGCAAACTATGCATATAAAAGCAAACTGGAATTAGATATTTCTTGTACTACAAAAGTAGCATTTATTCCCTGTGTAAAGGCAGGGTTGTTTTTTTAAAATTATTTTTGCTGCAAAGGACATAGTGATAACTAAAATTTATTATTCTATTGCAATGTCACACATCTAAGAAATAATAGATAAAATCTCATCAATAATGGCAATTTATATATATTCACAGAGTTGAGCCATAACTGCAGCTTGATTCAATTTTCTTTTCAGGTAAGTGAGATATTTACATTATTTCCTATTATAAAATGCTAATACTATAATAATTATAAGTAAAGTGTGAATTTCTAATCTACTGGAGTATATTGTATTTCAGAAGTTATCCCACATCAGGGTATCAGCAGTTCCCTTAAATTTTTTTTTTTGCATAATACTTGACAGAAGATCAAGAAAGAAAAAATTGATTTTAAACATTTAAAAAATGTTGAATTTGGTATTGCAAAAGAATCTCAATAGTGTGTTGTGATGGGGAAAGGCCATTAACATTACTTGTTTGCTTACTAAATAATCAAGAAAGTTTTACGATTGATTTATCAAATTAATTTTGTAATTTCTTTTCTTTTCTGCTACCGCACTGATATTTCAGGAGTTCAAAGACACTTCTCATCCATTTGTTTGAATGGCTTTGAAGGTGAACTAAGAGAAAGCAGTCATATCCTGTCAACTCTCCAAGATCCGGGACAGAATTCTGGGTTAGGAGGATTATAGCGATAACTCTAGGCTGAGCATTCTTGCTGTGATCTCTTAATTCTCCAGATTCTTTCTTACACTGCCAGAGTTCACTAGTGAGCTCTTTCTTATTCCACAAGTATATAGATGAGTTTAAAAAGTGCTATTATTAAAATTACCTACAATGTCTTAACAGAGCAACAGAGTACGATAAAATGCCACATAAAACTTTGCCATAACTTCCTAATTAGAAACAATCATCCAACAAGCATTTTGTGAAACACCTACTGAATGCTATGTATACATTAAGTTTCATACTGAGAAAACTCTCTGATCTCAACAAAGTCAATGGAAAGAGCAACACAGAAGGTATATACTTTAAAATAGAAGTGCAGGAATGTCAGATTTTCAAACAGCTGAGAACTCTAACTCTTCTGTTTTAACTCCGTCAAAAAATATTTCCATCAGCTAGCCCCAGCCTCATGTGAACATAGCAAATCCAAACTGAATGGTTTTTGTGTTTACTCACTTAAGAAATTCTATTTCAATATGACATGTAGGAAACATGCTAACTTCATATGACTTGAACATATATCCTCATTTCCTTTTACTGAGTAACTGCAAACAGACTTTCTTATTTAATAGGAATGAGAAAACATCTAGCTTATAAGTCATCTGGTCTAAAAATTGTGATGATCTTTTTTTCTCTTTTTTACTGCTCCATCACTATCATGGCATTAACAAAAGGGGCTGTGTTATATTTTTCTTTGTCTCAAGTGACTTTCAGGATAACTCTGGAATTTCAACTCTTATCTCAGTGCTTCAATTAGCCATCAAGGTAGGATAAACATTCCTGTTTGAGGATGACATCGTGCTAGTTGTATTAAGTCCAAGAATTCTACAGAGCCTGAGATTGTTGCCATCATCATCATCATCAATTTCATCATCACAACTAGCATTTATATAGTGCTTAAAGATTTATAAATCATTTTACATATGTTAAACATCTCTTCTACTCTCTCAGGTAGGTTGTCATTATTTTCCCCATTGTATAGATAAGAAAACTGAGATTCAGAGAGAAGGAGGTTATGTGAGGGTCACATGTCTATAAAGTAGGACAGAATCTGAACTCAGAAATTTCTAACTCTGAGTACAGGACATAAATCACTATGTCACTTAGCTGTCACACTACATTACCTACATGCCATATAGTTATAACATTCAAAAGTTTGATCCAGCCATCCACACAAGACACAACAGTCTCTAAAGAACTGGAAATAAGCATCTGGAAATGTAGTGGTGCATGGTGAGTGCAAGCAGGATTTAATGTATAACAAAGAAGGACATCAAAAATTAACAAGAAGAAAGAATATAAAGAGTATAATGGTAACTAAAGATGAACTAGGTTTATGACAAGGGTAAGAGGTAATAAGCAGACAGCCTGAGTTTTTTACTATCTAAGAGAAGGCTCCCACATACCAAGTTGTTTTGTTTTTTTTCTCCCTTTGTCAAACACTGATAGGAGGACATGGGTAAGAGAAGCACAAGACAGCCAGGGATGGATGGAGTATGATTTTTGTCAATGGAAGGAACACTCAGACTGATGAGATCATGGCACCATTTCAAAACATGAATAATGAGAAGCCATACACTGATAATATAGCAACTCGATATAGAGTCAAATGATATTTAGCACATCCGTTTTGTCTAAGAAACAAGATTTCAAAATAATCTTAACAAAGGATCTATACCTTCAAAACTGGAAAAAAAAAAGATGAGGCAAGGAACTAAACACCAAACATCTTAGAAAAATGCTAAAAAAAAAAGAAGGGAAAGGAAGAAGGTGAGGAAGGGGTAGATTATCAAAATAAGTATTCAATCAGCACAACAAAGCACAGAGTAGCATCAAGAAGAATAAATCCTTTCAAACTAATATAATCCACTTTTTTCCAAGAAGGCAGGAATATACCTGAAGCAAAGAAAAATGAGTAATGTAGCTTGGCCTCAAATGGCTATTCTGGGGCTTTCCTGAGTTGAAAAATACTATATACAGAGACCTTGGGGAGGATACCCAAATAGTTGGAGGCAAAGTGTAATGAGGTATCAAGAAAAACATAAAGTGATCTTTAGAAGAATTTAGTGGTGGATTCTGGGTTAACATTTTAACATTTGTGTTAATTATTTCTATAAAAGCATAACAGTAGTATTATATACAAGCATCTAGAACTTTTTTTGAAAAACCACACAGAATGTTAGAGTGATGACTTTCTGTAAAGAGCTGACCATGTTCACATATAAGAGTGTAAGTATAAGAGCACAGGACATAAACCAGGATATGAGAAATATATTCAGTATGTGAATAAAGTAAAAATTCAGTGTGGGATCATTTCTTAGCAAAATAGGTGGTTGAACATGAAACAATTAATCTAGGAAGTATATATAACCAATACTTTACTGGGAGGCAGAAGAGTAACTTTCCAATGTTACTTTCAGGTACAACATTAACTATAAACTTTCTTCAAACGTTGCAATGCTTTGGAAAATTATTTACCCATAAAAGTCTAAAGTAAATTCAAGAAGCCTAAATCCAAAGTAGAATTTAAAATGGCAATGTATACTGTATATGTTATCAGTACATGATTAATACTTTTAAATAAGGCAAATGAAGATTGGGATACTGATAGAAATGCTAATTATTCATAATTTCTTTCTTATTTTTGCCATATGTTAATAATTCACATTCTCAAAGGAAAATGAATAGTTACTAACACTATAATTTGTGATATCTCAAACTAAATAAATTATGATTACCATCATAATATATGAATACACACATTCATTCTTTACTTTAGACTCCCTGGTCGGCATTCAGAACTCTCTCTCTCTCTCTCTCTCTCTTGCTTTTTGGAGGGGGGAAGGCATGGCAATTGGGGTTAAGTGACTTGCCCAAAGTCACACAGCTAGTAAGTGTTAAGTGTCAGGCTGGGTTTGAACTCCAGTCCTCCTTGACCCCAGGGCTGGTGCTCTATTCACTTCACCACCTAGCCACCCAGAAAGGGATATTGCATTTGTAATACTGACATCAAAGGTAGAAAAAAATGGGCCTGAACTTAAAGAAAGATAATGATTTACCTCCAAAAAATGTCACCTTGAAAATATGTAACATCATCTGTTTAATTTAAGACATTATAATTACACCACATAGAACTTTGGGGGAGATAACATAGGCATGTATGGGAATTGGGGGATCATCCTTGTGTACATTTCATGTCTCTGTTATTAGAGTACAAGATCTTTGAAGGCAGTGGCTGGGTCTTTTGGTTCACCCCAGAATTTATCATAGTGGTTTTTTAAAAAGTAGAAGGTACTTAATAAAAACTTGATATTTTGTTTGGTGAATAAAATTAAGGAAATGGTAGCAAATAGCTCTGTCCAATATTCAGTCTGAATTCAATTAAATTGATTGTTTTACTGACTATTGACACATACCAGAGAGCACAAATTTAGGTAATAGTCAGTCCTTTCTCTGGATGCAGTCTGAAAAACAAGGTTGCATATAGAAATGTTCTTTCATCTCCATCCAGAGGACAAGTCCTTAGAATTCTTTGCACCTTTCTTCTTTCCCCCCACACATGTATCAATGGGTTCATTACGACCAATGACACTTAAAATCACAAAGATAACAGTAACTTTGAAAAAATAATGAAGAAAACTGTTCAAATTTAAAATAACTACATGGCAGAGTAATCCACAATGCACCTATAAAGGACACCAATGTAGACATAAGAAGCAGATTTCATTGATTGCAAAATGAATGGAGTTTATAGTTTATAAAATAAATGTCATGTCCTCTTCCTTATGTATACTTGCTTCCTTGGTGATCTCACTGACTCTTATTTCTAATGATTATACTGTGTAGATGACTCCCAAATCTACTTCTCCACCACCAACAACCAAACTTGCACCAGTACTCAGGCCCTGTATTTACATCTTCCTGCTGGATAGTTTCTGTGATGTCCTGGATGTCCAAAATATCTTCCTCCAAAACATGGACCTCTCCTCAACATCTCTGTTTCAGGCAAGCCAATTCTCCTCATTGCCAAGGCTGATAACCTTGGAATCAGCTTGGACTCATTTTTCTCCCTCACTCCACACATAATCAGTTTTCAAAAGCTATAGATTTTATCTTCACAGTAACCCCTGCCTTTTTTCCCCTTCTCACACCTTGCATTGCAATCACCTTTGTTCAGGTGCTCATCTTCTCTCATCTAGACCATTGTAATTGCCTCCTAACTGGTTTTCCTGATTTACTCTAATCTCTTTTCAATACAGACTGCTACAGAACTCTTTTAAATGGGTCATTCTGATAATGTCACTCAAAGATTCCCTTTTACTCATTTCCGTTGTCCTCTGGTAAAAATAATCTCTCCTTCCTCAGACATCTCAGAGCACTTCATCATGGACCTCTGACTTAACTCACTCATCTCACTGTCAGATCATATTTAAATACACATTCATGACTTTCCCCCCTGCTACATACTAAACAATAAGCTACTTAAAGTCAAGTATGATTTAGTCCTTGTCTGTGAATCTCTAGTACATAACCCAGTGCCTTGCACAAAGCAGTCACTTAACAAATGTTTGTGGATTGAATGATGTCAATATAGAAGCAATAACAATTGCATTGTTATAGGAACTAAGAATGTGGAACGTAAAGTAAATATAGCCCAAAACTTAAGATATTTATGATTATTTCCTTACAAACTAAAAAAAAATAGAAGACTTAAGATTTTTATAAATATTAATGTATAAAGACACGAATTCACACACAGCAAAAAGTGAATAAAGAGGTACTAAAATTAATTAAGATGTTGCAATGGCTGACTTTCTGACATCATTTAAATTATTTTGAGAAACCTGCCTTAAATAAGAAGAAAAGTCACGATTAAAAACAATGAAGACCTAAAAAGCTAGCTATTTTAACAAGAGAAATCAGACACATCATCCATGTCTCTGTTAAATGTCACTGAAATCACTCTGCTTTGATTTTGTAAATATGCTACTGTCTATTTTGAATAGCAAGTATTCAATATCCTTGATTTCCTTGGGTATACTATTGGCAAAATTATACCCAACAAATGAAAATGTATTTTGTTTCTTTTCTTTTTCATCCTTTACCTAGAAAACATCTACTAAGTCCAAGGTGCAGATGAGGATGGATGGAAAGGGAACCAATATTTAGAGGTGTTTTAAAAAGACAGTCAATATTTTGACCTACACTGTCCTAGCACTTACTCTATGTGCAGGGCATTGTTTATGTGGTATAATTTAGTGAAGTTTCTACAAGACTCAATCTGCCCCAATATATTCTCTGTCAGTGTGCTGACCTCCCCTCCAACCTGGACAGAAGTTTCCATCATTCATTGGACTTAAATCACAAATTTATCATCTGCATAGATGGTTTTAGGAAACAGAAGAGGGTCTTGAGTTTCTTTTAGCCTAGACATGATAATCTATCAACCTGGCCAACTGTCACTGTGGAAGATACAAAAAGCCTAGAACTATAGAGGAGCAATACAACAAGGGAAAAATATCAATTCAGTGGAGAGCATAGAAGATAGGAGTAAGAAATAATCTTAGGGACAAAACCTCTAATTATATAAAGAAACCAAAGTTCAAGCAGAGGGTTAATTTTTTTAGTATCAAATGTCATAGGACTGGTCCTAGGTATTCTCACTCTGACTACAATTCTCCTCAAATTCAACATATTGGTCACCATTCAGAGTTATGAACACCAGCATAAAGCATAGCAGTGAGTTTTAGTGGTGTGCATGTCTAAGATAAGAGGCAGACATCATCACAGGGACAGCAGAAAAGTGCAAAACTTCAAAAATGTGATACTGGTGGAGAAGGATTGGAAGAGTAAGGAAGGAGGAGGATAAATACTTTACTGAACTAATAGGCAATTTAGTCTTTTAGTTTGATATCTTCCCTGTTCAAAGCCATCTAACCATCATTATGAATATATAGACTGGGATTTTCTTCTTCTTCTTCTTTTTTTTTTTTTACTGAGATCTGTTTTACTTAGTCTTGTTAACTCATGGAACTCCTAATATTACATTTTTATATTCAGGTTAAAAGGAATCATATTGTATTCCTCTTCTCATCTTCTACCACCAAAGATAAATGGAATATAAGAACATTGAAATGTAAGCTCTCTGAAGGCAGGAACTGCTTTGTCTTTGCTTCCCCAGTACCTAGCACAGTATCTGGTACATGTTTGATAAGAAATGCTTATTGAATTAATTTATTATTTTGCACATAATTCCTATAAGACATGTAATATGGTATATAGTTTATTTAAAAGAACTGAACCTAATGATCCAATTTCAGCTCCTTCTTGGATTCTGCTAATGAGAAGATGTAAAAGAAGACCTCTGATTTACAATTGAGCTGTGATTCATTGCTCATTCCCTTCAACTTTCTCAGATTTCAGGTAAAGTCATTATAATAACTCGTTTTCATTAGTTGCCCCAGTTTATGCATAGTATGCATCATAACACTGGAAGGCTTTATGTTACTGTGCTGTAAATTATCTTTTCAAACTTTAAAATGAAAATAAAGCCAAAGCAATTAGTTATAACTGCATTATTTCGCACAGGTTGGAATGAAATGGTAAATATTTGAAATTATATCAATTAAGAACAAGGACGCATCCAAAATGGTATTTTCATGGAAAATCCAAATGGAAATCCAGTACAAATCCTGATTAAAACCTAACCATGCAAGACGCTCCAGATTACCTGGATTCCAATTAAATATGACAAATGAATACTTGACAGGTTTCAATTCCAATTCTATTTATGTCAGAATGATCCATTAATATGGAAGATGAAATTACCAGAATTCCAGCAATTCAATTGTACTTTACAGCTAGACAAGTAATCTGAAAACTTGGACCTAACAAAACTCTCCCTCAAATGTCAACTGCTCCATTTAGAGAAACTGAAGTGCATCATTTCTCCTTCTGTCATTACCTACAGCACATTGCTAAAATGAATTTCTGCAAAGCAGATGACAAGCCACTATATAAATCCAGAATTTCAAAAGCAACAGCAAAATCCCAAGGCCAGAAGGATCACTTTCATAATGAAAGCTCCCACCTTTGTTAGGACTCAAAATAAAGTAGTTGTGGCTTTTTTTTTAAATAAACAGTTCAGAGTGTCCCCTGGGAAGCATTTCAAATTAAGCGTCTTCCCTAATGACAGTCTCACCTGTGACTTATTCTATGGCATATTTCCTAAAATGTAACATACATGTGGCACATAGCTGTGTTTTGGTGAATCATTTTTATCTTTCTTCTTATTTTTTCTAGAAATTGATTATTCATGTAAGAACTAAAAAGTATCAAAGTAAATTGAAGATGAACTATATTAGTCAAGAGGTTAAATCTGTCTACTAATGAAACTAAATGTTTTTGAGGAGCCAAAATAACACATAAATGAATATTTTGCCATTAATAGATTTCTCAATGGATTAAGAAAATCTTTATGTTCAATGAAAACTACTGGTGAGGATTAAAAATTCATTTCAGGATGATAATGTGTATGCCACCTTCCTCTAAATATGCTATACAGGTGGTACAATTTTCCAGAGGAACCTTATCACTGTCCAATTGATTGCCAATATATATCTTATCTACACAGTCACTGGCATTTCAATTTAAAATTAAAAGTTCTTAAAATCTATCACGTGTGGCTCCAAAGGGCTCTTCAACTTAAAAACAACAACATAACAAACTCCTTCTGCCCATATAAATACACACTATCATACACACAGATAAGCATGCCTTCGTAGCCATAAGGCAAAATGCCAATTTGAACTCTGAATAATTAAACAACATGGACTATCAATCATTAGATCCAAGATCAGAACTACTCAGCCAAATGATAATGGTGAATGTTGTCAAAATAATTATCTAATGAGATTAACTTTAATAATAATTTCACTCTTGGTCAGTTATTCCATTCTATACTATAATGCCCAATTTCTAAGTTGCTATATAAAAATATATCAATTTTTTATTTCTAATGTATTTATTAACTTGCATATTTTGGCTACAGAAAACAGTATACTTTTTAAAGGACAGTTTTATTTCAATTTGGGGACAGAATAGGAAAGGACAATCACTAAATATTAAGCCAATTACTGAATTCATCTAATGCCAGCTTGTGATTTTGTGCTATCGTGAAAATACTTGAAATTATCCTTCCTCCTACATGTAAACACACATTTCTATCTATATACATATATTTACATATGTATATACATACATTTGTAATAATTACAAAGAAAATCAAAACTTCAGCATTCCACAGACTAACAAAAACCTATCATTTTGGGTATCTACTAACAGTAACACTTATGGCCTGAAAGTAAATCTATTATGTGGCCTGGAAAATTTTTAAAATGTTATAAATTTCTAAATGATTTGTTTTTCATTCTAGGCCCTAAAAGAAACTGTCTCTAAATATTTACTATTGACTATTCTTTTTCTAATGTAAAAGAATATGAATCTAACACCTCACAACAATATGAGAAAAAAAAAGGTGTTTCTTTTCTTCCTATATAAATTAGAATATTGCATTAAAGCAGCAGATGCTAATAAAATCATCATAATACACTATAAACTTTGTTCTCCCCTGACTCTTGTAGCACCTAGTTGAAGCCAAATGGAGTTTTTGCAAACATATTTTCTTAGTCCCTGAGTTGAGCAAGGTGTTTTCATTGCCATTTTCTTTCAGTAAGACTGGACATTTGCAATTGAAGAAATAGTTGCATGACAAAAATGAATAGAAGAACACGAGTACATGAGGCCTTTATCCGTTTCTGTTATAAAGAATTGTGCCTGGATTGTTTCCTCCACATTGGCCGCTTCACTGACATTTTTATAAGCAAATTTACTGTTTCAGAGGAAGAGTTTTAAGATAACGGAACAATTTCAGTTGATTTTATTTGTTGAGTTATGATCCCTTATTTGGTATTCCTACTTTTTAGCAAACCTTATCATTTTAAAATAAAATAGTTTTAGTTTAAGCTATTTTATTTTAGTTTTAGACTGACCTTTCCACAAGTCTACTTATTATGGCTCTCTAGCGTGATTATGTGTGTGAATGTTGTGTTTGTCCCTACCATTTTCCATATGCTCTGCCTCACCAACACTGCCATCCGGCGTAGTCCTCTCATAGTTGTCCTCTGGGAGTGGAAGGGCACCCAGTCTTGGCCCTGATGAACTCTTACTGCTTGGTGTTTCTGACTCCTCCAGCCCGCTGTCATAGCAACTCTGCAATGACCCCTGATGTGGGTCCTGAGGCTGACTCACAACAGAAAACGTCACTCTACGAAATGGCTGCAAGAGAAGAGATTCTGAATGTCACTAAATGTGAAGGTTTTCAAATAATTGATGTTAAAACATGAATTAATTACAATAATGCCTACAACTTACTAAGTAAATAAAAATGCTAAATATTTTAAAACATTCCATAAATTAGGTGTTATCTTTTGAAATGGATCCATAGAGGTCTCTTTCAGAAAAAAAAAAATACTATGCAACAGCAATATTAGATAAAAATCCTAATAAAATCTTGATTGATACGAGAACAAATTCATACTTGGTCATTTCAGAAACTGTCACTTCTGATATGACTATAACATATGAACTGTCTATAAAAATTAATGCCTGTGATTTTGGAAGTCAACAAGTCAAGTCAAGATGCATTTATTTGGTGTCCATTACGTGGCAGGCACTCTACTAAGTACAGAAGATATAAAGAAAGGTAAAAACAAAACAAATAAAATGGTTGTTTTCAAAGAGCTCACAGTCTAATGGCAACTGGTGGGAATAAAATTATTGCATAATAAAACATGCTAATTTTTACGCACTTCTGACAGAAAAATATTGTCTGTGGTTGGCTGTGTTCATATCTCACAAAATATCAAGGCTTTACTGATGGCAAATTTGATAGCAATTATACGACAATGGATTAAAATACTGATCACTATAGACTGATGTTTACTCAAATATTAGATATTACTGTATGCATATAATCTTGACCCTTGGATTTTAAAAAAATCAAAAGATAAGTTGGTCCTTGAGTATGAATGAGGACATTCCACAACCACTACATTAGAATCCATATACTACCATGAACAGGAAGACCCCTACAAGGTTGAGTGGGAAAATCAAGGAGATTTACAGAGGAAAACATACAACTATTGCACAGGATGCTCAGATTTACAATCTATACCACTGGAAGGAGTAGCCACATTAATGAAATGACAGATCCATTGGAGTATTGGAGACAGTGGATATCCAATTCATTAAACATTTATTAAATACTTGTTATGAGATGCAAAGATGACAAGTAAGAAAGAGTCTGCCCTTAAGTAGCTTACAATCTAACGGAAACTAAGATGGACAGAATTACCATAATATGTTAGAAAATTAAGAGCACAGACGAAGCTAAACAACTGTATTTAAGAAACTCAAGAAGAGAAAGAGAACCTTCAGCTACGGGATCAAGGAAAGTATCTTGGAGGAACTGATGCTTAAGGTGAGGCTTAGAAAAAGGAGAAGAAAGTCAATAGGTAAAGATCGTTGCAATCCATTCTACGTAAATGGGTATAAAGATAGGGAATAAGAAGGAAAAACATATTCAAAGTTTTGTCTGGGTTTTTTTTTT
>CM053592.1:118728591-118745491 GCA_028646515.1 Pseudochirops corinnae
TTAAAAAAAAAAAAAAGAAATACTTGGGCAGGCATAAAAGTTATTAACTATATGTGCCAGCGTATAAGAAATACCTATCCATCAGACCTAGTCATAGTTAGATTTGTGACTCAGTTATTGTTATATCTTTAAATTATACTGCTTTTTGGTCATTTCTGTTACAGACACAATAAAGGATTCTATTTTTTTCCCCCAAAATGGGATACTTTTGCCCTCTTGTGTATTAAGAAATAGCTATTAAACTATGAAATAAGATAGTACATATAATGTATTTGTCAGGGAAACTGAATACAAAAGAAAGGCACTATATTTCATAACTCCAGATCCTTAAGAGGTAGCTCTATCTACTAAAGAAGCATAGCCAATGAAATTTCCAAATCAAATAAAATCCATGATATGAATGTTTCCTCTGAGCAGTAAAAGCTGATTGTGAAAGTAATATGCCCTAAGCATAAGGTCATTAAAAAAATAAAGCCACATTATTTCCACTGCTAATAAGGAGTGTCCAAGAGGAAAAAAAAAACTTTTAAAAAGAGATAGCAACCTCTCTATCTTACCCCAAAAGCAATCTACCTAGAAGGCTTCAGTATAATAGCTTCTAGAAAGGAAGCCCTGCTTTGATCCTCATTCATCCAAGATATACAATAAGAGATAAAGTCCACATGAGCAAAACTTAGTAGGCATTTGAAGCAATTATCCAGATCATATAATTTTCATGATTTTTTTAAAAGTTGAAACAACACTTTTGGTTAAATGATAAGCTAATACAAGCACAGAGATGAATCTTTATTACACATGGGGTTTTTGACAATAATGTTATCACTTTTCCATTCTCAATTACAAACTAGTTTTCTAGTTAATATCAAGGACTAAAATGAACAACGATCACATCAGATATTCAGATATACCTTAGAGATTCTGCTTGTCTCCAAACTGGAGTCAGCTGAATCACTCCAACTTTTAAAGTACCAGAATATAGGACACTTTTGTTTTGTTTTTTCCTTTGAGAAGAGTAAGATTCAGAATTCAGGAACATCATATTACACATTATTTACAATAAAGGAGAGAAAACAGCATTTGTAGGAGAGTGAGGGTGCTTTCTTTTCATAGTCCATTTCTATGAGCCAGTGACAATGCCTTTATGGGGATTTTATTTACTCAAGGATGAGGCCCAAGGGATGCTATATATCCGAAAGAACCTCAGGTTAAATCTCTTTCCTTATTGAATGCTGCTCTGTGTCTTACAGACAACTTTATTGGGAACTTCAAATGGCTGCCTCCCCTTTTAGCTTCAATCGTTTCTTCATAAATCATCTCCTTATCTGAAACACATACAGCTGTGTCGATCCCATCTCTTGTTTCTGAATGGTCTGAAAAACTTTTTGCCATTCACTTAGTTGTATCCATTAAACACGTTTAGAATGGTGCACTTTTTTAGTCATAAATTACTTAACACAGTATCTTGTTTGGAGTAAGACCTGGTAGTATTGTAATTGTCTCCTTATTTTTCTTTTAAAAGAGAAAATTTTGTTTGGATTGGGTAAATTAATGAACCAAGCACTCTACTAATTTTAAAATATTCTCCACGAGGGGCAGGCGTGGTTCAACAAATAATTTTCCTTCTAGAAGTAGGAAACCAAAATCACTCTTTAAGAAACCTCAAACACACTTAAATCTTATTTTTAATAATTTTAGAAATCTACAACCTCTACTCAATGTCCATTTCAAGCCTAAGGCAAATGTTGAGGTTTTTTTTGTTTGTTTCTTTTTGTGAATTTGGTAGATATGGTTCTGTGCTTGTAGAAGGCTTTACACAAAGCAGTAATTCTTTAATAAATAGTTATTGTTCTATAAAAAATTTTAAAAAGCTGGAGGCAGAAGGAACAAATCAGGGCTTTTGATGAAAACATTTATTAGGGAAAGAGGACATAAGATGCTTATCTTCTCTTTTTGTCTTATATTCAGATACATATGGTACCATAGAATCTTGGTAAGTAATCCATTGCTTGTGGTACCTCACCTTACAAGAGACTTTTAGAATCCCAAGGGTATGGTTCTGAGAGTGTTTTACTAAATATATAGCACAGTATAATAAAGAAATACATTTCAGAAAGTAAATTTACTGTACCAAAATACTGTAGAAACTTCTACATCCTAAAAGTATGGTCTAGACTTCTATTTCTTTGGACAAACAATATTCCCTATTAAGTCACAAATATTATAGATTTTTTAAAGTCATATGGATGAGAAAGAAGCAGGCATACTGAAGTCAAAATAAGGGAAATATGGGAAATTTTAGGAACAAAAAAAATCTAAGTCCAGGATTCTTAATCTGGGAAACTGGCACTTTTTTAAAAAACTTTTTGATAACCACATTTTTATAGTCTTCTTTGCAATATAATGTATCTGTATGCATTTAAAAACATTATTGTGAGATGGGACCTAGAAACTTCACCAGAAGGCCAAAAGAATTCATTAAACAAAAAACTCTAAGAACCCTGGTCTAAGTTAGTAAAGTCTTGACATTTCCCATAATTTTTAAAACAATTATTAATTGCAAGTGCTTCTTGCACTTGTTTGCCCCAAAGTATTTAATATTATTTGAAGTTAGGTTAATTTGAAAGTGTGATCTAGGGCAGCTAGGTGGTGCAGCAAATAGAACACCCATTCTGGAATTGAGAGGACCTGAGTTCAAATCCGACCCCAGCCACTTAACACTTACTAGCTGTGTGACTTTGGGCATGTCACTTCACCCAAATTACCCTACCTTCCCCCTTCCAAAAAGTTTTTTAAAAAGTGTGATCTGATTATATAAGCCTATTGTGTAAAATTATACTGAAGCAGCAAGGTGCTATAGTGAATAGAATGCTGAATTTGCAGTTGGAAACTCTCAAGTTCAAATCCATCCTTAGATATCTACTAGCTGTGTGACTCTAGGCAAGTGATTTAATCTTTCTGCCTCAGTTTCCTAAAATGTAAAATGTGGATAATAAAAATATCTAATTTCTAGAATTGTTTCAAAGATAAAACGAAATAATATTTGTAAAAGGTTTTGCAAAGCTTAGAAGTACTCCATAAATGTGAGCTAGCAAGGTATTACACACTATACCAGCAACTCACTTTCATTCAGGCTCTCATCAGTCAGTTTATAAAATATACAGTTGTTTTTACTCCTTTTCCCCCTGACTAGACATTATGTGGTCAGACTATTACTATTCATTACTATTCCCACAAGACAGTCATCTGGAGAAGAGAAGTCATTGAAACTCCAAAATTTTTCACAAACACATTTAGTTTTTTGCTAGGAATTCCTGGGAAAGGGCGTGGAAAGGTAATGGTTAATAATACTGTCTAAAATGGAGTTTATGGTTTTTCTGTAGATACCAATTATCCATGATTTCCCCATTTTCCAGAACCACATATAACTAAGAATTGTATACAGTTTATCAGCCCAGGAAGGAAGTATTATTATCCCTACTTTGCAGCTAGAGAAACGGGCAGATGGCATGCTTCTCACTTCCTTCTGCAGAGATTCTACCAACTTTAGAAGGAACTTTGCCAGCCAAAGATATAGGAGGCTGATAAAGTGATAAAGATTTGGGATCTAAACACTCAAAACCCTTTGCTCAGTGTCACCTTGTTATTCAGGCTTACATTTCCCCCCTTTCAACATCAATATGCTAACTTCTTAGTTCTTGATATAAGTTATTAGAAAGAAAGAAAGAAAGAAAGAAAGAAAGAAAGAAAGAAAGAACTCTCCAATTCTATTATTGGTGGCTTAATTGGGGTATTGTTTTGCTTTCAGAAATATAAACCCAGAATCTGGCCCTAGAATTTTGTAGGATATAACAATTCTCACAATATTTATACAGTAAATTTACGTTTTGAAACACATTTCTTTGTTATACAGGACTTAACTAACCAACAGTGAGGGAGTGAAACATGAATATCTTTCCGCCTATTTTCTCCCTGGCTTTCAGCAAGGAGGGAATTCCAAAAGACTGCAGGAACCAAAGCACAAAACTGTTATTTTGTGGTTGCAGAAATAAACTAAAGGCTAAGGGAAGGGACAAGTTGTCATCCTTCATTCTTAAACTCCTTCCTCAAACTTTATGGCATAGCAAGAGAGAAATAGAAGCTGGAGAGTTCCAAATGTTGGGTGGAGATGGTCCTGCCCATTCTACTAAATGACATATTTCTGGGCTTGGCAGAAAGGCTAAGATAAGTAAAGGAAGAAGAGGAAATGCTGGAAGATGGGTTGTGAAAATAATGACAGTTGGTAATAGGGATTCCTCTTGTCCTGTCAAAAAAAAATGGCATTAAATAATTCTAGTCTTCAAAAATGATACTTTGTCATCCTCCCTAGGAATTTCGTTCTCTTAGCAACAAAATGAAATTTCTGAGGAGGAGAGTAAAATATATTTTTTAAATGCCATTTCATATCATTAGGTCTGATAGATATATAAACCTCAAGTCCTTTTGCCATTCCTAATTTTAAGAAAGTTAATGACTTTTTTTATTAGAAAATTTAGAAATTTGAAGACCTCCTGATCAGACATATCCATTCAGATTTTCTACAGTGCTTTTGGATTTTTCTTATCCATTTTACCCCTCCTTTTTGTTATCTATACACAAACACATATTAACTGCAAGGAAAATTTTCAGATCTCATCATTTGTTCAATAGTCGAATCATTAATAACCATACTGAATACTTTACAATCCCAGAGTAATCTCCTCAACTTCTTCCCACTCTGGTAACTCCACAGATAGGCCTCTCTTTTTGTTTCTTTTACTAATTTTTTTATCCACAGATTATGTGATGTGACCTTTTCTGCCCGTTTCTCGTAGTACATTTCCTCTATTTTGCTTACAAGAATCTAAAAGCGTAAGCAAATATCACAAACAATGAGGGAGGTGCATTAAGGCAATGTTGCAGCTCATCTCCTCTATGATCTATTCAGTGACCTTCCACTGTATTTGCATTCTCTACAAACACCATATAAATTCTGATTGACATCACCTTCCTATCAAACAGCACAGTGCTTGGCACATAGACTTTTGATGAATGTGCGTTTAACTGACTGTCATAATTAATTGGGTTATTTTCATTCATACATCCTCTAAAGCCTTACTCTGATGCCTCATGTATGTGGATGCAACCATCTTCTCAAAGTCCCCCAAGCACAAACTGCGGTAGGTCCTATCAACCAGAAAGATTTTGAATACAGACCCAGCAGTGGCTTTAAGTACAGACAAATTTACAAAAGATCTTCCAAAAGTCTTAGGACGGTTAGCTATCAAAGCTTAAATATGTTTGTGAGTGTGTGTGTGTGTTTGTGAGTGTGTGTGTGTGTTTGTGTGTGTGTGTATATATGTATGTATATATATATATATTATATATATGTACACATATACATAGTACTTAAAAACTAAAATATAGTTACAGTTGAAAACTTGGATACTTTAAAACTGATATTTTAAGCTATCAAAGCTTAAAACTGTCCTAAGACTTTCACAATACTCCGGATGTGTGTCTATCTTCTATCTGTCCGTCTGTCTATCTATCTATCCATCTATCATCTATGTGTCTACATATATATGTATATATATACATACATATACATATACACACATACACGCATATATGTATGTATATGACCAATTGTCCAAGTATCAGTAGCCAAATTAAGGGACCCTGTCTATGAAGTATCAAAGTTTACAAATGCAACTGTATTTCAGTTTCTAACTAAATCATACACATACATACACATGCATATACACATATATGTATACCTCCCTTTCTCCATATAATATATGTACATATGTGTGTAGATAAGCGTATATCTACACATATGTATATAATCTGTTGTCCAAAAATCAGTAGATATAAATGGCTAAGCTAAGAGGGAAACTGAAGGATCAAAGTTTTCCATTGAAGCTGTATTTCAGTTTTAAACTAAACTAAATTTGTGATTATCTAACATTTAGAATGAATGAAACATATAGAGCCTTCCAATAGCCTGAATCATTGCTGGACCAGATTGGATTGTAAATGATATTTGCTGTTGTAAGGTAAGAAAATTTGTTTGATGAAGCATGCTATTTAAAATGCTAATCATGCCAAGTTGATGTCTCCCCAACTATACTGCAAAATCTTTGAGGGTAGGGGTTGTGCTACACCCCTCGACAAAACATAATTGCTATATAGATGGTAATTAACAATGTCTCTTGCTTTGATTTGTGCTATTGTCAAGCTGATTTGAAAGGGATCAGAAGAGCTGGGTTCTAGTTTCAGTTTTTTCCCCCTAATTAATTCTGTAAAAAAAAAACAAACCCAAAATAGTGAGTTGGGACAGAAAATTTATAATTTTCCTTTAAGTTCTAAAAATCCACATTTATATTCAGTCAGTCAGTAAACATTTATTAAGTACCTATTGTATGCCAGGCATTATGCTAAATGCTTTTGACATTGTGCAATCATATGTGACAGAACGGATGGAACACTGGACCTAGAGTCAGGAAGACCTGAGTTCAAACTGTGCCATAGACAATTTTAGCTGTAAAATGCTGGGCAAGTCATATGTGCTTTTTTGTCCTCAATTTCCTTAGCTGTAAAATGGGAATGAAAATAGAACCTATTTCACAAGGTTGTTTTGAGGACTGAATGAGATAATATATGCTGTTTTAGTGTGCTTTATTTTAAAGGGCAGTGTTTACATAACTAGTATATGGAAGATATAAGGTGCTCAAAATTATTATTTGGCTTTTACTCTTCCATATGCAAGTTATACAAACACTTATACTGAATTTGAATCAGATCTGAAAAGGGCAATAGAAGTCATCTAGTCCAGCTTCCTCATTTTACAGATCATGAAACAAGACCCAAAGAAATTCAGTGACTAGCCTAAGACCACATAGGTAGAAAATATGAGCTCTTTAAGTCAAATTTTCATCTTTAACTTTTCACATTTTGATATCTTATCTCCTAAAGTGTACAATAAACTCCGGGAAGCCAGAATTTTTCTTGATACTTCTGTTAGAACTAGACTTACATTTAGAAATATTTAAAACAAACAAATAAATCATTACACTAATGAAAGATTAGTACACAAGGTCCTATATTGAATAAACCTTCACTTTTCAGAAGTTTGTAAAGATCATCAGAAGCAGAAACTGTTAATGGTGAAGGCTCTGAAAATGAGAGCTTAGATAATGTTCCATGTGGCAATGTTCATTGAATCATTCATTCAAGTATTTGTTATAGCCCACTATATGCCTGGTATTAGGTTAGACAAAAGGAATAAAAAAATATAAATGAATCAGCCCCTACCTCTAAGAAATTTGAATTCCATTGGGGGGGGATATGAATATGGATCAATAATTAAAACATATACAAAATGTGGAGGAAAGCACTTGCTACCTGAGTTATTAGGCTAGCTAGATCTTGAGTAGAAGATAGAATTTGAGAAAAGCCTTGGAGGAAACATGATTTTATATAAAGGAATGTATTCTAGGTAAAAGAGATGAGGTGCACAAAGACAAAGAGACAGGAGACTGATCGTTGTGATGTATGAGAAAATGTTTGGGTGAAATATATAAAGTGTGAAAGAAATGATAATAATATGGCAATAACAAGGATGAGAAGATGATATTGGAAAGCACTCTATTAATATATACAGTATAAGCAGTATCAGTCTCATCTTTTTTCCATATGATAGCTATTCAAATATCTCAAGAGAACTGACATTATCCCACCCCCACTACATGCTTTCTCTACAGGCTTAAACATTCTGAGCTCTTCACCTGACAGTTGTGGCATGAGCCTAAGAACTCTTCACCATCCTTGCAGCCTTACACGGCACTGTCTCTAGTATATCAATGCCCTTTCTATAATACGGGCATAGGAAGTAGGTATATCAATGCCCTTTCTATAATATGGGCATAGGAAGTAGGCCTGTGTTTTCTCTAATAATAAACATAGTCATAAGAGTAGCCAGCATTTATGAAATGTTTTAAAGTTTTCAAAGCATTTTTTAAAAATATCATTTTATCTTTATAACAACCCTTGCAGGTAAGTCAGTTAGTTAACATTTATTAAGTATCTACAGTACTCAAGTGTTATTACTATCCCCATGAGGAGATAAAGATGGTGAAGCAGAGGCAAGTGCAGGTCCAGTGACTTACTCAGGATCACATTATTAGTAAGTATCTGTGGCTTTGTCAGATCTCAGATCTCCCTGACTAAACATACAATATGTCAACCTAACTGTAGGACAATGAATAGTAAACATGTAAAGGTAAGCTGAAGAGGGACTGAAATGAGCTTTAAATGTCAAATAGAGGAGGATGTATTTTATTCAAAAGGAAATTGGGAATCAATGGAGAAGAGTGAGCTGCCCGCACTTTAGGAATAACAATTTGGCAGCTGTGTGGACGAAGAATTGAAGAAGAGAGAAAATTGAGGCAGAGAAAGCAATCAGAAGGCTATTGCAATTGCCCAGGAAGGAGAAGCAGTAAGGGACTGAGCTCAGGTGGAAGCTTGGTGAGTTCAGAGAAAAGCATGTGTATAAAAGGTGGCAGAAGAATCAACAATATGTGGGAATTGACAGAATATGGGAAAGGTGAGAAAGAGCTGAAGATGATGCTAAGACTGCAAATGACAGTGACTAAAGTAATGTAGTCAATATGTTTCCTTCACTTTGTTTTTCCTCTTGCTACTTTTCTAAAAAAAAAAAAAATAACTGTCAGATACCATAGAGGACACCAAATTCTTCACACATAATAATGGTCTTTTGGTTGGTTAACAATGGTTGTTAATATTAATGTTAACAATTGGTTAACAATGTTGACAGTTTCTTCTGTGTCAAGTCTCTGTATGCATCTCATAAACTGGCTAAAATGAAGGATGTTGGATTTCTTAAAGCTTAGCAGCATGGAGCTCCATTTATAACAAAAATTTACAGTAGAATTAATTAGTAAATGTATAACTATTGTCTGAATAAATTATATGCTTTTAAATTAAATTTTCCAAACACAATAATTACATAAGTAAACTAACTATACATATTACATTTATATGTCTCTAAACTACAGTGATTTGAGCAACGTTTTAAAAAACGAGTATTGAATATATATAATTTTCCCCTAAGTCACCATCAGTTTTTAATTTTATTTTTCCTGATAGAAAAACAATGAGTAGGAAAAGTTATTTTGTCCTCTCCCATTCCCTCCCCCATCCCATTGTAGCTTCAAAATATCCAGAAATTTTACATATCTATCTGAATCCTTGGTGGCAACAGCAAGAGGGTGCTAAGACCAGGCAGTGAAGGGTGTGAAAAGAATAGCAAAGACTGGAAAGGCTGGCAGGAAACAGAAGAGTGAGAGCAAGCTACACCCTTCCAGGAGGACTCAATCTCCTGGGGGCTCTGTAAATTCTGCAGAGTCGATTTAAATAGTTAGATGAGAATGGTGGAAAAGAAGACTTACATCAAATAAATGGGTAAGAAAGACATTCACAATTCAGTTGAACCCAAGAAGGCTTTATTAAGCAGTGGCTAGGTGCTACCACTGCTCTGATAACCTGTTTGTGTCGATTCCAGGGAGCTAGCTCTGTTGAAAGAATCATGGATTAATCATATATAAAGCACCACCAGAACTCATGAGGCAAAACAGAAGCAAAGGGAATCTTTTGCCTTGTGACAGTCATCAAAGGCTTAGCTCATGTCCTGCTTTGCATTGCTGTTTCACCCTCCTAGAGAGCTCTATAAGCAGTTGAATGCACTCAGTAAACCTGTGTACTAAATTACACAGTCAGAACTGTTCAGCTGTGGTGTGCAGGGACAGCCAAGAGAAACAGAGCAGGACACTAATAGGGTTGCTTCTGCTTCTCTCTTTTGAACCAATGATACATATCATAAAATGGAAAAGCTGGAAAAGACCTTGAAGATCATCTAGTTCAACCTTAGGGGGAAGAAGGGATATATATTAAACAAGGGGTGGGGAAACTGTGGCCTTGAGGCCACATGTGGCCCTCTAGGTCCTCAAGTGCGACCTTTGACAGAATCCTCTCCACTTAAAGGAGGATTTTTTAAATTCCTCCACAAATTTTAAAGTCCTCCACACTTGAGGACCTAGAGGGCCACACAGGGCCTTGAGGTCACAGGTTCCTCACCCCTGTACTAACCAATCCCTACTCACACTCCTATTTTCACACAAGACAGTGTGTCTAAGCAGTCTAATTCTCCCACAGCAATTACAAATGAAATAAGAACACATAGGATGAAGGAGACGACTTAACATCTATAAACATGTCAGTTTCAGACATCCATCTCAACTGTATGTTATACCATTAAATTGTGGACTCCTTGAAGGCAGGGTCTGTCTTTTACTTCTTTTTCTATCCCCAGCACTCAGCACAGTGCCTGGAATGTAACAGGCTCTTAATAACTCTTACTGACTAAGTGACTAATCCAACCAAGCTATAAAGACACCACTACTTTGAATAACCTCTATTTTTGTGTCCCTCCCCTCCCCACCAAAACAAACATCTAAACAAATGAACAAACAAAAAACAGGATAGTCTTCTTGGGCATCTTCAGAGTTCTTGTATTAAGAGACAATTTCTCCATCTCCTTTGCTGGATCCTCTTTCTTTTCCCCATCTCTACTTCTTTACTTGGTGATCTCATCAGCTGTCGTGGATTTAAGTGTTATCTCGATGCTGATGATTCTCAGATCTGCCTATCCCATCTCAAACTCTCTACTGACCTGCAATCTCAAATCTCCAACTGCCTTTCAGATATTTGGAAGTGAGCATTCCAGTAGACATCTTAAACTCACTGTGTCCAACACAGAACTCATTATCTTTCCCATCAAATCCTCCCCTCCTTCTACTTTCCTTATTACTGTAGAGAGCAACATCTAATCCAGACCACAGTAATCATGGTCTGCTCACTATCTTTCACCCATCCCCCCTGCCTCCCATTTAATATGTTACCAAGGCCAGTCTATTTCATCTTTGCAAGTATTTCTCAGAATGTGTCCTCTTCTCTCCTGTGACACTAGTCTAGCGTATCACCTTTCACCAGCACCAATGTAATATCTGCTGGTGGGTCTGCTTGCCTCAAGTCTCTCCCTACTCCAATCCATTCTCCATTCAACCACCAAAGTAATTTTCCTAAAGTGCACAGCCCATCATGTCATCCTCAGTAAACTACAGTGACTCACTAATGTCTCTAGGATCAAATATAAAAGGCTCTCTTTGGCCTTCAAAATCTGTCATGACCTTGACTACACTGTTCACAGAGCAAAACACTTTCTCTCTCTCCATCTCACTGCTTTAGGCATCTTGTCTGGCTGTCCTCCATGCCGGAAATGTTCTCTCTCCTCCACTCAGACTAGTGAAGTCCCTGGCTTCCTGTAAATTCCAATTAAAATCCTTTGTTTTCCTGTAAGCCTTCCTCAGCCCCTCTTAATTCTAGCTCCTTTTCTCTGTTAATTATTTCCCGTTTATCTTGTGTGTAGCTTACTTTGTATATATTCTTTTATATGGTGTTGCTCCCTTAGATTGTAAAGCTCCTTGAGGAGCTATTTGCCTCTTTTTCTATCCTGTATCTCCAGTGCTTAACAGAATGCCTGGCACAAAGATGCTCAATAAATGGTGACTGACTGGTAGGATTATTGGGTATGTCTTGTAGGATCCTCTGTGACAGGGTTCCTAAGTACATTTAAGTATACAATGATTATTTTGAATTTGATTCTACCATTGGGCCAAATAAGAGAAATATTCTAGGTATGGAAGGGCAACAGTTTTCATCTTACTTCTTTCTGAGTTTTTTTACTCCTTCCCACTTCCCAGGCTCATCCTTCAATGTGTCAAGGGTCCATGATTTTAATACCAATGGAAATTGCAAATCCTTCCACACATTAGCAATAATAGCTAACAATTATCCAGTGCTTTAACGTTTGCGAAGCATTTTGCACATTAATCAATTAGATCGTAGGATCATGGAATTACAGTTGAAACTCTTATAATTCCTTTAATCCAAACCTTTTTATTTTGTCAGATGAGAAAACTAGTCAAGCAAAGCTAAGTGAATTGTCCAAGGTCACACACAACTTTTGTGAATTGCTATGGACAAAGCTATCCATCACCTGGTGTTCAACCCTTTAGTATTCTGAACATAGTTGGGTAGATAGTTGGTTAATGAGCATATGGCCCACCATGGAAGCCTTCTGAGTGTAATAGAAACTGCCAGAACTTGCAATGGTATTGCCTTCAGGAGTCCAGCTGCCTCCAAACTACAACGAGGCATTGGGATAGGGCTTTAGCAGAGGATAATATTTAACACAAAGAAAATGGAGTGATTTTTCCAATGGAACACATTTTGGCTATCTGAATGCTAGTATACACTATTATTTATGACTTATTTTATAGAAAGGAATCGTAAAGCATGATTGAAATATATTACATTAGGCAGTATTTGGTCTGCTTGTGCTGGGCTAGCCAGCAGAGGGGAGACTAATGCAAAGTCACTTGAAGATCAAAAGCTAAGTGGTGGTAAAGATCCATCCTTCCTCACTAGCATAAACAAGTTAACGCTATAACTCCAGATTTATGGCCAATGATTCCACTAGGCATTAGGGAGAACAAAAGTGCTGCCTCTCTTTTTGTTTCTTCTTTTCTGTTTCCTCCAGCTTTCCTTTCTTAAAACATTTAAGAAAAATTTGAGAAGGTTGGATTTTCTGTTCAATTCCTTAAGCTTTTCAGGGGAAAGGCAGGAGATATATAAATGATATGGCAAGCACCAAGGGGCTTCAGAATCTTTAGATAAGTAGAGATTCTAACAACTAAGACATAATATCAAAACATAATAGCAATCCCTACTCAGAAGTTCTGGTGTTTGCCTTAGAATTCAGAGCTATATATAAGCTTCTTGAAGCTAAATTTCACATATTAATTTGGGAAGCCAAATTACCATATTTGCCTGCACATATAACAGATATGCAGCATCTCACAGAAATTGGAAGAGGTCACTTTGTCCAACATAGGCTTGACCAAAAATCCACTTTATGACATTTCTTCATCATTTTCATCTGGATGTTGTCAGAAGATCTATTTGAATATTATTTATCTCATTTGCATAAATATATGTATATTTTGGGTTTTTCTAGACTTAAACAAAATATAATATTTGGGGATATAAAGAATACAGGTGAGAAACCAGACAATAGTACTTTGTTCTGAGAACTGCTGAGAACTGCTTAATTATTTATACATGCTTACATTTCATAATTTTTAAAGCTTCTGGAACCAACGAGTAAAAGGAAATCTTTTTATCCCTTATGCTAGTTTATGTCTCTTTCAACTCAAGTCTCTCACCCTTTTTTCACCCAATTCTATGCATACTGCCATTTTCTGCAAATACCCTCACTCATTTTTTTAAAAGCTCTCTACAGCTTGAGGATTTGGGAATACCTCTTTTGGCACCTGAAATAAACTAACTCTAGTACCATCCATCCATAAAACCACTGCTACTTATATACTTTCCCATGCCTGTATTCTAGATTTTCCAATTATTGAAAAATAGAAATTCTGCTCATAAAAATGCTTCATATGGAAAAAAGCACAATAAAACATAAAAATTTAGCATTTTTACTACTCTTTTTTTCCCCCTTCCTATCTTACCTTCCTTCTTCCCTCCCTCTTTGGCTCAGATTGGAATTTCTGTGCCTACTCACAGTATGGTCGAACTCTAATCAACATGGGAGTTTTGATCTCTTCTGTTTCTACCCTGGAATGATTTGTCTATGCTTAGGCAACCAGGTGTTTCCTCATCCTTTCCCTGTTCCCCATCCCCATTATATTTACAAATAGTACAGATAACTCCATTGGCTTAGCCCACTGTAACTCAGAACTCCCAATCTCAAAAGATCTACCAGTCTCAGCTTCCCCAGAAGCTAGGATTACAGACAAGCCTCTGCATATCCAGTTATATATGTTATGGTAATACTGATAACAAAAATTAAAACAATAACACTAATAAGGGCTAACATTTATATGTGTTTACTAGGTGCCAGGCATTGTGTTAAGTCCTTTACAATTATTGTCTCATTTGATTCTCACACCAATCCTAGAAGGTAGGTGCTCTTATTATCTTTATTTTATAGATGAAGAAACTGAGGAAATTAAAGGCTGAGTGACCTGCCATTAGGTTTCCATCCAAATTTATCTGTCCTTTGCCTTGTTTTCAGGTGCTGTTTTAACAAAATAAAATAGCAACATGAACTAAGTAGATTATTTCACACTAATATATGACTGCCCTTCCACCAAAGTACTGTATCTCAATCCATGTAAAATGCTAAGCATTTTTGAGTGGCTCTTGAAAAATGGGGCTAATGTTTGCATTTCAGCCTGAAGGGAGAAAAATTTGGGGCTGGGAACATATTAGCTCCTCTTAACTTCTGCCTTCTTCATCTGTTTTGCCTACTGGTATATATGTCTCTGATGCTATGGAATTGGTACAATTCTGAGAACCTAGGAGGTTCTCAATCAATGTTAAATAATGAAAAAAAAAGTACCAGTTCATACTAAGGTAAAAAAAAATGAGGGAGGGTCTTAGGAGATGCGTTTAAATGGCATACCTCAGAGATAAAATCACAGCCTTCAGCTATTTCATACACACATTTTTGGTTTTTTTAGGAATCAATAAGTCCCTGATTTATTGTGAATAGTTTGAAAAAGGCAAACAAACAAGATTTTAAAGCTGTAATATACCTGAAAGATCAATGACTGCCACTGTCACTCTGTTCCTGCTCCCAGACACTCTTTTATAGATGAGAAAACACATCCAGAGAGATTGTGACATAGAGGTACGTTAAAATTTCTATCTTATTTTTGTTTTTTGACACTAATCTAGAGATCTTCAAGTTAAAATAAAAAACAAACACTTTAAAATATTTTAAATGATGTTTATCATTAAGATCATTCAGTCTATTTATTTCCCCAAGGTGACAATTGTGATTAGAAATTAGGAGCATATCAAATCAAATGAATGTACTCTGGTCTTAACATATTAAGTTACTTTTATAATTTTCTGATTTAATCTCTACAACGAATGTACTTTCGAGAGGAAAGTGGCAATATTTTCAGAATGCTACAGGGTTTTATCTTTAAAGAAAAAAATTGTCATTGATAGAGAAGTGCTAACTGATTATACTAAGATGTCAAGGCCTTTCCTATTCTTTTATAATTATTTTAATCTGTAGAACTCTTGCTAAAGAGATATATAATTTCATTAATTTGGACTCTTTGAGTCTGATTTTAGAATAGATTGGAATTCAAAATAGTTCTTCACTTAAATATTGAGTTAATACTCGTCAGGTCTCTTGATATTTCTACTAAAAAGTAAATAGAACCACTTATACTGGAGTTCAATATTGGTTGATAGGATTTCTTTTGAATTAATTTAAATTTTAATTATTTCAATCCAAATGACTACATATATTATCCCTTTACTTCTTTCTCCTCCTACTCATTAATCATCAAAAAGAATATTTACATGATTCTGGTCAGACTTAGGTTACTTAGATATTATCTCTCCTAAAAGTTTGTGACAAATAAAAAATAATTATCCTACTTCTTATAGATTCAAAAACATTTGCAAAATAATTTTTACAGTACTAAATTTCCTACATTAGTAAATTTATTTTAGAAATAATAAATACAATAATACCATAATTTAGCAGTGAGGCACATCTGTTTCTGGAAAATTACACGGCCTTTCCTAAGTAAATCCCACAACTAAGTAAATGCCACACCCATTAGGACCATATCATGTATATAATAACTGAAGACGAATTGACTAAAATTTAATGTAGGTAGAAGACTATAGTCAATAATCCAAAAACCCATCAATGAAAACTCCCCTAATTCAGAATTTGTAATAAATCATATACTAGTGGAGCTGACTGCCTCAATTCTCTTGCTATTCCAATCATTCTCCAATCAGTTGCTAAAGTGATATTCCTAAAACATAGCTCTGACTTTGTCATTCACATGCTCAATATCCCTATTACCTCTAAGATCAAAAAGAAAATATTTGCCTTTTATAACCTGGCTCCTGCCTACCTTTCCAGTCTTCTTACACATTATTCCACTCCATGCACTAAGTGATACCAATACTCTATGTACAAATTCTGTGCCTTTTCGTTGGTTGTCCACTTTTCTCCTCACCCCCTAAGCCTTGAAAGCTCCCCCTTCTCACCATCTGCACCTTCCAGCCTCCCTGATTTCCTTCAAGTCTCAATTAAATACTGTTTTTTTAAAGAAGGTTCTTTCAGATGTCTGCTTCCCTCAGAAACTATCTTTATTTTATAAATAACTTATTTATATATTAATTGCTTATATCTTGTCTACTCAATTAGGACCTGAAATCCTCGAAGGCAACAACTATTTTTCTTTTGTCTTCTTCTGTATCCTCAGTACTTGGTACAAGTGCCTAGAACATAGTAAGAGATAAATGATAGTTGACTGACTTGTTGATTGAAAGACAATTTGCTAAGGCAATTTATAATGGGAACAAGAATGTATAGATGAGTGAGGACTCTGGTTTAAGGAAGGAAGTTTATCAGTAATTAAAAGATCACTTTGAGAATATCTGTGTATCTACAGTAAGCACTGCTAATTAAACATAATATAAATTTGTTAAGTTAGGCATTATGAGAATTATGCTTAGTAACACTGTTAATCATTAGTGTGAGTGATATTTATTTTTTTATTTACTCATTTATTTTTAATTTACAAGATTCAGTTCCACAATCACTTGAGTTTCAGATTTTCTCCCCTCCCTCCCCCCACCATGGTGGCGTGCAATCATGTATAGGATCTGCAAATACTTT
>CM053592.1:118745991-118856975 GCA_028646515.1 Pseudochirops corinnae
TCCTTCTGGCCTTCTCTAGGCTTGGGCCTCTCTCCCAACTCATAGTTCCTCCCAGTTCATCTCTCTCTCCCTCTCTCCACATCAACAAGTCCATCCCACAAGTGGGATTCACAAGCTCTGGGTTTTAACACTCAACCCAAAAACCAAGCCAATACAGGGGCATCTCCAAATTCCATTACCATTACACCTAGATCCAAAGTATTCAAAGCAAAGAAAAGAAAAATTTAAAAAATACTAGTTCATCCCCTCAAGAAGCTCATATTTTACCTGGAAGAAACAACTTTTACACATATAAGTAAATTCTCTTTTTTGATGCAAAATTATCCTGGAAGACAATGGCAGCAGGAAACACTATCTACTGGGGAAATTATGAAAGGCCCGCTCATAAGAGCTGGTAGTTGAACTAAAAAGGTTCCTGATCATTAAATATTTATTGATGCTCAAGGCATTAAGACCCACCAGATACTATGCAGAATCTACAGGATTTCCAAGAGGAAGAAAAAGTTAAATCAAAAGATAAACCAAGAAGAGGTAATATAATCTTCATTAGGGTCTAACCTTCCTAGATAGTTGTTTAAGTCCTGGGAGAATTGAGATCAATTAATACTACTTGAAGATGGTGAACCTATCATTAACAAACTGAGCAAATTGATACAGTAATTAAAGTTTAAGTGGCTTTGGTTTTTGCTCTATAAAAGTGGAGGTAGCAATACCTTCTCGCTAACTATCTCCAGGACATTGAACAATTTAAGCAAAAATCTGTGTAGTAATTTAAAGAAATGGTGGAATTAGCAAGTTTTATAAACATATATGGAAAGTATTACTGTACCAAGATAGGAGGCAATGGGCAGGACCATATCTAGCTTGCCACTAAGATCATAGTGGGAGATACTCTACCATTTGACAATTTTTTTTCCAGGCAATCCAAGTTACTAGAACGTGAACAAAAGGTTAAGAGAAGAGATGAAGGAACAGGGAAAGATGAGCTATTAGAAATATGGGCAAAGAACACTAAAAATGTACAGAAGCAGAAACAGAATAATTTTGTTATGACCTTATTAAGTTACAGAGTGGATATACATCTATAAATTTCATATATGTATGTTATGCATGTATATATTCTTTAAAAGAAACTGTACATGATTGTTTTGATATAAGCCTCTTTCTTGTTCTCTCTATATTGAAATATTTGTGTTCACTAATGTATAAGTTCATAATAAAAAAGAAAATTCAATTTTTAAAAATTACATAGCTAGCTAGAAATGTGTTCTCCAGGAAGATTATTCTTGAGCACTCTCTTTGGCATACAAATAAAGTTTACTGAGCCCCTATACCAAAAATAGTGGTGTAGCCATGAATAAGTCAGCAACTTTTATAAGCTATACAATTAACTTTATTTACCTTTTTCTCCTGGTTATTAAAGAGACTTAAAGTTGTCCTTTTTCTTTCTTAAGACTTCCTGGCATTACTAAAACTATACCAAATAAATGAATAGGATTTTTATTCATTTGAACAAAAGACAGAAATGTTTCTTTACCTGCAACTATATGAAATAAAAGATTCAAGTCTATTCAACAGTCATGTATTTAACACCTGTTATATGCAAGGGGTAGTGTTTGGTGCTAAAGAGGCAAACAGATAAAATATGACACAGTTCTTATATAAAAGAGGTCTTTCACACTCTCCTCCCCCAATTAATAGAATTAAGATTTTCTTTGTCTTGATAACCTTTTTTTAATTAATTAATTTATTTTCTTGTTTACATCACTCATTTCCATGAGATTTTAAGTTACAAATTTTTTCCCCATCCTTCCCCTACCCACCACCCCAAAACAGCCATCCCACTGTATAACCCCTCCCCCAATCCGCTCTCTCCTATGTCCTCCCCTATCCCTGATAACCTTTTTGAAGAATCAAAGATAGAAACTAGGTGAGAATAGCATAGTTGGGAAGGAACGAAGTGCTTTGAGACACTGGATGAATTCAGATGATGAAATACATTAGAATTGGTTGGAAGAACTAGACATATTATATCTGGACCTATGTCTATCAGACAACCATAGAAAATTATCTGACCATGAACATTCTAGCAACTCGTCATGAATGAAGCTTTAAGAGCACTTTGAGGAGCCATACTCTTGTGACAGTGACTAGAAAGAAGCAATGGGAAGGATAGGCCTAGAGGGAGCATCATAGTCCCTTCTCCATTTTCCTATCTCCAAAGGACATGCCATTTTAGAGGAGACACCAGTAACCAACAAACAGTGTATCTGGGAGCTAGAAAAGGCAAATCAGGCATAGCAAGGAAAGGAAATTTCATAGAATATGACCTCATCAGAACACACACACACACACACACACACACACACACACACACACACATACACTCATCAACAGCCTTAACGGATTCTACAAAAACATAGACTTCATCCAAACAAGAGCTAGGAATTATTCTTTTGTTACATGTGCTTTCTAAATTTCAGCCCAGGATTGGGAAACCTGTGGCCTATGGCCTATGGCCTCAAGGCCACAGGTTACCTACCCCTTCTTTAGCTCATTTTGCCTTTGTATTTGTCTACACCTCAGGAAAATTTTGGCACTGCTTAACTCTGGCTTGTAATCAACAGGGAGCAAGTCTGATGGGAGCTTGTGAGAGATAGTAGTAGAAAACAGTCCCTACCCCCATAAGGATTAACCCTGGTAGTATGAGAGAAGTAGTCCACCACCCACTGGGAACTCAAAGTGTTATTCCAATGTGGGTTGGAGAGTAGTCCTGGAAGGAGTGCTATGTTTGAATTCAATAAGCTTAAAGTCTGCTGGAGAAGGGAGCATGCTACACATCCACATTAAGTATGATATATGATTAAGTGTAAAAAAGATTAAGGAAATATGGAAATTATTCTATGAAAATATAAGAATTACAAGACTGAGCCTGAAAACGACCTTTAGAGATGATCCAATCTTTTGCTTACAGTTAAGGAGTCTTGGGCCAAAAGAATTGAAATGACTTGCCGAATGCCACGGAGGGAACAAACCAGCAGGAAGTAAGACTCAGAACCAAGTCCTACAACTCCAAATGAGGGATTTTTTTTGTGTTTTTTTTCCCCACTGCATCACACCACTTTGTGTAAGAAGTGGTAACTGAACTGAGCCTCGAAGGCAAGAAAAGGATTAGAACAGATGGAGATGAGGAGGGAGTGAATTTCCAGCAGAGAGGATAATGGAAGAAAATGAATGAAACAAGATGAAGACAGGTCAAGATCAGGGAACAATAAGTAGTCTAGTTCATCTGGAAAAGAGAAAGGGCAATCTTATTCTCTCTTGCCCTATATAGCAAACTCCAATAATACTGAGTAGAGCAGGGGTTATAGAGTCAGGAAGAACCAAGTTTAAATTCAATGTCAGACACTTACTAGATGTGTGATCCTGGGTATGTCACTTATTTTCTGTCAGTCTTAGCTTTCTTATCAATAATGGGTGGGGGGGGAGGGTACTAATAACACCTATGGCACTGGGATATCATGAGGATAATATAAGATATTTGAGAAGTATTTTGCAAATCTTAAAGTACTACATAGCTATCATTATCCAGTTCCTATCTCTAGAGCATCAGTATGATGGCTCAAGGCAGACGAAGGTAGTAGGATATCTGTGCTTGAGTCCTGACTCTGTCCTTTATTTGTGGTATAACTCTAGGGGAGCCATTTAATTTTCTGAGTTTCAGTTTTCTCATCTGCAAAGTAAGGATATTCATATCTGCATGAACTTCCTTGCAGGAATCCTGCATAGTAAGTCCTCTGTAAATTGTAAAATGCCATTTAAATGCAAGATGCCTTTATCATCTTTCATCAGGTCCCTTTTGTTACCACATGGCCATCTGGTCAGTTATATTATTCAGTATGGCATCCATTTAATTTTTGTTACTTTAGCATGACAAAGATTTGCATCTGTGCTATGTCCAAATTCAAACATAAAGGGTGAAACTCCCATCAGTTTAGGACAAACCAAAGCCTCTATGATATTAATTTAGAAAAAAAAAAAAAGGTCTACATATAAACAGTGAATTTTGTTCTAAAGTCATTGACAGGAACTGAATTTCGGTTGTTCTCAGCTCCAGTGATGACCTATCCCCTCTGGCAAACTTCACTTTAACCCATATCTACTCCTTGATGTATACTCCTAGTTCTTTGCCCCATAAGTAAAAAAAATACAATAAGGAATCAGATTGCAAATAAGGGACAAAGAGAGTGACATCAGAAACTGGAAGAAGTAATTTAAAAAAAAATAGATGGAAATAAGATCACAAAAGAGGAAAAGACAGAGCTAGAAGGGCTATTGTTCAGTTCTATTTTTAGGGATCAGAGCAAATGGCACAAGATAGGGAGATCATACACTTATTCATTACTAAAGAATCTTATTAGATATTAGATATAATGTCCTTCAAATTGTGCTTTCTGAGTACTGGTTTCAAAACTCTTAGACAATTGTTATATTTTGCTATCAAACTAGACTCAGAGAACTAGATATGTATGGATTTTCATTATGCTGTCTTTATGTTGCCCCTCTATCCCTTATGTATTCTTTTTTAACATCTTTTCCAGAGAACCCCAAAGCTGCATGATGGGTTTTGTTGCTGTTTTTCTCCCTTATCAATAATGATAATCTACATATCAGCACCCATCTATGTAAACAATATTTAGAGTTTTCTAATTGAATGTTTTGCTTCAACCTGTTAAATCATTGATCGTTAATGCTTCCGGGAAAAATTGTATTTGGTCAGGATGGTATGTAATTTACCAATTTACCAATACAATTTACCAATACAATTTTGTATGACATTTATTTAAGGATTTCTCATTTGCTATTTATCTTGTTGAAAATTGGAACGAGCACAAATGTAAACATCTGGCTGACAACTGTGCTATGAATATGTAAAATTAACACTCACACAGTCCCTTCAATACTTCATTTCATAATGGAAATGAATGCTTTGCTATTTATGTGGTCACAGTCTCTGCCAGCCAGCATAATCCAAATGAGAGGTGAAAGCAGAGTATATCACAGCTATATCACAATTATGTTTTGTGTGGACAAGGCCTCCACAAAAAGGACTCAATTCTATGTTCTTGAGAATTCACTCTTGTGAACAGCAAATCTTTAAGGAGAAGTCATATAGCATAAAAGTTGGTATGTTCATTTAATCACTGTCCTGGAATTTTAAGGATTATATTTTTTAAATATTTCTATTATCCTACATATACTAGAGTATATTCAACTTTACAGTAATCCATATGATTTCCTGGAGGACAAGTACAACAATGTCTTATACATCTTTGGTACTGCCCCTTGACCACACATACATACACAGAATGAAAGAAAGTTCATTATATATTTAATCAGTAAATGAACCCTTATTGCCTTCAACAATTCTTTACTTCTTACTGTTTCATCTATCTTACCAAATACTCCTCCTCATTTATTTTTATTTCAAATGTGACTCTCCTTAATAAGATCCACCTTTCCCTTCACAATCAATTTGTTTAACTTTTTGCTCCCTAATTACGACCCTTATTTATGGAGAGTGAGTCCTTCTTGATCTTTGATTTTAAAACATATGTCATTTTTACACGATGGCATTTACCGACATATACTTTGGTATATCATAGAATGTACCTTAGAGAGGGAAAAACAGAGAAGGATGAAGAAGAGCGGGAGGTAGGTGGGAGGTGGGAAGGAAGAAGAGGGTGAAGAGGAAAGAGGAGAAGATCAATGTAGCATTTAAAGAACAAACTCTGGAGAGATCAGAATAGATTGAGGGGACAGCACAGATAAATTAGACAGTTTTGAACTGCACTTATGTATAAACAGAGCATGTGCTTTAAAAAATACACAAAATGTTATTTTCAGCTTCATATTTTCTCTTCTTTGCATGTATGAAAATGTTAGTATTTACTGCTATTTGTCCGGTTAAAAAATTTTAAACTGAACAAAAAATGGATATAAATTTTAAAACTTATACAAATATAAACAAGATAGTGGTAAGGAGAAGAAAAATTGTCAAATACAGGAGGAAAATCTTAGTATCAAATATCTCAGATAAAAGCCTGATAGAAAAGATATCAGAGATTTGACAAAACCCATTCCCCACTGTATGTGGAAACAAAGAAATAAACAGTTTTCAAAAGAAATTTAAATTGTCAGCAACCTTATGTAAGGAAAGCTATAGAACACTAGAAATAAGAAAAATGCAAATTTTAAAATTCCAAGGTTTGATCTTATAGCATTCAAATTAGCAAAAAGAAAAAAAATATGGAAAGAGCATTAGGAAAGCTGTGGGAAGACATAAACAATAATACAGTGCTTGGTAGAGCTACAGATTTGTCCAACTGTTCTGCAAAAGAATTTTCAATTATGTTAAGAAAGGGAGTAAATTATTTTTTTCCTTTGATCCAGTGATACCACTAATGGGCATGTCCTCTGAGCAGAGGGAAGACAGAAAGTTCCTATCTATATGAAAAATATTCATATTGTCACTTTTTAGTGTCACATTGTTATCTATTGCAACCTGTTCACACTCACTATATGCTTCTCCGATTACTCTCTGTATAATACTAACTTTCAGTTCTTCAGAGAATATTATGTTCCATGTCTGGCAGTCATACAATAATGACCATGAAAAATATTGTTATTAAAATATAGGGGCATTTGTTTCCAGTAGAAGTCTGATATCATGAAAGGAGGTTTCATTTTCCTGAAGGTAATTCAAACTGTTCTGTTTAATTCTGGGTTACAGAAAATATTTTTTAAATGTATGGACTACATGATTTTCATTTTCCCACAAAATATCCACTATTCAAGATACACTTATCAGTAGTGCTCTCATCTCCTATTGTTCCCTATAAAACACCTGGAAAGATATAAGAATTTCATTACAACTATGTACACTATTCCTACTGAAAAGCATCAAATATCTGTTTAAAACAACAGAAAGTTAAAAAAGAAGATAAGCAGATCATATACCTTTCATGGCTATATTCTCAACCAAGCAAGGGATGGAAGCAATTTACAAAATACAAAAGAGATAACTTTGCATGAAACTGAAAAGCTTCTGAAAAAAACAAAATAAATCCATCTAGAACAAGCAGTGAAGTTATCAGATGGGAAAAAACTTTGTCTCAGATTTCACAGTTGAGGGCTAAGTATCCAGTATATACAGATAATTTGCAGATTATATATACACACATACACACTTGTATGTATGTGTATATATATATATATAAACATATGCATTTATGTGTGTATAGCTCTTTATATGTATGTGTATAGGATATTCCAAAAATCTTACTGTAGTTTTAGGCTATTAAAATTAAAAACTGCACTGACAGTAGGCTACTCTGTACTGCATGTGTGTACATATATAAATATATGCCATTCCCTAACAGATTAGTAGACAAAATATGTGAGCAAACAAGTTCTCAACACAATTTTAAACAATTAATAGCCATATGAAAGAATATTTCAAATCAATAATAGTAAGAGAAACACAAACTCAAATAATCCTGATTTTTGACTTCATACTCTGCAAATTGGTAAAAGACACAAATAGGCAATGTTGGAGGGGTTGTGGGAAGATAGGCAGACAAACGAATTGTGAGTAGTGCTATGAATCAGCACAACCATTCTGGAAAACAATCGGAACTATACAAAGTGACTAAACCATCCATATCCTTTAGTGCTGAGTTTGAACTGCATGGTTTATACTCCAGTGATGTCAATGATAAGAACAAAGATCTCATAAACATTCAAATACAGCAGCACTTTTTCTGATACAATTAATTATTTTAAAAATGTAGATGCCCAAAGATTGGGGAATGAGTAAATAAACTGAATGCTGCAAAATCATAAAGAAAAATCATAATCCTAAAGCCCCAAAGAAGAGCTATCAGAAGAAACCCTCACCCCATTCCTCTGCAAAAGTGGGAGACCCACACGTATATGTTTTCAGACTTTTTTGAAGAACTTATTTGCTTTATTTTTTTATCCTTTCTCTTATTTTTTTAATTATTTCTCAGACAAGATGGATTTCTGGGAGTGAAAGGAGAGAATACTAGGAAAAGTTAGCAATAATTATAACCATAGTAGTTAGTATTTATACAGTGCTTTAAGGATGGCCAAATGTTTTAGAAATACTATCTCATTTGATCCTCACCACAACCCTATGAAGTGGATGCTATAAATATCCACATTTTACAGATGAAGAAACTGAGGCAGGCAAAGGTAAGCAAATTGCTCAGGGTGATAGTATCTGAGGCTGGATTTATTTATTTACTTATTTTGGAGGAGGAAAGGCAAGGAGGGCAATTGGGGTTAAGTGACCTGCCCAAGGTTACAGGGCTAGTAGGTGTTAATTGCCTGAGGCCACATTTGAACTCAGGTCCTCCTGACTCGGGAGCCAATGCTCTATTCACTGCACCATCTAGCCACCCCACTGAGGCTGGATTTAAATCAGGTCTTCCTGACACCAGGTTCAGTTCCTTATCCACTATGCCACCTAGCTGCTGCATAATTCTTGTGATGTAACAAACCAAAGACACCAGCAAAACTGATTTTAAAAATAAACATAAAGAGAATTGAAAATATAACAGAAAGGACATAGTAGGAAAAACAATTTTTCTTTAAAGGAAAGGTAAGCTATATACTACTTCAGGGATGGAGAGTCTATGGCCTCAAGGCCACATGTGGCCCTCTAGGTCCTCAAGTGTGACTCTTCAGTCAAAGGGCTGCACTTGAGGACCTACAGGGCCACATGTGCCTTCAAGGCCTCAGGTTCCCTACCCCTGTACCAACAACCAACAAAAACAAATCTAAAAAACAAACAAAAAAAAATCACTTCTTTTCCCCATTTCCTTACTTCTGTCTCCATAATGGGGAAAAGGAAGATATAGGAGAGAAAGGGAAGGAGCAGGAAACTAACTGAGGGAATGAGCTACTTAATAAAATTATTACTGGCTGACTGCCTAGTTTCTTTTAGATCCAGATTGGTTTTTTTTAACCACAAGCATGGATGCCCTAGGCATTGCTTTCTTTGATAGCTACAACTTCCTCTCCTTCCCTCTCGTCTCTTTCACTAATCAATATACAATTCTGCTGCCGGAATAATTTCCTTTTCATAAAACTCATACCATTTCATGACACTTTTCACTTCCCTTTCCTAATTATTTTCTGCTTTTGATACCCAATCCAGAGTTCTTGTTCCCCTGAACAGACTTTCATACCATTAGATTTGGTCCAACTTCTTATGTTCACACTTGGCATGTCACTTTTTTCCTTTTATTCCTGTCCAAACCAATAATACATGCATCAGCCAAGTGTTCCCTTTTTATCCTTTAATAAATAAAATAAATATATGTATATATGTAAATAATATTATGATTATATATATAATATGATATCTGTATGTAGATATCATCTTATGAGACAACACAAATCCTTAGTTCATAATTTCCAGTATTCAGTTCTTTTATATATCTATGGAATATATCCTTCATAATGCTCTCAAGCTATGGTCCATCATTATTATTATTAAGCTTCTCTGGATAAAAATTAAAGTAAAAATTAAACAAAAACTCAGAAATTTCCTGGTTACAATTTCAGTCAATTAGTCAATGACTTCATTTCCTTCCCAGAGAAAGAGAGAGAGAAATGGAATATCAGTGCTGACTTCTTAAGTCTTCTGGTGACTAATAATCATTCTAAATCGGGGTTCTCAGACCTCTGAACCTCATCTCAGATTAATGGGGAAAAACATGAAAGAAATGCTAGAATTCAGTTTTTTAGTTAGTGAAAATAAAATTTCTTTTTTTAAATCAAACTTCACAGCCTCCCTGAAATCCATCACATACCCCAAGTTCAGAAGCTCTACACTAGATGTACTTTGAACAAGCACTCCAGTACCTTTGCCAAGTCCTTTTAACATGTAGTTAACCCTGGAATGAGAAAGATCTGGGTTCAAATTATGCCTTTAATGTTTACAAGCTAAATAATCTCAGACAAGTCACTTTACTTCTCCCTAAAGTAGAAACTGTAGTGCATACCTCACAGAGTTATTGTGAAATAATGTATGTAAAACATTTTACAAACTTTAAAAGCACCATACAAACGTAGATGAAATTATTATTAGGCATTATATGCTATTTCTTAAAACAAATTTAACAAAAAGTAAGATTTGGAACAGTTTTTTGATCTCTCACTTTCTATTTATCTGACTGGGCAGCTAGGTGGTCCAGGGGATGGAGTATCAGGCTGGAGTCAAGAAGTTTCATCTTCATGAGCCCAGATCTGGCCTCAGCCACTCCCTAGCTGTGTAACCCTGGGCAAATCACTTAACTGTCTTTGCCTCAGCTTTCCTCAGTTTCCAATAAGAAGAACCGCAGAAGGAAATGGCAAACCACTCTAGTTCCTTTGCAAAGAAAACTCCGAAAAAAGTCATGAAGAGTCAGACATGACTGAAAACATCTGGACAAGTGTATCTGATTCCTATAATACATATCTACTTGCTCTGCAATATATATAGCATGTTTCCTGTGGCATTGTCTCTGAATAATGTCTCCTGTGATATACTCCTTTATACATTAGATGGTTGAGATATTACAGAAAATTTGAAAAAAGGAAATAAATTAATACTCTAGAATTACCTTTCCTTGAATGTTGTACTGTGTACATGTGTGTTGGGGGGAGGGAGGTCGAGAGGGAATTTGAACTATGACATCACATGACCAATGTGACAACTATAGTTTCCACAAGGAGCAGAATAGTCACTTAGGAATACAAGTGACATAATCGGGAAGAAAATAACAAACCCTCTCTGGAGAGTGACTCTCCTCACTGGTTTGCATCAAGCTCTTAAAGCACTGTTTCAGCCTCGTAAAACCAATGTCACCTCTCTTCACATACCAACATACAATGTTCAGGGGTCTCCCAGGAATTTACAGTGCAGTGTCTAGAACACAGCCATGCCCATAGTGCATTCTGAACAGTAGAACAAATTCATGAAACCTTAGGTGTGGAACAGATACACAGGACTGGGATAAGACTGGTTTGTACTCATTAAAACAAGAAGCTTAATGACCTTAGAAATCTAAAGTTGAGGGAGTTGTATCCACGAATATTTAGTAAATGACTGGTGTGTACCAAAAATCTTATTAATTATCATAGCTTCCTCTTTCATGATGCTTACATATATGTAATATAACTAAGGATGTAAAACTTAAAAATATAAAACATCAAGAGAATAATATGTTATAGTGGCATTGGAATATTGGAATTCAAAGAATGGAATTATCAGGTACAATGAAATATTTCCAGAAAATAAAGAAATCCAGGCCAAAATACTTTCTACTACACTATTCCCTGATACTTTTCTCTAAGAATATTTCTTTTGACTACCTCAAGTAGGGCTTCTACCAAACCCTAAAGTAAGTGACAAATAGAATTGAGGAAGGGGCATTCTAGCTGAGCAAAACAACATGAATGATACTATGGATTTAGAAGACCTTGCGATGGAAGGAAAAAAGATAAAGGACCTTATGGCTTCGGGGCTGGAAGAATGGGGAAACAATGCCACTGGTAGAGATAAGAAAGGTGTCAGGGGAGCTGTGTTAGAGTTCATTTGTAGTCACAAATAAATCAAAGGCTGGAAAAGGTGACTTGTAGGCATAAGAAAAATTTACTGAATGTTAAAATTACAAAGGCTGCTTCATATTGTCAATTCTTTCCTTTAAAAGAGGAAAGAAATGTATAATAACAGAGAAAAAATAAGCTTCTTGCTGATTTTTGCTTTTCCAATTTTCCATGTCATTCATATTTTCTTCATATGCTAAATTTTAACGTGCGCAGTATCATATTAGACATGAATATGAAACAAAGACACCAATGGAGTCAATGTGTAACACCAACCTGAATTGATTTTTCCTTATTTTCTTCCTCCTTAAAGAGGAGAGAAAACAACTTTGTTGGCACATTTTGGAGGAATTTCCAATTACTCTACCAAGTGAGGTTTGAATGAAGTGACTGGCAGCACAGCCAGGTGCGATACTTTGTAGCAGATTTGCTTACCCCACTATTTCCTATCAATCCTCACTTTTAAATTATTTATTCACTTAATTTTATTTATGTCAAAACAATTCTTTTGCTTATACATAAAGAAATACTGTCTAGAAAAGAAACAGATGACAAGGAGTTTCATTTAACTTCAGGAAAAAACTAGCCACTTTGATGAATTCATATTTTAAAAAGTCCAAGTGAAGTTGTTTTTATTTTTTTAATGGCAGAACTACTCTTTTGAAATTGCATTCTACAGGTATTACCTATACAACAAAATTTTTCCTATTGCATTTCACTTTTTGGCTTCATATTACAAAATGGAAGCTACATATATTTCAAAAGGATTATGGCTGAAAGAAAAGGGGTTTTTTTCGGGGGTAAGTGGGGGAGGCAAGGGAATTAGGGTTAAATGACTTGTCCAAGGTCACACAGCTAATAAGTGTTAAGTGCCTGAGGACAGATTTGAACTCAGATCCTGATTCCAGGGCCAGTGCTCGATTCACTGTGCCACCTAGCTGCACTAAGAGAGTTTGTTGTGTTTTTTTTTTAAGTTCCTATTGCTTTTTTACCATGCTGATGGTGAAGAGAGGCAGATAGAAACTCAATGTTCATCATAATGGAGTTCAAAAATCAATAAACTAAATTATTTTATTTGGAAACTTTGGGTAATACAAATTAATCCTTTGATATAGTGGAATTATGATTGAAAAGAATGAAAAAAGATTTTAAGTGCATCTTCTCAATCAAATGGGATATATTTATAAAAATCCTTATCACAGTTTCTTGCCCATAGTAGATAATTAAAACATCCTTGGCCCTTTCCTCTCTTCTTTATTATGTGCTATACTATGTGGTACAAGCTAAATGCCTTCCATAGTAATCACTTGATGTGATTATCTCGAATTTCTATGAGATATTTCAGAAGACTTCCACTCTATCGATTTTCTGGTGTCTCCTAGAGATGTGAGGATTACCGTAGTTTCTCAAATATCAATACTAATAGAACAAAGGGACTTGAATGTCTTTCTCAGCTAGTTCTAAAATGACTGTGGCTGTGTCTCACCTAAGGAACATCCTAGTTGAATCTGACCAGGTCATCTCCAGAGGAATAGACACTAAAAAGTTCATATTTTTAGCCACAGCAAGCATGAAGACTGTCCATTCCAGTCTTAGTAAAAGGAGTAACCAAATCAGTGAAGCCACAGAGATTTTTTTTTAAAGGGGGAGAACGTAAGAAAAGAGTCCTAAAGGATTCTTGGTAACCATTTGCCAGAAATAGAGAGCTGAGTGATGTCACTCTATTTGCTACATTTAGCATTCTTACCTAGATTTTTATATGCATACGCTACAATGATCAGGAGAGTACTAAAGAAAATCAATAAGTACTCTATCATCTGGGAGATTTAAAGATAGAATATGCTACTCATGAACCAGCAAACCATAGACAAAACTAAAGGTCTATAAAGCGTGGGTTCCAATCTTCTCTGGAAACTGAGTATACTACAGACATGATGCCAGCATTGCTAATGAGGCTATTTAAAACTCAATGTATTATAAGATCATTAATAATGATGTCCTGGAGCACAGCTAGTATACTGGCACTCAAGCCATGTTTGCTATAAAACAGATGCCACTGGACATGAAAGGAAAATATGTAATAATAGGATATCTGAGCATCTGTTGGATAATGAGATGAACCAAGAAAATAGTAAGGGACACAGAAGGAAACAACAACAATAACTTGCAGGCACTCTGAAGGACAATGTCTACTGATGAGGCTATGGATTTCTGGGAGATGAAAGTAGCGGATAGACTAGTTTGGTGCATAGCAGCCATATCAGATGATTGCACTGAAGCAAAGGCAATCAGATAGGCTCTGTGACTCCATCAAAGATAGGTTCAGTGACAAGTCAAAGGTCAGTCTTTTAGTGGGAAAAAATGGAAAACTCTGCTGCTCAAGTATTTTCTTTTTCTAGCCAAAATTAAGAAAACACATTGTGAGTTCCTTAAAGGCAGGGCAGTCTTTTGCCTCTTTTTGTATTCCTACTGCTTAGCACAGGGCCTGGCACATAGTAGATGACTGACATAAAGAGCATTCTCTGTCAGTAGAGTCTTCTTTAAGCAGGAGACAACAGAAGCTATTTGGATGGGGATTCAGAAGAATCTGGACCTACTCTGATCAATGAAGATCAGAGGCAGTACACCTAGTATGTTCCCTTCCTTTGTTAGAGAAGGTGATAGAAACCAGACAAGCAGTCTAGCTAAACTTCTTCTGACTTGTCCAGAGCCTAAAATGTTATTCCTCTCCATCAATTGATTCTCGACAATGTATCTCTTAACCTTGAGAGTCAACTTATTCCTTTCCTGAAACCTTAATAAATTTTCAGCAATTTCAACCAGAAAATGGCTCACTCTAGTATGATCAATGCAATATGCTTCCACCTTACCACTGCTGGTACTCAGCTGGCTGTCTCTTTGTGTTTTTTAACAAGGCAATGCTGTCGGAAGGAATTCAAGATGAACACATTGTTTTACATCACTGACCAAAAAAATGGCGGCAAGGTCCTTGTCTTTCTTTTGATTTAGTATATTCTTACTCTATCATTCTTGTACAGAATCCTTCAATATGTGTGGAATCGGTTCTGGAGATAAAAACTTATTAAAGTTTAAAAAAAGAAGAGTGAAACTCAAACCGTAAAATCAAAAATAAAGGACTACAGACAAAAGCATCTGTCAACCAGCAACTGTGGAGAAACTTCATAACCTTCTTCTAGAATCTGACAGTTTTACGTTGGCTACAGTAGGAAAAAAAGACGAGATTTTTCCATTGAGCTATAACAGAAAGTGATAATTAAAAAATATAATAACCTTACATTTGCATATCACCTTATAACAAGCTTCTCCAAAAATCAGATGAAGTAGATGATATAAAAGTATTCTGTTTTACAGTTAAAGAAATTGAGGCTCACGGAGACTAAGGCATTTGCTGGAGGTTACAGAATAAGTGGCTGAGATTTAAATAGAGTATTCCTTAATGTTATGAAATACAGCAATGAGCCAATGGCAATATTTTTTTCCTGCTTTTCATCACTTTGGTGAGTTCCTCTGCCTTTCCTGCAATAAATACAGAGTTCTTTCTTTGAGAGTTCACCATTTCACTCTATGTAAATTTAAGAGAGTTAGGAAGACTAAGGTTATTTGTTAGTATGAGCCACTACATGCAGGCATGCAGGTGGAACACAAGATAGAAAAAAAGAGAGAATCACATTTCAGATGGTAAAAGTGATTTATATTGGTATTATAGATAATGTAGTCCAATCCTTCCATTTTGCAAATGGGGAAAGTAAAGCCCAGCCAAGTCTTAAGACTTGCCCAACATCATACAGTTTAGAAAAGTGATCCTCTTAATGTCAAATTGAGGGTTCTTTTAACTGCCCTGCCAACAGCCCACCACACCCCAGATCCCCCCAAAAATGAGTCATACCAAACTACTTAAACTGCTTGTTGGGTTATAAAAGCTAAGAAACATTTAATAATGAGTATTCATAAATATTGATTTCATGATATCATCTCAGTTTACAGAGCATGATTTTTCTCTTTAAAGTGAGTACATGTTATCTGACAGCACTCTTAAAAAGTACTGAAAATGATAAATTTTACATGTCACATAATGATGGATAATAACTATTAATAATAACTAATATGGCTTCAAATTTAAGCTCTTTTAAGGAAAGCATTTAGCGACATGCCCTCATAGGAACACCGGCTTGAATGACAGATCTAAATTTTAACATACATTAAAAATACCAGACAATTTTTAAACTATTCTCCTAATCTAGAACTATATATTAATTCCACAAAATGAGAATTTCATCTCTGGCAAAATTCAAACACCTCTGCTGAACAGTCATAAAATAAGACTGAAATATAGTTACTATTTTCCCCTTAGGTGATTCATCCACATGACAAGAACATATAGACACATTCCACGTCACTCTTCCCCTGGGTCTGTCTTCCTCTTGCAAGAACATAGTATGAACAGTCAATCACCAACAGCTTATTGCACAATTTTTGTGTGTCCACAGCACTGCCTGGAAGCAATCGATACTTCTGATTACCTTTCTCCTAGTGAATGCTCCCTCCTCTCGGTATTTTTGTGATTCTTCCCTCTTAGTTCTCCTCCTTATCTTGCTGCTTCTTATCTTGCCCATTTACTGGATCATCAGCCATGCCCACCCCCTAACAGTGGATGCACCTGAAGTCTCTGGTCTATGCCCTTTTATCCTCTCTCTCTGAACCCTCTTACTTGATGACCTCATTATCTCCTATGAGTTCAATTATCATCTCTATGTAGATGAGTACCAGATCTGTATTTCCAGACTATCTCAATCTCCTTAGTTTGGTGCAGTATTACTAAGGCCTATTGGACATTTTCAACTCAGTGTCAAGTCAACACCTTAAAGTCTGGCCCAAACAGAATTTATTATCTTTCCTCAAAGACAAATTTTTCTCTCTGTCTAAAATCCCTATATTTTTCAAGGGCACAACCATTCCTCCAGCCACTAAGGTTTGCAATGTCATAACCTTCAAAGATTCCTCACCCTCCTGTTTCCTCTGTATATCTAAACATCTGGAATGGATGTCAAGAGTGAGTTATGAGCCCAAGTCCTCCAGAGTGTGAGAATGGCTTTCTATCCACTATGCCATGCTGCCTCTCAAATCAACATATAACTAAAACATATTTACTGCAACTACAGTAATGACTCATCTACTGGTTTTTACTTTTACTTCTATTAATTGTGAAGATACTTTCAGGCCACAAAAGATCCAATAATTCTTACATGCCCACATGTTGTCATAAGGAAAGGACTGTGACCACTCTGAGATTTCAGTGTAGGGGGAAATAATGGATTTAATCTTTGAGCCAAGATTTAATTCTATGATTGAATTAAATTATCAGAGTAAAGTATCAATGGCATTATCTAGTACAGTGGTTCTCAACCTTACTAATGCCGTGACCCTTTAATATTCGTATGTGGGCATATCTGTATGTGGGCAGACTCACCTGGAGACCGATAGAGGAGAGGTGTCTCGGTTCCTAAGACCAACAGAAATATGAGTTTTCCGATGGTCTTAGGCGACCCCTGTGAAAGGGTCATTCAACCCCCAAAGGGGTCACGACCCACAGGTTGAGAACCGCTATCTAGTAGATTGTTGTTGTTCAATAATTTCAGTCTTATCCTATTCTTTGTGACCCCATTTGGGGTTTTCTTGAAAATGACACTGAAGTGGTTTGCCATTTCCTTCTTTAGCTCATTTTACAGTTGAAGAAACTGAGGCAAACAGTTTAGTGATCTGCTCAAGGTCAAATAGCTGGTAAGTGTCTGAAGCCAGATTTGAATTCATGACAATGAATCTTCCTGATTCCAAACCCAGTACTCTATTCGCTATGTCACCTAACTGTTCCATTACCATGAATATTAAGCATAATTCATGACATGAAAAAGCTGAAAACTGAACATGTGCAATTCTTAGAGAATGGCTAAACACACTATGGTAAATCAATAATATGTAATATTTTCCTGTAAAGGATGAATATATAAAATTCAATGAAACAGCAAGAGGTATGAAATGTTATGGGTAAAGAAATCAGCCAGTGGTTCAGCAGAAAGAGCACTGGGCCTGGAGTCCTGGAGGCCTGGAGACACCTGCTAGTTTAAAACTTAGAAAAGTCACTGAACCTCCGATTGCCTGAAAGAAAAAGAAAATTTAAAAAGGATACACTAGATTCATTGGAGAAAGAAATAGCAATGCACTCCAGTTATTTTTGCCAAGAAAATACCAAATGGGGTAACTGAGGATCAGACAAGACTGAAAGAAATAAAAACACAAATCAAACCCAGAAGAGCACCATGACTTAAATAATTTTAAATCCACAAGACAAAGATCTAGTAAATACAATATAAAAAAATATATGTACATTTAAATCACATAGCCTGGATTTCTGTTAACGATTAGCAAACTATCTGTTTCCCAGGATATAAAGGTAAGTGCTGAGGGATTTGGGGGGTGTTTGCCCCAAATACCCAAATTTATCACCATATTAAAAATATATTTCTTTCTCTCTCTCTCTCTCTCTCCCCCTATATATACATATATTTAAAAATTAAATTTAGGAAAATATAATCACAAAGTTAACCTGTTTGAGAAAAAATTATGTTTGATCTATGTACTTACATGTATTTAGATCTCAAAGAAAAGAGATTTGGATAGAACATACTCCAAAAAGCTTACCCCCAAACTTAAATAAATAATATAAAAGGGTTAGCTAGTCAACCAGCAATTTTTAAGTGCTTGTTATGTATTAGGCACTGTACTGAGACATAGGGACACACAAAAAAAAGGCAAAAATGCAGTCTCTGCCCTCGAATAGCTTACATTCTAACTTAGGAGATGGCACAAAAGCAAGAAATATACAGCATAAATGGAGGTGATTTTAGAGGGAAATCACCATGGGTATTGGCTCTGTTCCTCAACATCAGGGTTATAAAGGAGTCACACCAAATGAATGACTTGGGGATTATCCACACTTTGGTTTCTGAGTCTCTAGTTGCATCTGTCACTGCAGATAATTGACAGTTGCCTGTTCGGTAGTAAAAAGCTACCCTTCTTAGTCTTGAGTTTACAAGTAGTGACAAGGACAGAATGACTAGCAGAACTCGCCTTAGGCACTGGAAAGAAAAATCAGCTTTGTTTCTCTTTCAGAAACTCTTTTCTCCCTCTGATATCCATAAATTATGAAACATTCCTTTGGCAATTTCTCTGAAACAAGAAAGGATTTTGTGTCCACAATTACCAAAAGCTGCTTAGCATGCTTGTTTGTATGTGAAGTTTCTACACAAATGTTTCTATTAGAGTGCCAAGAAAAAATAACCGAAAATTTGTTACACATGCTTAGAGAATCTACACGTAATGGATATGAAGTTGGATCTAAAAAAAATTTGAGAGGAAAGGCATCATATTCTTACTCCTTTCAGGTATATATTCTGGTTACATCTCACTGAATTTTTTCTGGATTGCCTCAGTTTAACCTACCTATTGAAAATCTGTGTTTCATCCATTTTCCCCATCTTTAATCACTTTGCCAAACCCATATCATCTGATTGGATTTCATTTGTCTCCAAGAGATGGAGAGAAAAGAGGAATGGACTGTGAATCTTAAAACCTGAGGGCTAAAACTAGCTTATCTATTAATAGATGTGTGACCTTGTTCAAGTCATTGCTACAGATTCAGAAGACTTGGATTACAATGCCAATGCCACATTAAGCACTTATTATGTGCCAGGAACTATACTAAGTAGGAGGGATACAAAGGCAAAACACAATCCCTGTTCTCAAAGAGTTTACATTCCAGTAGACAATTCAGTAAACAACAGGAAACAATGAACAAACAAGATATATAATGTAGTAGAAATGGAAGATAATCTCAGAGGGAAACATTGTTTGTGACCTTAGGCAAAACAGTTAATTTCCTAGTCTTAGTTTCTTTATATCTAAAATTGGAATTAAAATGTATATTTCTACCTACCCTGATAGATCACTGGGAGAATCAAATGAGATCATGTATGTAATATAATGGGTAGCTGGGTGGTATAATGGATAGAAGGCTGGGCCTGGAGTCAGAAAGACTCATCCTTGTACGTTCAAATGTATACTCATACACCAGCTGTATGATCTTGGGCAAGTCACTTAACCCTGTTTGCCTCTGTTTCCTCATCTGTAAAATGAGCTGGAGAAGGAAATGGCAAATCACTCCAGTATCTTTTCCAAGAAAACTCCAAATGGAATCACAAAGAGTCAGATACAATTGAAATAGCACCACCATAAAAGGGAACATAATATGTAAACTTTAAAGCCATATGTGTATAGGAAGTATGCTTTCTGCTCCCTGTTCACTAGCTTAAAGTCATGACCTCTTTAGAGTTCTGAGGAGATCCTTGGAGGTTTGGAAAGATCCCTTGTAATACCATCAGCTTGATCACCCATTTCAAGTGTATTGCCCCCACTTTTAGTTACCAGTGACTAACATCCCAGTCATAGTTATGAATTGACATGCATTAGTATATTTACATAATTCTACTTTAGTTCCAAAGTAAGAAGAATACCTAAAGTAAGCAGCAAAGTGGCTGTATAGACTGTGAAAGAGATTTACCAACAACAACAATGCTGTCTTCTTTGGCCTGAAGTCTCCTCATAAATACAACTGGGGGCTGAGGGGGGACTAGATAGATAATACTTAAGCTTTCTTCCTTCTCTACAATTTTATGATAAGTTAGTCATGATGGGATTACTCACAATTTATAAATACATCCTACACATCACTGCCACATTCATTTTCCTCATGCACAGATCTAGTCATGTCTCTCTGTTCAAAATGACTCCCTACTACCCACTAAATAAAGTCCAAACTTGTAAGTCTTATATTCAAGCCTTTCTTCAACCTAGTGCTACTGACCTTTTCAAAGTCTTATCTCACATTATTCCTTAAAACACATTACTATTTTTCAGACAAATGAGACTGCTTCCTGCTAGGTCTACATGACCAATAGCTTCCTGCAGCCATTGTTTTGTTCGGATTGTTTTTCCTATGTCTGGATTTCTTCTCCTTTAATACAACTCCTCCTATTGAAATCCTACTCATCAATCAAGACTCGGTTAAAATGGCACCCCTTCAAAGAGGTTTTCCCTGATTCCTGCAGTTAGAAGTAATTGCGCCCTCCTATAAACTCTCAACAAACCTTGTTCATTGCTGTTTTATTTGTACACGTCTTATCTCTGTGACTAGATTGTAAGCACCCCGGGGACTACGAATGGGTATTATTTACTTTGTATCTCTCTTAAGATCTTGCACAGGGCACTGAACACAGGAGATGATGAATAAATGTAACCACTCACCCTGACACAGATGACTCATCTTAGAGGTCACATGTGTGAGGCTGGAGGAAAAAAGAACCAGCTGAGATAGAAGAGTTGGGAGAAAAGAAATCACATAAGAAGAGAAAGAAGGGAAAAGAAAAAAAGAGTAGTTTGAAATGTAAGGTCAATGTAAAAGTTCACAATATGTGTGAGAAAAATAAATATGGTATGGCTGTAAATGATAGTTGTTTAAAAACTGAGGGCATGACGTCATTTCATTCAGGTCATGCCATAATAGCATGCCTATCCTCGTGTTTATGTGAGTAAGAAAATACAAATCTATACTCCTAAAATTAGCCCTGTTACATTCAATGCCTTGTGTTAATAACTTTTTTGGAGATATGTTCTTAAATGATTTAAGAAAGGCAACTGGAAAAGTGTCTCATATCACTTTGAAAGAAATGGAGAAATGTAGGCTTGATGATATGGTGAAGTAGATTTGTGACTACAGTGGTGAGATCACCATACTAAAAAAAAAGTCTTGTCAATCACTCAAAAAGCATCTGTTATATGCTTATGCATCAGATAATGCTAGGCACTGGAGATACAAAGAAAGGCAAAAATACAGTGAATGCCCCAAGGACCTCACATTCTAATGGAGAGACATGTAAATAATTGCACACACAAATAGGTGCAGTGTTATTGGAAAGAAATCTCAAAAAAGCAGTTATAGAGTAAGGCATGTAGTTGTCTGAGCAAAGGTCTTTTGCAGAAGATGGGATTCAAGCTGAGTCCTGAACAAAGCTCAGGGAATCCAGGAGGAAGAGGTGAGAAAGAAGAACAGTGTCTGTGGAAGACAGACAATGAAAAGAGATGGAGTAGGGAAATGGAGAATCATGTGCAGGGTGTAGGAAGAAGGGCAGTGTCCTTTGATCATGGAGTATGGGGAGGTTGTGAGCCTGGGATGGTGTCATTCCTCCACAGAAGAAGCAAGAATTTGAGTAATATGAAAATAAGTTTTGTTTTGGCCTTATTGGGTTTGAAATGAGTTCAAATGCCAGTTCAAGATATCTAAGATATTATTGATGAAATGAGATTGGAATTCAGGAGCAAAAATATAGATATCCTGGAATCATCTATACAGAGATGACAAGTGGTCCCATTGGACCTGACATGTGAGTTCATCAAGATGGACAGCATGGGTAGAGAAGAGAAGAAGGTTCAGTAGGCATGAACTGGATAAAGATCCAGCAAAGGAAACAGAGGAGTGGTCAAACAGGAGAAGAAACAGGAGAAAGTAGTATCATGAAAACCTAGAGGGGAGGGAAAATCTAGCAAAAGAGGGTAATTTACAATGTCAAAGGCTTCAGAGAAATTAGATAGGATGGAGACTGAGAAAAGGTCATTAGAAATTGGCAAATAAAATATCATTGGTGATATACCCAAAATCATAAATTACTTGGAAAAGAACGCCCTATTTAATATGAACCCCTGGGAAAACTAGAAAGTAGCTAGCAGAAATTAGGCTTAGACCAATATCTTAAGCTATATTCTATAATAAATCCAAAATAGATTGATAACCTGAATATTAAAGATCATATCATAAAAAAGTAAATTAAAGAAGAAATAGATCATGTATCTTTCAGAACTATGGGTAGGGGATAGATTCCTAGCGAAACAAGGGATAGAGACATTTACAAAATGTAAAATAGATCATTCTGATTACACAAAATAAAAAACAAACAAACAAACTTCTGCACAAACAAATTAATGCATGAAGGCTAAGAAAAGAAAGCAATCAAATGGAAGGAAAATGTGCCACCTTTTTTTGATTCAAATTTTTTGGGTAAGAGTTTGGTGTCTAACCAGAGATAGGTAAACAGATTTATGTAAAAACAAGTCCTCAATAGATAAGCAGTCAAAAGATATGTACAAAGGATTCTTAAAATAAGAATTATAAATTATTAGTCACCATATGAAAGAATGTTCCAAATCACAAATGATAAGAGAAATACAATCAAAACAACCCTGAGATTTTACCTCACAACTAGTAAATTGGCAAAGATGAAAAGACTGAAATAATCAGTGTGAGAGGGACTACAGAAAAGATAAGCACATTATGAATTGGTATAACTATTTTGGAAAGCAGTTTAGAATTGTGCAAATAAAATGGCTAGAATGTCCATGCCTTTTGATCCAGAGATTTCACGGCATGTTTTATATTCTAAGAAAGCCACTGATTAAAAAAAGAGCCTCATATTTACCAAAATAGTTATTAAAACATTTTTGTGGTGGCAAAGAATTAGAAAAAAAGTCAATGCCCATTGTTTGGGGAATGTCTAAAATATGTGTTATGTGAATATAATGGAATATTACTGCACTGCCCTGTGTATAGAAAACATGGAAACACTTATATGAATTGATGCAAGTTAGTAGAAGCGAGTGAACAGATATGATAACTACACAGTGTCACTGGAAAGAACTACCACAAAACAATCAAAAACAAATCAGCTAAATTACCCAGAGTAAACATGTCCCTAAAGAAAAGATATGAAAAAAAAATTATCTTCTCTTCGTTTGTTAGGATGTGAAACACTGTCCATATCATTTATTGTTTTTTATGTGTTTACTGGTTTTGATTGGTTTTTTTCTCTTCCTCCCTCCCCCCTTTTCCTTTTACCTCAAAAACGTTCTTTGTTAAATGGGATGGCTCCACAGAAAGGGGAGGGGTATGGGAGAAATACAGGTTATGTAAAAATAAACGATATAAATAAAAATTTATTTCAGAAAAAGAGATCCTTAGTAACAAGAGAGAAGTATTCCAGTTGAATGATGAAATCAGAAACCAGAATGTAGAAGGCTTATGAGTGAGAGGAAAGAAAACAGGAGCTTAAGCCTAGGCAGCTTTTTCAAGGGGTTTAGCCACAAAGGGGAAGAAACAGATAGAAGGATAGTTATCAAGGATGGTTGGGATCAATTGAGATTTTGTTGTTGCTATTTTTTAAGGACTAGGAGAGCTTTGGTTGTGTTTGTAGGAAGCAGAGAAAGAGCTAATAGGTAAAATTGTTTCCACAAAATTGGAAAAAAAAAAAAAGATGAACTAAGATGAAAGTCTTATAATAGGCACCAAAAGAGATGAGGGGAAGGGAGTCTGGATTTCAAAGGTGTTCTGAAATAAAAGTGAAATGTCAAGTCCTGTATTCTAGTTCTTCCTTCCATGTCCTCTACATTCCAGACAACCTGGACCACTTGCACTCAGTATCACATACCATATGGGTTCCTGTTATCGATGCCTTTGTTAAGTCTATTTCCTATTCCTGGATGACACTCATTCCAATATATCCCCATAATTTCTACCATCAGCAAACATGGCCAAATGGTCTCTGAAAAGCAGACTCAGAAAATTCATATGACGTCAGACAGTATTCAAGGTGACAGAAAAGTGCTGTACCCTTACCCGCTTGAAGAAAGCAAAAAATGCACATTATCTCAAGGCACTATAAAGTCCAAATGACTTCAACAATGGCACTCCAATCCCTGAGCTCAATGTGAGTAAAAAATGCTTGAAATTACAAGTGGGATCTTTTCACTTGTAAAGTTCAATTTGTCATATAGCCAGCCCTTCCAAAACTGTTTTTATGCGTGTGTTAGAAACTTAAAAAAAAAAAAAATCCTTTTACCATTTGTCATATGAGTACAATAAATAAAACTTTGACCTAAGGCACTATATTCTTATTCTCAAAATTTTGTTAGCACAATTCAGGAGCTAAAACCAACATTAGAACAGATTTAGAGAATTCTATTATTTCTTTAAAATCTATGTTCCTCAGATAGAATACCATCTTGGGGAGGTGGGAGGGGAGGTAGGCAGAGAAAATTTAAAACTTATGGAAATAAATGTTGAAAACTAAAAATAAATTAATTTATAAAAAAAATCTAGGTTCATTAACAATAGCATGTCAGAAATACAAACACTATTTCAACTGAAAATGGTTTAATCGTTAGCTAGGTCATACAAAGTCACTCTACCCCCTTTTGGAGAAAAAAAAAAAATATATATATATATATATATATATATATTGATAAATCAGAATGAAGTTGAGTAACTTTCCTATATGTGTTGGTTCTCCTCTGCTAGATATAACCCTAGGGAGTTCTTATTAGCCAGAGCATACTGAGGTCTTAGAGGTCTTAGAGAAAGAGAGAACCAGAGGGTCTGATTGTTGTGAGTTAGAGAGAACAGGGCAGAAGGAAGGAAAAGGGAGATGACTGTGTCTCAGGTTGGGCAAGAGTTGTGTCTAGGACAAGGTCTGCTGAGGGAAACCCTATTCTTTCCAGTGTGCTCCTAAGTCAGAGGGCATTGAAATCAAATTCAGTGAATAATTCTCCTTCTACTTGCTTTTAGTCAATGACTTTGGGCATTCCAAGAATGCATTTAAACTAGTATCCTTTTCAGGGCTGCTGGCAGGAATTGTTGCCTTCTTGCTCATTCCCTCAGCCTCCAACAAGTCAACTGTCCCGCCTTACTTACTGTGATAGCATGTAGTGTACATATGCTTGTATATAATTTCTAGGTGTACATAGGCTAATTAATTTAGCTAGTGACAGTGAAATACTAATGTGGATCAGAGTCTTAGTTTCAATCAAGAATGGATTAATTGACTTGATTTTATTGCATCATTAACAAAGATGATAGTTTGTTCTAATAGGATAACTGAGATGATGAGGGGCCTTGGAGATCAAGGCCTAAAGGCATCATTTTCAGGAATTGAGAATGTTTATCAAGAAGAAGAAGGATTTCAGAAGGGAAATGAAATCTGTCTTCGAGTAATTGAGAAGCAACCCTATGGAGAAGAGATGTGATTTGTCCTGCTTGACCCCAGAAGTTAAAAACTAGTAATGAACTTGAGGGAGATTATTGTTTTAACATAAAAAATACATCCCTAACAGTTAGAATTACCCAAAAGTAAGATGAGCTGTCTTGAAATATAGTGAAACTTCTGGAAAGTCTTCTAGAATAAGCCAAATGATCACTCACTGGGTGTAATGTAGAAAAGATTTTTGGTTAACAAAGTATTAGATTAGATAACATTCAAGGTCCCTTTTGCTCCTGAAATTCTGTGGTTCTCTAACTAAAGTCTGAACTGTGACAGTTATCCTCATCAGTCATCTTTCAAAAGCACACCACTTAGACACAAGTAGAACCTTGGGTGTAGGTAGATCAGAGAAAGAGTTACTGAAGTTAGGAACAGGCCTCATGTTGGTACACTGTTAGCGCAGGTTCAACATTTGGACAAAATGAGGCATACATAGGTTATTAAACAGTTAAGAAAAGAAGATTTAATTCTTACATAGCAAGGATATGCAGCAAGGATACAATGTCACAATTTCTATAGCTGTATCTGCTCCCTCAATTCCCTTTTCAAATGGAATAAGATATCTTTTCAACAGGGCAGGTGTGGTGACTTGCATGGTCTTAAGATATCCACCAAGTTAGAGGAGTCCATCAATATTGCAAAAGGTTATCAGGAAGCTGAATCAAGGGAGGTGGAAACCAATCAAAGTTTCAAAGACACCTTTGCCACCTTTTGGGGAAAACTATCCATCAGAAGGTAGGGAGGGAGTTGATTGTGGGTCTAGCCTATGTAAGGGAGAAGGAAGGTGGGACGCATGAGGAAATCCTGGTAGACACTGGTCTTCTAACAGTTACATGACAGTGTGTCATGTTAGTAAGAGGGTTGCATTTAGAGACAAAGGATGATAACCCAAAGCCCAACTAATTTAACTTTTCTCTGGGGCTCAGTTTATTCCCCTATCTCATTTTATAATGAAGAGTTTGGATAGAAATATCTATTAATTCACTTTCAGAATGGAATCCTACAAAATAAAAACCAATGGAATTGATTTGATAATAGCTCCCCACAACAGAATGCAATTTCATTACTTAATGGTCTCATTTATAACCATCTAGGCTAAATGTTGTTGGAAAAAAAAATCCAAGAAAATGTTCAAATTTTTAATTGTGCTAGGATGTAAATGCATAAAATTGCTTGAAACAAAAAGTGTGTTGCATGAATTTTGATGTGATGTTGATACACATTTTTATAATAATAGTTTTTGGCATGACTGGATTTAACATGTAAATCTTGTTAGGTAAGAGTAATGTGTTAAGACTCAAAGAATAACAACTCTTCCTCAAATACCTGTAAAATGATCCCACTCCAATACTCCATTTTATTTCCATCTGGGAAATAGCAGTATTAGCCACTATTGCAAGAATAATCACTCTGGGCAGACACACAATTGTAAACTGAGAGAGGCAAGCTTCATCTAGAGGGGCAAGTTCAGACACGAAGGATATCTTAGGTGGATAGAGAATTCCAGGAGGAGAAGCCAAACACCTGAATCATTTCAGTGATTCCAGAATGAAACAACACTAATTGTTCTGTGAAATTTAAACATTATGGCAATGAGGAAGAGTCAGGCATTTATATTGGATCTCCCTTTACCTCTTTGCCCCACAATTTTCTTGCCCTGATATTGACAAGGAATTATTTTTTTTCCAGAACAGCCATTTTACACATGAATGCTGTCATCATTTTTTTTTTTTATGCTGAATGTCAGGAGACAAACAAAATGAAGCCCTCTAATCACATTTTAATCTATATTCACTGATGTTGCTCTGCTCTTCTTTCTCATTACAGAATTCCAGAGCCTCCCTGGACACTGGAACCCAAAACCACCTAAGTGTGAAGTCTTTCCTGTCTCATTATGATCCACAGAACTCCCATGTTCTTTCTAGAAGTAGATAATTCCCTTAGCACCTCTTCTCTACTTTTTAGCATTCAATGCATCAGCTTTTACTTTTCCTAATGTAAGATTCTTTGATTCTTCTTTCCTAACAAAATGTCACAGTTAGGAATTTAAAGACCACCTATTCCAATATAAAGGTGGACAAGAATCTTTTCTACAGAGTAACCTACAATTGGTTCTACAGACTCTTTTGGTAGTGAATAAAGAATCCACTACCACTCAAGGCTACCCATTCACTTTTTTAGATAGCTTTTGTCACAAAGTTTTCCTTACATCAAGTCAAATGAAGTCTTTCTGAAAGAGCAATCTATTACTCCTTATTATGTCCTCTGGGGTCAAACATCCAAATTCTTCTTTCTTTGCTGCATGTATGCCATTAAAAATATCTTCAAATGTCTTCAGACAGCTGTTGCATCCCCCTCATCCCTTTTCTTATCTTGCCTAATGATCTCCAGTTCCTTCAATTATCTGCACACATGATTCCAAGAGCCTTTTCCATCTTGGAGAGAACTGAGAAAACAATCTAAATCCTTGTCAGTTCATTGAAATCCATCCAACAAAATGATACCTCAAATTGAATACATGCCTTTAGAAGTGATCTACCTATAGTTGACTTCAAAAGTTAGCTACCATAGCCTCCTCAGTTACAGATATTCAACCTCTTGTTACAACCTAAGATTTCCTTAGTTTTTCTAGTTGTTATAATATCAACTTACATTGAGCTTATATTACACTAAAATGTCTCAGATTTCACATAAGTTTATGCTTATGCTCCCTCTTGCATTTAGCTACAGAAAACTACTTGCATTTAGAGTTCAGCCTTTGATAACCTCAACCATCTTCCCTATACTGAATATAGGAAGGTCTCCTTCAAGAAATTCCAACCTTTCCATGAACATAAAATTATAGCCCACCACCACTCATTTTTGCTATAACATGTTTGAGGAGGTAATTGTTTTATGCATATCCTTTAGTAAATATAATTTACCAAGCAACAGAAGAGCCCTAATAGATAGAAATTTCTTCACATGCTGAACCTTAAAAGTACCTTGGGCTTCTGGACGGTACTTTCTTCCAAATATCCTGATAACTAACATCAATAAGGAAGTCCCATCAACTGGGAATGACTAAACAAGTTGTGGCATAAGACAATGATGGAATACTACCATGCTATAATAAATGATGAGCAAGATGGTTTCAGATAAGCCTACAGACATATATGAACTGATGCAAAGTGAAGTGAACAAAACCAGCAGAACATTGTACAGAACAATGACAGCAATACTGTAATGATAATCAACTATGAAAGACTTAGCTATCTTGATCAATGCAATGATTGAGGACAGTTTCAAAGGACTCATAATGAAAAAAAGCTATTTATCTCCTGAGAGAGAACTGATGGACTCAGTGCATATTAACTCATATTTTTCCCTTTTCTTTATTTTTCTTGTTTTTTTTCATCCCTAATGGCTAATACATATGACTAATACATAAATATGTCTTATATGACTTCATATGAATAATGAGTATATTTCTTGCCTTCTCAGAGGATATGGAAGGGGATGGAGAGATGAAGAAAATTTGGAACTGAAAATAAAAATAAAGCATGTGTGTGCATACACACACACACACATACACACACACATATATATGTATGTGTATACATACACATATGGGTAAAAATAAAGTGAAAATAAGATTCAAGGAAGAAAAATGACTTGCTGTAGGTCATCCAGATAGAAACAAAGCTGGGAAATGAACCCAAATCCTGAATCTAATTATTTGCTACCACACAAGGAGCTGCTATAAATACTTTTGTATATATCAGTCCTTTACTCTTTTTTCTTTCATTTCTTTGGGGAAACTATACCACTAAACTAAATCACTAACAGTGGTATAGCAGGGTTTGTTGGAATGCACAATTTTATAGCCTTTTGGGCACAGGTACAGACTTTTTCAGAATGGTTAGACTAGTTCACAGCTCCACTAACCATGCATTAGTATACCTGAAAGTAATATCTGAAAGTAACATCTAGGAAATAAATATCCATTTCTAGTATATTATGATGAAACAGCACCTGGTAAGATTGGGGCAATTAAAGACAATGACTTTTAAAGCTAATTTCACAATGGAACAAATATAAGGCAAAGGTTGTTTCCCAACACCATTAGCAGATAATAAGAGGAAGAGAAACCATATACTCAAGGGATACTAACCCAGTATTAGAAAACCAGTAAACAGCTAATTAGTGTTCATTGTACATATAATACCTTTGCTATGACTGCCTAACAAGACACTATCTTCATAAGACAGATAGACTAACTATATTGCTCTCACTTCAATAAATTCAATTCATCAAATACTTCTTAAACATCTATTATGTATAAGACACTCTACCATATTCAATAGGAAACATAAAGATAAAAAAAAAGGTCTTGCCATCACTGATCTTACAATAGCAGAGACAAAATCACTATAAGGAAGAATAGGATAAGTATATTAAAAGTACAAAACGCTGCCTAGATGAGGGGAAATTTTATAGAGACACATGATGTTAGTGGTAGAGAGAACTTCATAGATGACCTAGCTAAATTCTTTCATTTTGCAGTTGAATATCAATATAGTTATTTATGTAAGGTAGTATTCTTTTCCTTTAGTTTATTAATGAAGATGAAGATAGGTAGAAAAGAGTCTATTACTATTTTCATTTTGGACTTTGGAGTGTTGGGCACAAATCCAGTAATAAAATTTTGATTTCATGAACTATGCATTCTAATTTGAACTTATATAAACCAATTAAATCAACCCAAGCATAGAAAGAAACTTGATATGCTAGACTCAGAAGACTTGGAATAACTTAGAAAAGCAGGCATAATATAAGATAAAAGGAAAGGTAGAGAAAAATTTCTGGCCCTTAATATCTTTAAGAAAATACCTAGTCTGGAGTTCCTGGAATGGAGACTGATGAAGTGGTAAGATTCAGCTGTCTACATTAGCATACTATGTGATTATAAGCAAGTTACAAGTTCTTAAGTCTTAGTCCCTTCATGAAGAAAAGCTTAAAAAAAAAGAGAGAGATCAAATTAGTTGATTTCTGAAGTCCCTTCCAGCTCTAAACATTTGGGTTATATGATCCCCTGATCTATGGAATACTACAGAAAGAAAGTCATGATACTGAATTAATAAAGTAAAGAGATAAAGGAAAAATATCAGCAGTCAACAAGTAACTTCAATTCCATAACTCCTTGTTACTTTGTCAAGAATCTTGGCTGGATCTACTTGCAAGCAGTAATCAATTGAAATAATAAATAAAAAGAGCTTACTCGTAAAGAGAAAGAGGTGACAAAGTGAAATGGAAAGCATGCTAGATTAAGAGGACGTGGATTTGAATTCCATTCCTGTTGTCTTCTATCCACATGAACTTGATCAATTTTTGCCTCTTGGAGACTGAGGTTCATCAATTGTAAACTGAGAAATTTGGACTCGATTATCTGTAAAATCCCCTCCAACTCAAAATCTATGATCTCCTAAATTATCTGGGTGCCACCAACTACAAGGAGTCTAGTTATTAGTAATCATTTTACCCCTCCTCCTCCTCAAATTTTGGGCTATTTAGAATGTCTGCCCATTGGTAAGTCTGTGTCATAAGGGCAACTGTTGCTTGCCATTTTGCTTTTGTATTCCTAGCACCTAGCATAATGCCTTGAACACAGGAGATGTTTACCAAATGTCTGTTAGACTGAAATGGATTAAGGAATTATTTTCTCTAATACCGAGTTCTAAAATCAAGAGTTGATCATTTTCCTGTGTCATGCTAAATGATAATGTTTATGAATTGATGAAAACATTAGTCTAGAAAGGTTAGATTTTTCACAGTAAAAAATGATCTAAAACAGACACTGGAATTGGGTTTTAAAATTCTATGTAAGAAAAGGCATTCATAAAACATGCCCCCAAAAGAGAAACCAAAGTTAAAAGTACTGATATTTCCATGAGACTGAAAAAAAAAAGTTATGTTTTGACATAAGGTTGAGAAGTTTTCATTCAAATCTCACCGTTAACCTTGTTTTCTAATTTCCATATGAATGTATTAACCTCTCTAGTTCAATCTCCACATTGACTCACCATCATCTATGTTCCCAAAGAGGTAAAATGCCTGAAAAACTGGAATTGCTTAAGCTTTTTAAGAAAGACATTTAAAAAATTAGCTGCCATAGAGGTTACTAAGTTTAACATTTATGTACGATTAGTAACAATATACTTTAGGAATTCATTTTTAGAAAACAAACTTAGGAGACTTCTTTTTTAAAAATATGAAGGGTGGGGTGTTCTGGTTTTGTGATTTTTTTTAAACTAACCACTATTGTAATTTCAGTAAGCTACATTTAAACTTGTACATCTACTGTCTACTTACATGTTATTATGCACACAATTTATATGCATAGATAGAATAGCTGGAAAGCATTTGTATGTGCATCAGGGTATACCACAGGCTTGCAAAATAACTTTCCTAGGAGGAGAATTTTTAACTAAGCAAGGGATAGAATGGATCACAGAAGATAAAATGGACAATTTTCAATGCATAAAATTCAAAAGCTTTTTCATAAGCAAAAAAAAAAAAATCAATGCAGTTAGAATTAAAGGGGAAAAGTTAACATGAAAAAAATCTGTGTAGCAAATATCTCTGATAAAGGTCTGATATTCAAGAAATAGAGGAAATTGACAGAAATATAAAAGTACATGAATCATTCCTCCATGCTAATGAAACATTTTTAAAAATGCACAGGAGGGGCCAGAAGACAGTGCATAATGAGACTCAGATAAGCAGGGAAGTTTTGTACCTACTGTTATATATTTAATATTCATTATTTGGTATGTGTAATGGAAGTTCATAATTTCATATACAATCTTTCGTGTTCCCCACATATGGTGAAATGTTCAGGTTTATAGCTGTTATGTGTGTATAAACAAAATAACTGTCATCTACTTCTGAAATTACCAATTTTAACAATAATAACAAAAATGATAACTAGCATTGACATTATACTTTAAGTTTTGCAATGCACTTTAAAGATATTAATTTAACTGATCCTCATGATAACCAATTTGACATGTACTATTATTGTCCATTTTAAAGATGAGGAGACTGAGGGTAATCCAAGTTAGATAACTTGCCAGGGTGACACATATAGTATCTAAGGCAGGATTTCAATTTGTCTTGAAGGCTCCTAGTTCAGTGCTCTATCCATTATAATATCAATAGCCTTCATGATTGAATGGACAAATTCCGAGTCTTAATTATTCAATGTCAACTTAGAAAGAGGTCTACAGTAGAAGGATCCAAGGACTTTCCTTGACCCTGTGCTATCTTTTTTGTCACTTATATCAATAAGGTTATAGATGGGATAATTACCAAATTTGAAAAAAAACCAAAAAACCAAAGATGAAAGGGTTCATTTGCTAACCCACTGGACCAGAGAGTGAACTGAGACCTAAAGAGATTAAGTGACTTGTCTAAGGTCATACAAGCTGCTAGCAGCAAAGCTACGATTTGAATCTGGGACTCTGATACCAAATCTCACATTCTTTCTACTGCACCAGTGTGTTATAGCAGCCAAAAAAGGTTAATTAGATTTTGTGTTTTGTTAAAAGAGGAATAACTTATGAGAATAAGGAGGAAGCAGTCCTGCTATACTCAGCCTTGCACAATTTTGTCTTCACATCTGGATACCACATTTCGGGAAGGAAAATGATTAGAGGGAAAGAATTGAAAAGACGGCAGCCAGGCTGGCAAAGAGTCTCAATTTCATGAAATATCAGTCAATCAACATTTATTAAGTGCTTACTATGTTCCTGGAACTCTACTATGAGTTTCAATTAAAGGAAACATGAATGGTTAGCCTGGAGAAGTTTTAGAGGGATATAATAGTTGTCTTCAAACATTTGAAGGAGTGGCCTATACAAGAAGGAATTGACTTATTCCATTTGACACCAAAGGTTAAAGCAAGAAGCCATGAGTCTAAGTTTCCAAGAAAACAATTAAGAAGGGGTTCATAAGCTGCACTAGACTACTAAGGGGGGCTATGACACACAAAAGGTTTGAAGGTCCCGTGCCAGCACATCTCTGTCTTCTAAACTCTAATCAGGTCTTAAAAGTCTGAACAAACTTTTAAAAAGTCCTTATTTCCCATCTTTTTGTTGATGTGAGAGCCAGTCTGGATGCACTAAACATAGGATCAGAAGGGAGCTTAGGTTATATTTAAAAACACAGCGAACCTCCACACTGCAGCTTCTAAAAATGTCTTCATCCTGTGAGAGCTAGAGAGGTGGATTCAGGAAAACAAAATCAAGAGGGTTAAGTCCTTGCTTAATGCTTAAATAAAATTACTTGTCACAGCATTCAGCTGGTGATTACCAAGATTGTGTCCCCAACATTAACAACGCTGACAGCTCCGACATTTTACTGATGGCAATGGCTGCCCGGCAGATTACAGCACAATGTAGATTTAATCTCTCCAATGTCTTGATAGTCTTAAATGAAAGATTCTGAAGTTTCATGGTTCTGACCTATTCAGGGTGAAGGAGGGGATAATAAATTACCTGTGCCCTGGTGCTTTAACAAGAAAGGTAGCAGGATTAGGATATCCCTGAGTTTACTCTGATGCATAACTAAATTTACCAACATAATCCTTGTGCTGTAGAGCACAGGCTCATCCTATTTGGGGGATTTAAGGCAATTAAAGTCCATTGATGTATAGCCCTATTTGATGCCAACACAGTGGTGTCAGAGCAGCAGGTTGCAGAGGAGCCAAAATCCGAAAAGGACTCATTTACCTGGTGATTAAAGAGGTCTCCAAGTCAAAGTGATCTCTCACCAGGGATGGAGGGAGCAAGCTGCTTCAAACAGAAATAATACTCACAGGACAGCCAAAGGGTTAGTCACAGTCTTGCCAAGAGGGCTACTTGGTCTTCTTCCCTGAAGGGACTGGGTAAATGGATATTTTCTTACAGGATAAGAGTATGCAACAGTTATAAGAAGCATATGGCACCAGAGGAAATAAATGAGTGTATTTAAGAGGTTTTCTTTTGATCATGATGAATCAAAAATCTTTAAAAAGCATCATAAGTACAATATACTTTGGTTTCTACTGTACTTAGACTGAGCCAAGATGATTAAATTAGAATTTCCATTATCCAGAAATATTGCTGCGTATGCACAGACGCCTAACCAGTGTGATAATAACTGGAATTTATATGGCCCTTTAAGAACTGCAAAACTTTTTACATCTTTTCTCTCATTCAGTCCTCACAGAAAGCCCATAATACAGGTTTAGCAGTTACATTCTTCCCATTTTATGGACGAGTCCACTAAATGTTTGGGAGGTTGTAATTCACATCCTATAACCTGTCCTGATCAAGAGCCTCAGAAGAAGGCAAATGATAGAATTTATTGCCTTTTCTTAATAATATTGAGCTTCCAGAGTCATGAAGATACTCACTCTCTACTCTCAACCAGAGATCCCTTTAAGACAGCCAGACATATACCTAAAAGACGTACAAAGACTGCTAAGTAGGACAATTAGGTTACTGGTCACAGAGTGGCCAAGAATTGTCCTGATGAATGTGAAGATCCAGGTACATCAGAGGACAGTGGTATTTAACCTGGAGTACATGGATAGTTGGTCCATGAACTTGAATCAGAAACACACACACACACACACACACACACACACACACACACACACACACGCCTTTATTTATTTATTTATTTTTATTAAACTCTGACATTTAGTATTTCCTTCAATTATTTAAAGACATCACTCTGAGAAGTGGTCCATGGACTTCACCATATTGCCAAAGGGGGACGTCCATGAGACACACACAAAAAGGTTAAGAATTCCTGGTATAGAGAATTACGATAGTTACTGAAAGGTCTGCGAGCCTTATCATCTTTCTCCTTCCCTGCCCAGAGCTACTCTCACTTCTTTTTACCTTACCTTCAAGGGGAAAATACACACACATGCTAACACACACACACACACACACACACACACACACACACACACACACACTATTCTACCACCTAAATAAAGCCGTGGAAGGATACCCTCTGTCAGCTTTTGCTTTTTTGACAGTTCATTTTTCCCATTATGAGGCTGGGGGTGGGGGAGAGAATTAAACTTTTTCCTATCTTTGTTAGAAGTTGGAACCAAGTCTGAATTTCATTCTGAAGTGTCAGAGTCTGTATATTAATAATGATTTTCCCTTTTAAATTTCCATTCTCTGCCAAAATGCACCATGAAAAAGACTATGCTTTCAATTCTGCACAGAATTGCTATTTACCATTATCGCATTTCCTTTTACCTTGAAATGTTAATTATTTTACAGCAGGGTTACATGGTTGATTTAAATTTACAGTTGCTTTTAAATTTGATTCATCTAGTCTCTTAGGAGCCCATTCTTCCACAGCTACACGGAGTGAGAAAAGATATCTTACAATGCCATGGTTTTTTTCCCCTAAATATTTTCCTGATTAATTCTATAATTTGGTTACTTTGATATATTCTGATAATTCAGAGCTAGAAGGAAAATGTGGATCTAAATGCTGGGGGGTAGAGTGAGGGTTAGTCACAAAAGGACATATTATTGAAAAATAAAACATATCAATTTTAAAACCATCCCTTTTCAAGTAACTCTTTATCTTTAAAATAAAGCATGGTAAAGTTCATATTACCTCATTAAGCACAGAGGAGCAATACAGCCTGTTAAGAAGAAGATGCATTCTTTACCCAACCCCTTAGCCTCCAGAGAATGAGCTACCTGCAATCAGCAGCTGAACACAACTGCCTATAGCAGAGTTTGATTATGCTGCTATAAAATTAGTATGTCAAAACTCTAGCTAGGAGCAAATCTCAGACACTGTAAATGGCGGTATCACCTCTGTTTTCAGCTCCATTCTCTAAACCTCAACTTCCACTTTTCTTTTGTGCTTTCAACATTATGCACAGACCAAATGGTCCTTTTAAAAGCTGGTCTGGCTTGCATTTGAAAGTGATAAAAAAAATGGGAAATAGCCTCACATACCCATGTTAGAGGAAAGGCATTAACAGATACATAATTATTAGACAGATACAGCAAGCTCACTTCCCTCCACTTGCAGAAGACCTGAATTAAGGTAGGATTTAAAAAAAAAAGGAGTCCCACACTCTTCAGAGTTGAAAGACCTCAAAGACTGTCAATGTCAGAGGCTACATGCTATGAGAAGTTGCCCAAATTCTTCACAGCTTAAGTTCTCCATCTTCAAAATCTTATTGGTGATATTACCTGAAATATCCATTCCACGAGATGGCTAAGAGGCTCAAATAAGATAAAATATGTAATGCAATGTTCAACAGTCAAGAATTATAGACATTATAGACTGTTCTTGCTACATCAGGGAAGGAATCATACTTAACCTCATATTACTTAGATTGTTGATGAGAGATGACATAACTCGTAGCCAACTCAGTGCCATAACTAAACAGAATGTTCAAATCTACCATGCTAGTCCAAATATATGCTGTACTTTCCCTCAGGTAATACTTTGTCAAAAACCTGGGTGACCTATGATTAGTAGGAGGCAACTATATGATGTAGTGGATAGAAAACAGGGCCACCTAAAATCAAGGAAGACTTGAGCTTAATATTTGGTCCCAAACCCTTAGTAACTGTATGACCCTGGGCAAGTCACTTAACCTCAGTATATCAAAGTTTCCTTATCTGTAAAATGGGTATAATATAATAAAATAGCGCCTAACCCACAGGGTTATTGTGAAGATAAAAATAAGATAATATTATTATGTATTATGATCATAAAATATATTCATGCATTTTTATATATGATATGTATATTTATACAAACATATGTACATTTACATATATTACAGATAGTATACATTATATATTGTATAAACATATACATACATTTGCAGTGAAGTTCTGTAGAATTTTAGTAAGGAAATAAATTTCATTTTAGAAATATGGTTCACATTTGGGTCCTTCAGACCAATGTGGTACATCTGTTAAATGTTAACTCAATTCCTCAAAAACCTACTAGAAATTTCCATTAAATATCCTATTATTACCTCAAACTCATTATATTCTAAACTGTATGTCTTCTTGAGAAAAAAAAAATCTTAAAAATAAATTTCAGTGAAAAACAAAGAAAGGCATATTTTCTCATAATTGTTTCACCTAGTTCAGAAATCTCCTTGATGAAATGCTTGAGTCCAAAGGCTAGGAAAATTCTTTTCTACCACTTCCTCTCAAAGGACACCAAAAAATTATATGAAAGGTGGCCAGAAATTTCTATCCCCTTCTCTTATTTCCAAGTATGAGCTCTGTAGAAAGAGAGCTAGAACTTAGGATTTCAAATACTGCCTAAGGTTGTAACCAGCTTTGTGACCATGGGCAAGTTACTTAGTATTTCTTGGCCTCATCTTCCACATTTGCAAAAAGGACTCAGTGGTTTCTAAGACTCTTTTCAGGTTCAAAGTCATGATCCTATGTAACCTTTAAAGGGCTGCCTTGTGACACAGTACCTGACCTATGAGGTCATTTAGTGTTCTACCCACATTCCTTAGAGCCTAGAGATGTCCACCAGACTGCCTGAAAGACTCTAGGCCCAAACTAGATTAAAATGTAATTAGGAAAAGTTTAACAGAATTAATAAAGAAATAATAGAAAACAGAAATATTGATATGTCATTTTCTTAGTCAATACAGGGCCTGCAGGCATCTTTATATCAATTTAAAGGGCCCCCATTTCTCTTTAACACCATTGCTTTCATTCAGTACTGAAATATTTTGGTGGTACCTACTGGGTTGAGCTTACAGTATTAGGAAGGAAATAAACTTAGCTAAATATATCTCCTGGGGCCCTGATTATTTTCAATTATAAATAACTAAACTTTTCTAGCTGTCATTTTCCGAAACACCTTCTGTTAAGGTGGGAAAATGCAGGTCTCAGTACCCTGGAGATTCTGTTTTGCACCTCTCTAATGCAATTATCGGGTATTATTGTGTATTAGAGTTATATGTGTGACCATAGACAAATCACTTATTCTCAGTGTTTCAGTAAACTCTCTAAAACTATAAATTATAGACCAATTATCCCAACTCCATCAGTGAAGTGAGCTGCTGCTTTGAAAGCTACCCACACTGATTCCAGATGAAAAGAAATAAAAATGCCATGTATGCATCATTCTCTGCTAGATTTTCAGCTACAGGAGGGCAGAAACTGTGTTTTCTTTACTTAGATCACTTAGGTCTGACATAGCATCTTTGCACACAGTAGGTGTTTAAACAGTGCTTGTCCAACTGATTTGGATTGTGCTCAATAGTACATCTATGTTTTTGGGGGGGCAAATTCATCTATCTATATATCCCACTATTAGACATTTTTAATAAGATGTTAAGTTTTGACTTTTAGCCAAACTATAGAGAAATGTAGACCACCATACTCAGCTGAAATCAAAAATGGAGAGTTAAAATTATGACTGTGATGCTGATCGTGTTTTTCCATATTCTGGAAGTTAGTGTCAAAAAAATCACAGATCTTACACCATTTCAAAAAAGACTGTTGTCATGAGAAAGATTACTAAACAGAGACATCTTTTTTATTAGGAAATGTTTTATTTGGTGACTAAGTGTTTCTTGCTCTGGCAATACACTTGCAATTTAAGAAGGCTCAGAATGTGTTAGGATTATAGTTAATTAAACACAGCACATATTCTTCTCTACTAAAGCTCAGGTGCACCTGATGCATTGGATACTTGTCTTACATCTGGAAAAAATAATTCTCCCCTTTTTTTATTCCCCTGTCTTTTCACTCTTTATCCTTCGTATTCTCACAATTGTTAACATAATGTTTTCTCTTTTTTAAACTAAAATGAAGGAGCTTTTATGTCAACTGATGAAACTCCATAGCTCTGTGGGTTTCCCTGGAATGCTGCTTTCTATTTTATACAAACCTCTTGAATTTTTTAAGACATTTAAATGGCCTTAAAGATACTCAGTACACCAACCAATAATGAAGATGATTACATCATCACTTCTCTTTGGATAGGAAAAAAGTGCTATTTTTAGGAGTTTTATGGATATGAGCAATACATAATATAGCACTGAGCCTTAAATAGCAGTTTACACAAATTTCATCTCTGACTTACAGTGTGTGTTTTAAACTCATCAATTTATAAAACTACTCCTTTTGACTAGAACTAAACTTATGACACTAATTAGGGATTCATTGTTACTATCTTTTTCTCCTTTGGCTAGGCATATTGTTAATATAAATCTCTACTATTTAACATCATTTCAACAGTCAAGTAGGTAGATGCCTTGTTTTGACATTTTTGTTATTATTACTGGTGGTGGATTTTCTTTGTTGATTTTACCATAGCAAAGCGCTTTTCTGATCAGAGCATTTGTCTATTATGTATAAACATTCCTCCTGCCCTCAACTAAGCTGATAAAGAGATAACCACATCTACGAAACCACAGATCCAGTGAAGAGGATTAGGCAGCTAGGTGGTGAGGGAGACAGACAGCTGAACTTGGAGCCAGGTAGAGTCTGAATTCTACCTCAGGACCATCATAGCATCAGACCCTGGTAAGCATGAACAGCTACACTGTCTTCAATACTGATTTTGGATATTCTTGGGGAACAAGATGAATAATGATGAATCCAGAGAGCAAGGGAGAATTCAGAAAGACTGAGTAGGATTTTCCATGCTCAGAATGGAGAAAAAATGAATTTGGGAGACAAGACTTATTAATGGATATAGCTGCAAGAGTCTGGTAGACCTAGAGTTCAAATGAAAGAGAGATCAAGGGTGATAGTTGAACTAGAATGACAATGGAGGGTTGGGTTGACTGGTGGAGTTAGGAAACAGGATGGTCAAGGAATAAAACTGCAAGCTGACTAATGCATGTTTTGGTAGAGTTAAACTGACTGAAAACAAAAGGAACACATGTGTCAGTACCCTGACTAATTAATGTAAGTATTACACTTTGTGCCTTAAGCTACCCTTGTACTACAGCAAGATAGGTTGTGTCTGTTTAAATGATTCTCTATTCTCTGCTCAAATGCCCACAGTGCAAGGAAGAGATAGCAGAAGGGGCATCATGAATGCAAATGACCCAGTCATTGAATGGCAACTTCACTCTGGATAAGATGAAAATCCCCCCCTCCCAAAAAGAAAATGACCCAAGCAAGTAGCAAATAGAAATAGGCAAGGGCTCGTGTGTAGGAAAATTTGATTTTGGGGGGGGGGGGGGTTGGTTTTGTTTTCCTGGAAGCAATATATAAATTTTTACAGCAATATATAAATGATAAAAGTGTAAGATCTCCAATTGTTACAAGTTTCCTATTGCTAATTCAAAACAATGACTTCTTGAAATTCAACAAATCAACCCACATATCATAAGTGCCTACATTGTACAAGACAGTAGGCCAAGTACACTAGAGATATGAATATAAAGAACACCTGGTATCCGTTCTTAAGGAGCTTAAAATTCAATAGGGAAGGATAAAATAGGTACACAGTTAATGAAAATACAGAGTAGAATGTGAAGCATCCAGAGAAGGTCACCGGGTTATGACATAACTGAAAGCACCCTGGTTTCAATTGAAACTTTAAAGATGGGGAAGGAGGCTGTTTAGATCCATAAAATATCTAACAGGGTTTTTCTCTAAAGATTTCAGCTTCAGCAATCTCCCGGTCTCCCCATCTCCCCACCTACTCAACTAGCCTCAAGCCCTAAATGCTTAAAAAGGAGAGGCCTTTATTAAAGACAACAGTATTTTTGAAGTATTGTAGTAATGGTCAGCTTATCCTCAAGAAAATTATAATTTTTATTGCATATTTTGGTCACTGGTATAAACACTGATAGGGTGTTGTCATGAAACATCTTAAAATCAATAATGAAAATGTTAGGAGAGGGAACTTGCAAATGGAAATGTTAAGAGATTCATAACTAGCCTGCCTAGAATGCCATTGCTGGAATACCGACTGAGCTTCACATACGTCTCAGCATTGTCATGAGAAGGACTTCTAAACCATGGTACTTATTTCCAATTGTGCTGACAGTTAGTAGCTGTGCTTATGCCAGACTAATATAATCAAGAGTAAAGACATTCATTTAGGCCCATAGTCCTCAGTGCGTCTGGGGAAATAAAATAACAAAGATGAGAGAATGCACTAACGATTTCACCAAACCCTTTAAAAACAGGATAAGAAGATGAAGACAATGGAGATGGAGGAGGAGGAAGAGAAGAAACAGAAGAAGAAGTGGAGGGAGAGGTAGAGAAAAAGAACAAGAACAAAAATATATATATTTTGCTTTAAGGTTTAATATATATAAATATATATATTTACATACATATAAAATATATAATGCTTTAAGGTTTACAAATTCATGCTTTTGTGCAACAGAAAGACTTATAACAAACAAATGCATATTAACAACATGCTTGTAAGGAAATCTGCTTGATGATCTTAATATTTTGACTTTCATATTATATTTTATTATGACATCATTCTGTATCCACACTTTACAATGTAGAAAACCAAAATGACTTTTGAATTGTGTCTAACTTTAATCTACTATTACATGAAGTATATCTCCCAGCAAAAATTTCAGGCTATTGCTTTAATTAATAAAATATAAACTGCTTTTTTTTTTTTTTGTGGAGGGAGAAATAGACAAGAAGAGTGTTATTATGAGGGTCCAGATATATAAGCATTTAGCAAACCTAGGGTCAAAAATCAATTGGGACACCATAGATAATTTGCATTATTGTTCATGAAAAAATATCAGGTTGTGCCAGTTGAATTCATTACACACAGATACAGACGTAGATACATCTGTGTGTGTATGTGTTGTCGTGTGTATGCATATAGCAAGAACGCAAGGTTGTGTGGTTGTTGTTGTTGTTTTACTTCTAAAAAGTTGTTTTTTTTACCTTGAATGACCAAGTACTATAGCCCCAAGTCATATAAGGGCTAGAGATATAAGAGGGAGTTCTTTGAAAGGAATAACACTAAATAAGATGGAGGGAAAATGAAATACAAGAGGATACAACAGATTAAAGGTAATTTTCAGTATAATAAAGGTAACTCTTTAAAATACAATTAGTGTTATCTTACAATTTATTTATGAAACTGCTTTGTATTATTTAAAATTCATCATAAAAGAAACTTTGAAATACTATTTTAAGCAAACGCTATGTACTAGTTTTCTTCCTTCCTTAAGAAACATTCCTTTCTCTGTTTTACATCAATCATATTTACTGGAAAATTACAAGTATATCTGTCAGGTTAAAGAAACATTTATTTTCAATCCATACAATTCAAACTTTTATTGTACCTTCTTCTTATGTGATGAAAACCAAACATTTTGGCAAGAAATAAATGAGTCCCTGTGGGTGAAACAGTTCCTCCATGGGACAGCTGGAGAAGCCCTTCAAAGACATTTCAGCTAAGTATTTATTCTGAACCTTTCTGCTCTGTGCCACAAGGGGAAGTTTGCAGGAGAACCTGGTTTCCCCAGTTCCACATGCAGAAAGCTAAAAAGAATTCCGCATCCCATCTTCTCATTCATGCCTCTGAATTCCAAGCCATAACAAGTATGAGTAAAACTATTGAAACCATCAGTGGAAATGCAGATAAATAAAACTGATGACTTATAGCTCCTTACTTCATCTTTTATAATTCTTATTTTCAGCATTCTGCCTCTAAATCAGCAATTCAGAGAAGCGAGACAAGTCCACATTTGGGGCAAAGAAAACAATATGGTTGTACACGTTTGTTTTCTGTAGATCCAGACTGTGTAATTGCAATTAGAAAGTGGTATTCATACTAATTGGCCTTCACAATTTCAAATCCTCCACTTCTGCTATCATTTAATTGGCAACAGCTCTTGCAAAAATTAAATGAAAAGAATGGAGAATTTCAAATGGAGCATTTCACCTACTCAGTACTAAGTCAATTAACTCTCTATTTCATAGGATTCATGTATGATTAGAGTTAGTCAACACTCGCCACTGCAACTTTCGCTCACTCATTTGTTTTAAGTTCTTAGCACACTACAGCCTTGTCCCATAATAAACTTGCACATTAATTAGATGTGTCAAGAGGGTGGATTGATTTTAGTGAAAGAACAATAACTCCCACACCACAAATTATACTGAAAGAAAAGCTTCCAAAACAGGTTTCCTACATAATTTCCAAGTTACTGTTCCTTGTCAAAATAAACACCTTGTACTAACAAGCACTGAGGTTGTAGAAGACAATAATTCTATCAAACAAAGGATCTGAAAACATTTTTAGCTCCCTATTAAAAAAAAGCTAATTAATGGTTTTCACCTTTTGAGGCCACTGAGTAATAAAACCTTCAAATTAAGTGGATCACATTTTCTTTTAGATAAACTAATAGCATGATTAGGGAGCCATACACTCACTACTTCTGCTACATGGGAATCAATTAAACTCTTTAGCTGCATTTTCATGGTAAAGTAATAGCCACCATGAACTGGAGGTTTTGGTTGGAGGGGAAAAAAATTACAAAAATTCAATTCTAAGATTTTCCCAGTCCTTCTGAACCCCTCAGTGAACCAAACATTTGATGACAGGAGAAATGGAGAAATAAATAAAGCAATAAGATATCTCTACAACAGATCAATCTGGTATAAATTTTCCAATTTTGTTTACACACACACACACACACACACACACACACACACACACATACATGCCAGGAACCGTGAAATACAATAGAGCTAAAAGCCTAGGTAGTCAGTCCCACCTCATTTAAATCCTGACTAGAACAATTCATTACTAATTCATAACATTTTTAAAATTGCACCCCATGCAATAATCCCTTCAGGGAACAACTTCGAAACACGTGCTGACCATAGTTCATATTGAGTGGTATTTTTTCTGAGATATAAACTCTTCTTTTCCAGCTAAAGAAACCTCCATGAACGAAAAAAGTATCGTAAAAACAAATTTGTTGTTATTGTTGCTTGTTTCGGTAACATCTGACTCCTTGTGACCCCTTTTGGGGTTTTCTTGGCAAAGGTACTGGAGTGGCTTGCCATTTCTTTCTCCAATTAAAACAAATACTCCAAAACAAATGAGTTACAATGGATAGACAAATGTAAAGGACTCTCCATCTCCTCAGTTGTCAAAAGACAAGATTGTTCTTCATTTCCTCTCTGGTCCCAGCCAGCTCTAAATTCTGAGCTACAAAAATCTTCCAACAATCATAACAAGCCCACTGACTAACTTATTCAAGTAAAGTATATTGAAAAGTAGGTGCATATCTACTAATGATGACAGGTAGGCAATAATCGGAAATTCCAAAAACAATATCCTGACTATCTCTCTCTATTGGTCCCGAAATTGCAATTTTACAGTGAGATGCCAAATTATTTAATAAGAATGTAAGACTATTAAGCCGGGAATTCTTGTCAAATTCTGGGCTTTTCACAGCAGATTGTTAGTGTTTGGTAAATATTTATTAAGTTAATAAGAGCTAATCTCCCTTATGACACTGGTTTTTATTTCTCACAATGGTCAGAGATAATACTATGAGAATCAAGAACATGTGAACAGTACAGAAGGGAGTAACTACCTCAAAACAAGGCATATGTGTATACATGCTGACTGGTTGTTTCTGATGCTCACATATTCCCTTCTTTCCTGCAGAGAAAATCCCTGAACGGTGCAGCAGTACAAGCCATAACAGTTCAGGTCATTTCTAATAGGAAATAGAATTCAGCTGTCAAGATCATTTTATTCTCTCCCAGGATACTGTGATTCTTTTACTTCAGAGATTCACCAGAAAATCATCATTGCGGATGCTTTCTTCGGGTTTAGAAGGGATTTAAAATGCCTAGGCACATGTGAAATAAGCCCTGTTGCTAGGAGAAAGTACCTATGTAAACTTTTTTTTTTTTTTTTTTTTTTTTTTTTTATGGATTGTTGCACTGGTAGGAAGAGGTCAACCTAATCCTGATGAAAAGATAAATTGCAGTCCCAGCCCAAATATCTAACATAAATCTCTAAAGAACTGTATCTAGAGAGTACACCAAACTCATTCTCTACGTTATGAATCAAAAAAATAACCCAGATAGATGTTTCTCTTCCATGTCTTTTGGGAAAGGCATCAGACGGACTGTGAAGTGAAGCTGCTGAATGGTAAAGTAGACAGAGATTTTGGAAATATCACACCTAAGACCGCAAACCAAAGGATTGTGACCATGCATAGCCCTAGGTGGAGGCGGGGGAGAAGGAGCTTAGAAGGGAGGGATTTAGGTACTTGGGGGCTCCTGTCTGGAAAAAAAGCTTCAAAGCAGAATATAATTAATGGTATTTATCCTGGGCAAACTCTCAGTTTATACACCCAAAAAGGAAAGCCACTGTAATATACAAGGCTATTTCTTCTCCTGGCCTCCATACAACTTTGAGCACTTTTTTTTTTGTAGGAGATAAGAAAAGGCTCTAGGCAAAATTGTGGAATAGGTAAACCTGTCTCCTCCACACCAGCCTGTCTTCCCCCTCAGAGGTACCAGTCCCCCTAGTACTCTCTACTGACTTCTCACTATCAAAACCTGTGGCCTTTATTCTGAAGATGACAACATCTTAAAGTCTTACCCCTTCTGTTGGGATTTGCTTTTTAATAGGGATCAATGCCTTGAGACAAGAAATGAAATTCTTGCATATGATCAATCTCTCTCTCTCTCTCTCTCTCACACACACACACACATACACACACACACACACACATACTACACACACACACAAACATTGAAGGAACTTAACAGTCCTTCCTGGAACCTCTGAAATCATGCCACATATTTATCTGTGAATAATCTAGGCCTGTCTCTGAACACATTAAAGAATGGAAAAATGGTTACAGCAAGAGATCTAATGCTAAGTTCAAATGACCTCTAGTTTGATCCCATGTGACATTTTTCATGTTGTTATGTGCCTAGGAAGATGATGCAAAACTTCAGTCATTACCACAGGCAACATAAAAACTGAGCTTATTGAGGAGAGACAATATTCAAGTGTAGAGATTACTCTCTATCCCTATCTATCTATATGCAATGCTAAGAGTTGGATCTGTTGCACAGAAGATAGCACAAAGATGTAGAGGTAGAGAAATCACTTTCTTAGAATACCTTTCTGGCCAGTAATACCTTGGGTACATTAATCTCAAACTATCACATCACATTTTGCACTGCAAAACAAAATGCTATTTTTAAGCAAAAAAAAAAAAGAGTGGAACATATCAGAATAAATGCAGCAAAGAAACTTGCTTATATTTCTTTTTAAATGAGGATTTTTAAATGGCTTCCTGGCCATTTAAAATCAAACTTAAAGCACAACCTAGTAATGATGGTGAAATCTGAGAAATTTCGTTCCTCCTCTATGCCCTATAAAAAGAATATTCAGAGACTCTAGATGTAGAACTGGAAGGAACCTCAAGGCTAATCTAGTCCAACCCCTTCATTTTACGGATGAAGAAAGTGAGACCTAGAAAGACTGAGTGACTTTCTCAAGTAAACATATAAGTGTCAGAAGCACTACCGGAAGTCCCAGAGCTGGTGGTACTCTTTTTCACCGGTAGAACAAAGCAAATTGAGAAGCTACAAATAAAATGACACTGTTGTCATTATCTTCTTGTATCTATGCATCTTGGTCTGGTATTGGTGTAATTGTTTCCTACTCTTTACTGTTTGTAATCTACCCTTTTGGCAGTGTGGTGGAGCCTATGGACCCCTTCTCTAAATATTATTTGTAAAATCGGAAAACAAAATATATAGGATTACAAAGGAAACCAATTATATGAAAATACAGTTGTGTATAATTTATATTTAATGTGTGTGCATACAGGCATACAAGCACACACACACACACACACATAGTAGCAATATAAATAACATGATGGATCTCAGGTTAAGAATCCTTGGTATAGTAAGAACAATAACTGATAAGTGCACATTTATCTCCATCTTCCACTATGTTTCTTTTTTTTACTATTATGTAATGTTTCTATTATACTTATTCTCTCCTTCCCAGTACTAAATTGTGGATAGATTTAGTCCAATAAAACCATTATGAAAACAGCTGTTGTTGAAATCATACAATGTCCTGGGGTAGAAATACATGGATATAGATATGGATAGATACCTAAATTCTCATTTTAAAATATATATGCATGTATATACATGTGTGTATGTATATGTATATATATGTATGTGTATGTGTGTGTGTGTATGTGTATTGCCAAAAGGTTGGTTTGTTACACCTTTTAATAGTTTCCTGAGAAGAATACAGAAGTTTTTGTTCTGGCAAAGATTAAAAAAAAAAAAAAGCCTAAGAAGTTAGATTAGAGCTACTGCTAATCCTTTTACAGCTAGAAATTGGCTTGACACATCCTGTTACTCTTAAGAAAACAGAAGAGTTCTGTGATCTACATGCAGATGGCTGGGTCTACAGCAGGAGTCTTTTGTGATGACTTTGGTTTACGTTGCTGTTTTGCTACCTCTGAAAATGACTCAAAAAAATTCTGCTTCCCAATTATGGAAAAGGGGTGATCATACTACTTGTGAAGGTTTTTGTTGTTCTTATTGTGTTTTGTTTTGATTTTTTTCCCCTTCTTCTTAGGGGTTTAGAAATTGTGGAGACATCCAGTTTCTTCTCATTATCATCCATCCATGCACTAGCACAGAATTACTTTCCCTTTTAATATTTTTTTGTTTATTTGTTTTATTTGTAAAGTGTCCCACAACAATTGAGAGGTTAGGCTGTGAGGTCAGGGTGGGAGGAAAGAGAGAATGAATTTCTATACAAACCACATAAAGGAAGGAATGAGATCAGCCACTTAAGGAAGCTAGTTTAAAATTACAACACTGGCACTGAGCTAAAATGTTCTTGCCAAGCTCAAGTAGAAAAGAAGAGGCGGGGGGAGAGAGAAGGGGAGAGAGATAATGAGAGAAGGAAAGAAGGAAAGAAGGAAAGAAAGAAAAAAAGAAAGAAAGAAAGAAAGAAAGAAAGAAAGAAAGAAAGAAAGAAAGAAAGAAAGAAAGGAAGGAAGGAAGGAAGGAAGGAAGGAAGGAAGGAAGGAAGAAAGGAAGGAAGGAAGAAAGGAAAAGAAAGAAAGGATGAGGAGGAATGAGAAAGAAGAGAATGACTGATTCAAGAAGTGGTATAAAAGACACAAAAAAGAAAATGTATGAGAACAAAGGGGAGAGAGGGGAGGTAAGATAAAGAGAGGGAAGATAGGGAGGGAGTAGAAAGAGAAAGGAGAGGGGGATGGAGAGAAGGGAGAGGAAGGAAGAAGAAGAGAGGAAGCAGAATGAGAAGAGGAAGGGGAAGGGCTGGAATGCTCAGACAGCATAAGAGCCTTCTCTACCTGTCTAATAGTTCTGATAGAGGTATGGATTATTTTGCATTTAAAATAACAGCAATAATTATGATACTAATTTATCTTATGAACACTGAAAAATTACATAATTGAACAACTATTAGTATTTTTTTACTTTATATAAAGTGTGTGTGTTTCCCCACCCCCCCAACCCCCCCCCCCAGCCCCAACAACATTCTATTATGACGCCAGCCGGGATCATTTGCTTAGCTAATCATAAAGCCCTCTGTCAACAATAGAAGCCTAAGGGCTTTGGCAATGTAAAAAGTATTGGCATTTCTCTGATGTGTACTCAAAATCCATATCACAATTCTTAATTCAGTGTGTATGAGTCAGCAATAGATATACTGTATCTTTAAAAAGATATGAAGCTTTCCAGTCAAGCCTTTTAAGGCTTTACAAATAACATTTCAAGAGAGTTGAGTGTGTGGACTAAGGTAGCAGATGGCTTTTAATACAATACTGCTCTTGGATCCTTTGATTTGATTACTTTTTTCTTTTTGATGGGGCTCTTTTTTGGCATGTTTTGAAGACATTGGGGTATAATGGACTGAAATTAGGCAAGGGAGTGGGGAACCCTTACATCTTAAAGACAGGCATTTTGGCACTTGGTGACCCTGGTTAAGTTTCTCTATTCATAGCTTGCATACCATAAAATTAAAATTATACTAATTTACCTCAGGGTCATGCTGTGTGTACTAGTTAATTAATGGTTCCCTCAATTTGGAAAGAAACAATGCCAATACCTAATGACTATTAATAATACCTTATGCATTTGAATATACCACTCCCCCTTTCCTAAAGTGCACATCCCCTATGCCTTCTTCCATCACCACTGGCAATTCTTCTCTTCCACCAAAGCCCAATTTAGGCACTATCTCCTCCACGAAGATTTCTCTGTTCCTACAGAATACCCCTTTCTCCTTGAATCTCTCCTTCCATATCCTTTTATCCTCCTTCGTATATTCAGTCATAGTCTAACTTTTATTATAATTATTTGTATACATGTATAACTAAGACTCTCTCTCTCTCTCTCTCTCTCTCTCTCTCTCTCTCTCTCTCTCACCCCCCCCCTCTCTCTCTCCTCCTTGAAGGCAGAGACGTAATTTTGTATATTTCAAGCACTTCATACATACCTTTACTGTCTAAATAAGTTCCTAACTGTACTCTATGACCCATCTCCCATATAGCTCCCAAAATCTTTCTAAAACACCACCTGGAGAGGACTGTCCTGCTCAACAACATTCAGTGTCTCCCTATTGCTTCTAAAACAAAATGAAATCACTTCGACTCTGCCTTTGGAGACTTTCACAATCTAGCTGCAAACTGGGCTAATTTACTCCTTTCCTTGACTCTTGGTTTCAGCCAACTTGCCCCTCCCCCACTTCATTTCACCCAGAACTCAGCACTCCATCCTTCCTTCACTTCCCTTCCTTTGCACAGGCTATTCCTCAAGCCTCTAATGAACTTCTTTCTCACTGTCACTGTTGCAATCTTTACCTTCTTCTAAGGCTAAGCTCACATTTTCTCTCCTATCAAGAAACCTTTCATTAACACTTTAGTTATTAAAGCTCTTTTCCTTGCCCCCAATACTTCTAAACTTTATAAACATAGGACTTTAGAATTTTTAATTCTTTAAAATAACATTTTTTAGTTCAAACAGTCCATAGTGGTATTTATTCAAAGATGTTAAAGATGGCATGGCGTGAGTTGGGAGGTGCAAGGGGGGGGTTAGGGGGGGTTGATGCCACTGGAAAAGCAGCTGCAAACTCATTACCAAATCCTGGATGGAGCATTGATTTCTGAGTTTTGCCTTTGTGACTATTTTTATTATTTTTGTCAGTGATTTGCAATTTTAAGTCCTCTTTCCCAGTCCTTAGTAGTAATCTGGTCAAGAAAAACAGATAGTAACATTCAGTACTATATAAGACTTTTGGTGAGATGCTACTGTATACACTGTAGCATTCAGTGTATACACTGTAGAGAGGCTAAGATTCCATGTCACTGGAACCATAGAAGCTGTGTTGAAAATTCAATTAATCATTGAGCATTTAGAGGGTGTTTTTTGTCCATTTGCTTTTTGTAAATCTGTATTGAGTTCCTGATAGGTCATTTCCACAGGGGTAAATTAATTTTCTAACTACATTAATTTCATTTTGTTTTTCCTTAAAGCAGAAAAGAAAACTCATTTGGGGAGGAGAAACAGAATTGAGTAGTGTAATTACATAAAAATTGAACTGTCTTAATATTGTTACAATAATATAACAATACAACAAAAACGGACTTATTCATATTACCCAGATTCTAAGAGGCAGAAAAGAAGTTCTTTCATTTTCAAGCACACTCTCTTCACACCCAACTAATTTCTGGCACCTAGAAGTCACAACGGCTTTAAACTTGTGTGTGATTTTTTTGTCTTTAATTTCATTCAGAAAGACTCTTAAACCACAGCAGAACACTAATTTATGACCCAGACTTTTAAGGACTTACTTGCAAATGGAAAATTAGGCCAAATGGAACACCCAGGAATTCTATACACAACTGAAACAGATTATTTTCTTCTTCTTCTTCAATCCCTACTCCATGGAGAAGAATATTGATTCACAAGCCAGATAATTTTAAAACTGAAGGAATTCTTGCAGATTATTAATGCCAATTTAGAATGGAGTTGGAAAATGATGTATCAGAATCCAGTGAGACCATAAAATTATTTTGTTTTAAAAATAAAGTGCATATTCTATTGAGTGGAAAAGGAAAGGAAAAGTTTTCTTCCAGAAAGTCTCTTAGGTGGGTAAAATTTTCTCATAATTTTGCTCATAAAACTGTCTGGATTTGAAAGCAGAATTGGGTGAAATCTCTAAGATGAAATCTCTGATAAAAAAGACACAGGCTAAGACATTGGGTATTGAGGGAAGGCAGAATGGATCTAGCCTGAGGATTTTTAGTTCCTAAGATTACACATATTCATTCTCTCATCTCCTGTGACCTGTTTTATTTTGAGCCCACTCTTTTTTCTTACATCACCTTTTCTTGTGCTTTTCAGATATGTGTGTGTGTGTGTGTATATAATGCACATGTATGTACATGTAGATATGTGTATGTAGATATGCGTGAGAGAGTATATTGTGTTTGTGTGTATGTGCATATAAATATGTATGTATATATATGTGTATATATATATATATATATATATATATATATATATATATACACAGAGAGAGAGAGAGAGAGATAACTCAAAGTACATAAAAAAAAGATGGAAAGGGAAGTATAACATGTATAGTAATCTAAAATCAGAGGTAATTGTCTTTCAAGTGCTGGAAGAGGATTCCTTAAAGACTTTTGCTTACTACAAAAGGAATTACATTCATCATCCTGTCCTCTGCATACCTGTATCATCTTAGAATTGCCTGATATCCAGTCAGATAGTTGATGCAATTCCTGTGATTGGAAGATAAAAGGGCATTTTGCTTTTTCCTGGGAACCAGCGGGAAAGAAATTCTTTATAGTATCAATTACAGTCATAAAATTACGGAATTATAGACCTAGAAGTTTTCTAGAATAGCCCAAATGTTCTCATTTTGCAGATGAAGAAACTAGCTTATGAAAGGTGATTAACTTGCTGATAGTTAATGGCACAGTAAGAACTTGGGTCTCTAGATACACTGTCCAAAGTTCTTTAGCCCAGGGTTTCTTAACACTTTTTCCACTCATGATCCCTTCAGCACTGCTCAAACTGTGGGTCAAAACCCCATATGTGTCTGAAGCCTGTAATTGCTTCTTCAATTAGAAAAATAGATGAAGTACTTCTTATATCAAAAAATTCACTGGATTGTGTCTTTCATCTGTGTTGCCCTGACATACTGTTTATCAAAATCTACTTTCCAGTTCCCACGAAAGAAGGAATTAAGCACTCCTTACCCAGTTCGGTACAATATAGCATTAGCTATAATCAGCTCCAAGAAGTACACAAATCAACCACTAATATTAAACAGTGAGCATTTGGGGGCAATACAACAATAAAAAAGGCAAATTAATTGATTTGACTTTGTTAGTGTTTAAAATAAGTAGTTAAAACAGTATAATGTGAACATGATATTAACAAGCTATATTGAAACTATTTACTTCCATCCTCTGACTCTGTGGGCTTTATATTCATTTCTAACCATGTTTTATATTTGAATTTAGTAATCATAGAAAAACCATTTAAAGTTTAAAACTAGAAAAATTATTTAGTGGATGTCTGAATTCATAGGGTCATAGATCTAAACTTGGAGGATAAGGCTAGTGTTGAGGTTCATTGTTAAGTGGCCCATTCCATTGGTAGTTGAATATTTTTAGTAGTTAGAAACTGCAATCTCAAAATGAGCTGAAATCTGCATTTCTGATGAATCTAGTTTTTAAAAAATTATCATTAATGATATAACTCAAATGTATTTTTGCTTCAGTAAATAATGTCAAAATATACTATCATTAAATTCATCAACTTACTTGTTGCCAAGATGCCAGTGGTCATATATTCCAAAATAATGCCATTCCTGTTTTTCATTAAAATATAAGTGTATTAAGGGCAGGAACAATTTTTCTTTTCAGTTTTCATTTTCTCTTCAGTATTTAACCTTTTAATAAATGTTTGTTGTAAATTCATTGCTCTTTGTAAGTCATTCCATGCTGCTGATCACTCAATGCTTAGCTGTGTAGGCCCAGGCAAAAACATACTTAGAGAAAATGCTGGACTTTACTGATTATTTTAAAGAGCTCATTAACATTCAACAAACATTAAGGATACACTAATGTAATAACAGGTAAAATTAGCATAATTCTTTAAAGTTTGCAAATCATACATATGCACATATGTAATGTGTATTTGTTTAGATTTTATATATATATATATATATATATGTACTCTATGTATATATCTAAATCTATGTATACCTGTAGTTCTGTGCATATGATCTCATTTGATCCTCATAGCAACTTTCCAAGGAAGCCTTAACCATCCAGAAGAGTGCCACTGGCTTAGGATGGCCCCTGCCTTTGATCATGGCAGAGAAAATCTGATGCATTGGTTTTCTGTTGTGCTCCAGTGGGGAAGCAGCATTCCAGGGTAGGTTGAGGCACTTAATCAGACCAAATCAAAGGCGCCAAAAGGAGGAAAGGTAGAAAAGAGGAGGAGAGACTATAGGATAGTGTTAATCCCAAAGGAAGAATGGATACAAAGGTTTGGAAACTCTACACATTGATGCAGATCAGTAATTCTTTTGTAATTAATAGTTGTAGAAAGATGCCTGAAGTAAGGAGAGATTAAGTGTCTTTCTCTGTCATATAACTGAGGCAGCATTAGAACCTAGTTCTTCCTGACTTCCAAAAAGTATTCTATTCAATATATAATATAGCATTCCTTTAAAAACCAGTTATTACTTTAAAGGAGGAGATGGACCGTTGATAGAAGTATAAAAAGACAAAAATGAAAATAAAAAAATGCAAAATTTGTCTTGTAAGTTCCCCTCAGTATTATATAAACCCTAAGTATCTATTGTTTCTTCTACCACTTCCTTTATGTATCGGCTTCCTGAATTTGACCAGCTCCTGAGGTCAGGCAACATTCTGTGAAAACGAAGCCCCAGAAGAGTGGGGTTGTGAAGGGGTCAAGAATAGGAACCACTTTATTGATCCACTTTACACATGTAAATGGAAGATTTTAGAGGAATTCCTAAGTTACAAATGTACAGCCTTAATGCAGGGACAACCACGTTGCAGATTTTCAATAAGTACTTCAATCAGTTAACCAATCATCAAGCATTTATCACACTATGTGAGGCACTGAGTATTCAAAAATATAAATGAAATAATCACTGACCTCAAGGATCTTACTTTCTATCACAGAACACACACATGCATGCACACAACCCATAATGTATGTATAAATACATAAAATAAACATAAGGTCACTTGGTGAGGGAGGACATGGGTGATATGCACTGATTTCAAAATAATAGGCAGGAACAATAAAAGTAGCAAATGAGGAGGAAGAAATTACACAAAAAACTCCATTTGTAAGAAAATACAGATAACAGAAAACAGTAAAGCATATCTAAGTTCTAAGAAGACAGATGTTACATTCATATTATTATTATTATGGACATTGCTAATTCATTCCTTTGAATTCTGTTTTTCATCAACTTACTTTGGCCAAAAAAGATTGAAAAATTCCTTTCCTTGCAGTACCACAAATCTAAGCCATCCACTTAAAATTTTCCCAAACTCTTCTTTGCTCTGACTTTCTTCTTTGTTAAGTGACCTCGATAAACCCAAATCACCACCAACAGCACCGATAAAAATAACCTGGCAGACTAGATTCCTGATATTGTGATAAAATAAACTGCTTGCAAATTATGAGCTTGAGAAAGATGGATTTCATCAGTTGACAAGGTCAGCACAATTAACAGTTGTTTCCCAATGTTTCCATTTCTCTCATAATTCAGAGTGAACAAAATATGTAATATATCGTATACTGTAGCAAATACAGACAGCAAACTATTGTTCAGAATCATTAGGGCTTAATGTGAATGGGGGCTTAACTCCTCTTCTGATGAAGCAATCATATATCTAGTGCATTAATTTATTTCATGTTGTTTACTTTAGTCTATATTTAATATAAGCAACCATCTGCATGCTGATTTTCTATACTTTTAAAGAACTTTCATGTACATTATTTAAGATGAGCCTCATGGCACCACCTGTGAAGGAGACAAAGATATTACTTCCATTTCATAAATGAAAAAACCAAGGCACATTAAGTCACTTGTCCAAAGCCACCCAGTGAGTGCATGACAGAGCACTTATGAAAACCTATGGCCTCCGACTTAAAATCCTAAGCTTTTTTCAGTAAATAAGGCTGTCTTTTTACTATTCTTCAATATAAAATTTCTCTCTTACTCCTATTTCTCTTTCATTGGACCCTTTCTATTGGTTCTGCAGGTTAACTTCGATCTTTCCATCTTTTTCTCACTCTCTAGCCTGGATTCAAACATATCCTATATTTAAATACCATGCTTACCTCTGTCTCTGTTACATTTACTTGTACATCTCACACAATTTCTTTAGTAATTGTATTGTGAACTTGCATACATTAAAACAATCCCTAAGTTTAACAATTAAATATTACCAAAATCAAAGCAGTGGAGAAAGACCAGTAAAAGAAGACTGTACTGTGGAGTTTCACAAAGTTCACTAAGAAGATATGAAACAGGGATGGTTAGGTGGCACAGTGAATAGAGCACTGGCCCTGAAGTCAGAAGAACCTGAGTTCAAATGCAGCCTCAGACGCTTAACATTTACTAGCCGTATGACCTGAGCAAGTCATTTAACCCCAATTGCCCTGCCTTCCTCCTCCAGAAAGCAAAATTAAAAAAAGAAAGAAAGAAATCTAACAAATAAATAATAAATAAATTTGCCACCAAGAAGCAGGCTTCCTTAGAAATATGATTATATGAAGGGAACAAAGCCAATTTTTGTCCTTATGATCACACATTTTGGCAGACTTAGAAGAATTGTAAAGCCATTTCTATCACTTCTCAGAGACTTGGAAAAAATTAAACTAACATTTTTACAAAAGATTGTTAAATATTTTAAAAGAAAACAAGCTATAGCACATTTTTTTCATATGCCTACAACTCCAAGTTTCAAAATGATTTCTAAAGTTTTGGAAAGAGTTTCTGAAAAGCTCCATGAAAAAGTGAAAAGGATTATTTTCACATCTTTATAGGTATCCTATGTATATATAATTGTATACAAATTCAGCTATTTGATTTTTAGAATTGCATAGAGCTTTGTTTGGCAGGGGGATTGTTTCTGGTTGCATATGTGTTATTAAAGAAAATTTAAGATTAGGCAAGAATTGGTACTCTTGTAGACATGGAAGACTAAAGTATACACAATTGTGTGTAACTCTCTGAAATACAACCCCACCCTCAAAAAACACATGAACAAATTGTGACCCCATTGTGGGGCTCAAATATAGATGCAGTCATAAAACTCTATCATCTTTTTGGAAATAGGTATACTCTCAGTTGTTTTTGAAATACCAATTTTCTAAACAGAAGATGTCATTCTCTCGAATCAGGGAAAATATTTCTAAAGCAACAATAAACCATATCCTTACCATCTCACAACTGACTGAAAGATGTAGAGAATATAAAAGCCCATTGTGCTTAAAATTTGTTGATTATGAAAGATCACTCCTGTTGGTAGGAAAAAAATGCCTCCTTATGTCTGCAGACCCTGAACCCCTTCAAGTGGACCATGTGTACTCTGACTCAACACTGAAGGACTTTGTGCTTTGAGATAAAAATAATCCCATTAATGGACAATGAATCAAGAAGAGGTGCTTGCTCTCAATTTTTCCTCTTTCTCTTAAAGGTGGAGAGAATGATTCTTTCTCTAGGGACAGAAGAGCTCCTTTCTATACCCTGGAAACCATAGAGGCCACTCACATGTGTCCAGCCTTTTTTAAGTCTGAATCTCAGCCTCATGCTCAACATGGCCTTTCTCTCCTAGAAAAGGAAAAAGTAGATGGAAATGCTGGCCTGTGATCTGTTAGCACACTCAGTTCATACTCTATGCATGCCTATACCTGCTATACATCTAAGCTTCTGAAAATTAGCTGTGTGATCTTATGAAAGTCACTGGGCATCAGTTTCCTCCTTAGTAAAAGGAGAAGAATAACCTAAGTAAGATCCTTTTTAGTTTAATGATTGTATAACTTAGAAGGACACCCAAAAGTGGAGTCTTGAAACAACATGCTGGAGCACTGATTTGTTCATAATATATAATGTAGGCCAGAATATTTGGAAATCACTTTGGCAGATCAAGATCCATCAGAAAAGAGTGTACAAACATAGAAAATAATCATAATAGTTTTGTATTGATCATTACATCATCTACCTCTAACTCGGCACTAAAAGCAACAGATTTTTTTTTTAACTGGTCTCATTGTTTCAGTAAATCTCACTATTCCAAAACAAGCAAGGACAGAGACAGTAGCATGCATTAGTAAGGTGCTGGGTGTATGAATGAAAGCATAGCATCCAAAATGAGAAAGAAATGAGGTTCCACTAATTCTCTGTCATGATCACAACATGCTGAGGAATAGAGTGTTCAATTTTGTACAACACGTTTTCCCAAGAATTCAATAAACAGAATGACATAATCATAGAATTATAAGGGAGTTCAATGGTGTTTTAGTCCAAAACATACATTCAAGAGGAAGCATACCACGCAAGTGTTTATCTAGTCTCTGCTTGAAAATCTTAAATAGGCAGAAACCTACCAACATATCCCATTCCAGTTGTGGGTAGTTCCAGTTATTGGCAATTATTCCCTGATGTTAAATCTTAATTGGCTTTTTGATAACATTTACCCATTGCTTCTGATTTTCATCTCTGACGCCAAACAGGAAAAAAAAATCCTACTTTCACATGATAGTACTTAAAATATTTGAAGGGAACTATCACATTCCTGAGTCTTCTCTTCTCCAGCTTAAAAACACTCAGTTCCTTTAACCAATCTATAGAGGTTATGAACTCAAAGCCTTTCATCATTACCCATCACACTTGGGAGCAGGGGTGGGGAGCCTGCAGCCTCAAGGTCACATGTAGCCTCTAGGTTCCCAAATGACGTCCTTTTACTGAATTCAAACTCCACAGAACAAATTTCTGTTCTGTAAGACTCAGACTCAGTCAAAAGGCCACATCCAAGGACCTAGAAGGCCACATGTAGCCTTAAGGCCACAGGTTCACCACCCCTGTGAGTCTGAACTCAAGTTTATGTTCAGAACTGAACACAATGCTCCTTATGTGGTCAGACCAGGGCAGAGTCCAGTGGGGTTATGACTTTTTTATTCCTAGAAGCTACGTGTCTCAATGCTGCCCAAGCTCACATTAGCTTTTTTTGTCTGCCTTATTGATTCATATTGATTTTTCAGTGCATTAAAACCTCCATATATTTTTCAGACAAACTGCTGTATTACCATGCCTCCACCATCTTACACTTATGATGCCAACTATCTGAACCAAGTATAAAGCTTTACATCTTTCCCTGTTAAATTTTACCTTATTAAGACTTGATGTTCCATCCTGATCAAATTGTTTTGTTTGGTGTGTTTGTCATCCCACTAGCTTAAATTCAATTGCGAGAAATCTCACTTGATTTTAATCTAATGAAATTAGTGCAACATCTGGGAGCATCCTTTATCATCCCTGCACTTGGAAATGACCTGAGTTTGTAAACTGTATTCCCCGACAGCCCTGCTTTCTATTAGCTGGCTTTATAGGTTCCTTGAAAGAAATTGAGGTCATGACAGATGTGTTTAATTTGTGTCTTCTTCATTACCTTCAGAGCTTGCTCCTACAACAGAACCAAGCACTGGAGTATAGGGGCATGAAAAACACCACCGCAGTTAAACAGTCACCAAAATAAAACAAATGACCCTAACTTAGAGATACATTGTGGGGGCTTTCATTCTCTTGTTCATTTTTCCATTTTAGAGTACAGTATGCTATTTGCAATTAGGAGCATTTCTTATCTCAGGGTTTGTGAAATCCATTCCAATCAGCAAGACACCAGAGTCCCTAGTTTCTCTCCATTCCTTTCTAACCCAAGTGAACTGCTAAAAATCATTGGAGCTTTCAAAAAGCTAGCAGAATAGATAGCATACCATGAACAATAAGGTACCAATAACTGATATCCTCTCCTATATGGGGAGAATGCCAAAGATGCCTGGAAGTCCCGAAGGCAAAAAGAAAAAAAAAATCCTTCAGGAACTTATATTTAGACATCCTCTCAACTTCCATGTAGAAGGTGAGATGTGGGTGGATATGTGAGATAAAATTCTTCCACAGGAATAAGTCATCAGAGCTATTATTGCATTGTTATAGAATGTGCCCTTTCTAGCAGGAGCCCATTTTCATTCACTTAGAACTTTTCAGAATTGTTTTGTTCTACCTAGTGATGTTGAGCTCAGCTACAAGTGTGATTTCATTTATGTTTTTTTTTAAACTTATACTAAATTTCACTTAGTCATTCATAAGTTAATAAGTACTTTTTTTTTAATTGAATGTGACCTTTTTCGGTTGCCAGAAATGACTGATGATTAAACACCATACACCCATATGTGGCTAGAAGTCAGTAGAAGTTCAAAGACTCAAAATGTAAAAGATAAACATTCAGGCATAAGCCACTTTGGAGAATAGTCACCTGTAATACTGGGATTTTATGTAGTTCATTATGGATAAGGGCACTCAGCTGGCTGAGCATAATAAAGAAGTTATATCAGAAGGCTAAAATTTGTTTACTTTATTTTTAAAGGGGAAATATGGCTTAGCTTGCACTTTCTGTAAATGGATACACTGCTAGAAAGGTTTTACTCCAGAGGAATTCTCAGTTATAGTAGTAGATTTTCCATTCTCAGTATCAGCTGGCATTTGTGGCGTGGGAAGGATATATTGGGTAGAGTTCTCAGAACTGGCTCTTGACTCAGAACTTTTTTTTTGCCTTTTTGGAGAGGGGAAGGTAGGGCAGTTGGGGTTAAGTGACTTGCCCAAGGTCACACAACTAGTAAGTGTTAAGTGTCTGAGGCAGAATTTGAACTCAAGTTCTCCTGACTCCAGAGCCAGTGCTCTATTCACTGCTCCACCTAGCTCCCCCTAGACTCAGAATTATTTTATAAAATGTTCTTGTGACAGAACAGAATGTATTTAGTAAGCTTGATGACACTACCATGTTAAATATAGGGGCTAGAGTGTTGGAAAAATAATTAAAGATCATGTTCTAATAACAATAATAATAAACATTTTAAGGATTTCAAAGCACTTTACATGTTATGTTATTTGACCCTCACAATGATGGTGTGAGGTACACACTATTATCACCATCCCCATTTTATAGATATGGGTTGATAGATTAAGTGATGATCAGGATCACACAGAATGCGCATATGCAAGGACTTGAAATCAGTCAGGTCTTTCTAAGTACAGGTCCAGTGTACCTCCAACCACTAGGGCACCTAGCTGCCTAAATGCCTCAAATGACAAGATAAAATGCCTAAGCAAAAGCATGTTGACTGAGAGTTTTGAAGGATAAACACCAGGCGATTTCATTAAGAAAAAAAATCAAAGGTAAAATGAATGAAAGATAAGAAAAGTATGTCTTCTAAAGTTCAGAGATGACCCTAAACCAAATACTGTTTATTCAGAAATATCATCTAATAGATATCATACAATCTCCTCACTCTAACCAAAATTAATTTATCTGATTTTTATTGCATTCACTCTAGTGTGATCCCACAATTTAAGCAAAACAAAATAAACAAAAACAAAGAAAAATTTAAATGGAATCTGGAAAAGAGGAGTGAAAAAACAAGTTAATCAACCGGGAGATGGACGTATGTGAAGGAAAGATTTGGATCAATTCTGTCAGTCAATAAACATTTATTAAGCATATCTTATGCCTGTTCTGGGCATTATGATAATCAGTGGAGATAAAAAAAACAAAAAAGAAAGCAGTCCCTGTTCTCAAGAAACTCACAGTCTAATGGGAGAAGACAATGAGCAAACAAATATGGACACACAAGCTATAATGCAGGATAAAAAGCGAAGAATTAAGAGAGGGAAGGCACTAGAATTTAGAGGGGCTGGGAATGGCTTCCTGTACAAGATGGGATTTTATGTTTGAAGAATTAGAATTGCAATGAGAGGGATATAGATAACCCCAAATAACTTCAGCATAATTAGATTATAAGAGATTGAAATATTTTAAAAGAAGGCTAAAGAGAGTCTCATTTTATTTATTAATTATTTTAGGATAAAAAAGTCACCTTTCATTCTTGGAAGCAGGGAAGTGGATAGATGGCCTCTCAAAGGCCCTCCAGAAGTAGGATTTTAGGTTTCTAATATAATTATTCTTATTGTGGGAAAACAGGAAAGAAAGTAGAGATAAATGAAGAAAACAGGTCCTAACTATACTGAGGAAATGAGAGCTAGACACGGAAGGAAAGAAAAAGAGGCGTGAAAGATGATAAAAAGGAACTAAAATAAGGAAAACATGTTCTTTTATTTTTATCCTTCAAGTCCAAAATAATAAAATAGGGGGAAAAATCTGTAAATGTGTGACTAAACCCATCATAACATTAAGAGTTCACAAAAATTGCATTTTTCCCGATAAGAACTGGGAGAATACTTTTGATTGACAGTCACATGATTGGATGTATAGTCTATGAGATGTGAATAATTTATTTTTTTAACTAACCTTGACTTTTGCATACACTGATAAGTTTCAACTCTGCAGAATTCATAATGTGGAAATATACTTTTATGCTAGTGTGATATACCATTTTCAAAGCATTCATATTTAATTTATATAATGTGCTTTGAGGTTGCTTAGCTGAGTTGATTTGACATGGGATTCATTTTTAGAACTACTCTAGATAAGGTGCTGTTTTTAAAAAGTGTGTAATATGAAGGAGACTAATAAAAGACAATAGATCCATAGAATACAAGAGTTGAAGGAAGCAGCTCTGCTTATCCCTCCATTTGATGGATCAAACCAAAGTCTAGCAAAGGTAAACACTTTGCCCAATGGCACTTATCTAGTAATTGAAAAGAGAATCCAGTCTTCCTACTGCCCAGTCCATTACTGTTTTCATAGAACCAAAGCTATCTTTGAAGAAAAATAAGAGAAAGATGGTGAATAAGGAAAAGGCAATTGAAAGACAGCCACAGAACCAGAACATTTTCTGACTGGCTGGACATGTTAAAAAATGATTTAGTGGCCTGTTTACTTTGCTATTAAATAAATAACACAGAGTCAACGGAGCAACTGTCGCACCATAAAGTATGCAAGCAATAAAGAAGTCGGTATACCAGTATGTCATGGACACATTTCTGGGTTTTTTTTTTCTATATTTCAGAGGAAAATGTGTAGAATAAAAAGATGAAGGCTTATACATTCCAATGTCTGTATTTCAAAAATCCTGCAAATTATTCTGTTCATTTCCAAAAGGTAATGAAATGCCGAAGTTGAAACATGCTCATTCTATTTTCTTTTTAAGGCTTTTTTTCCCCTTAAAAATGAGATATATTTTAAATCAGGGAATCTATAGTAGCATAGTTATCCATTATGTTAAGGCTATTCAAAACATTTTCTTGAAAACTCAGTACTTCTAAGAATTATTTTACATTGACTAGTTATTCTTCTCATCTGCCTCATGGGGCATAGGACTAGCCAGTAGTCTATCAAATTTATCCAGTGTTTGTGATCCACCAGTCATTTACTCCTGGGGCAAAAATTCAGATTTATTAACTCCTGATGATGCTGACATGCTCCAGATTTTTCCTTTCTTTCCTCATCAGCATTTAGATATAGGAAAAACACAAGAAATCTTTCATATATTTTCTCATAAAGAATCTCTTTGCTTCTCCATCAAAATCATAGACATAATGATATCTAGAATGATTGATAGAATTAGAGGAAATGGAGTATCAAACTCAATCAAAAGCTGACAATATCATGATTGCAAGGCCATGTATCCGTGTTTTACAGAAAGAAAAGGAACATAAACTTGTAAGATTCAAATTATTTTAAAATCACATTATCATCAACATTTTCAGTCACTTTTCAGTCGTGTCCAACTCTCCATGACCCCAATTGGGGTTTTCTTGGCAAAGATACAAGAGTAGTTTGTCATTTCCTTTCTCCAACTGATTTTACAGATGAGGAACTGAGACAAACAAGGGTTAAGTGACTTGCCCAGGGTCACACACCTAGTAAGTATCTGAGGCCAGATTTGAACTCTGGAAGAAGTCTTCCTGATTCCAGGCCCAGGACTCTAAACATGGTGCTACATAGCTACTTCTCATCAACATTAGCAAGTATTTATTAAATGCTTACTCTGAACTAAGCTCTGTGCCAATCACAAGTGATACAAAGAAAGGCAAAAGCATGGAACTTGCCCTCAAGGAGACTGCCTTCTAATAGAAGAGAAAACACACACAACTACATACATTTGTACTTTATATACATTTTTACATACACACATACACAGAGTGAAGATGGGAGGTTACCATGATTTTGTTACTCTGGCTCCTCCTGCTATTGAAGCAGATTGTGGTCTTTCTGTTATTTAGTAAATGGTCTTCAAGAGTTACTGTGACTACAAAATTCATCACTCTCTGGCCCAATTGGTGATAAACCTCTCCTAAGTTTAGCTGAGCTAGGCTATGGAGAACGTGTAGTTCTCCCTAATAGTCTCCCATTAGGCCATACTTGAAGCCCTTTCAGTTTGGTCATTTAATTTGATTTGGCAAGCATTTATTAAATGTCTGCTATATATCAAGTGCTGTGTCAGGCATTGGGGATACAAAAGCAGCTGGTACTGGAATCAGAAGAAACTCAGTTCAAATTTTGCATCAGACACTTATTAGCTATGTAAACCTGGGCAAGTCACTTAATCTCTGTTTACCTCCATTTCCTCATCTGTAAAATGGGAATAATAATAGTACCTAACTCCTAGAATTGTTCTGAGGATTAAATGAGATAATAATTGTATAGGACCTGGCACGCTGTAACCAGTATATAAATGTTCATTATCATCATCATCATCACAAAGACAAAAATGAAATGAACCCTGTCCTCAAGGAGCTTACATTCCACCAGAAAATTTTTCTAGAAGCCAGGGTTAGCTCCATAGCATAGTATGCTTACTATGGGTCTCTCCCTTACCCTTTGGGCAACTCTAACCTTTAAATCAGTGGTTCTCAACCTTCCTAATGTTGCGACCTTTTAATATTCGTATATGGGCGTATCTGCATGTGGGTGAACCCACCTGGAGACAGAGGAGCGGTTTCTCAGTTCCTAAGACCATCAGAAATATGTGTTTTCCAACGGTATTACAAGACCCCTGTGAAAGGGTCATTTGACCCCCAAGGGAGTTGCCACCTACAGGTTGAGAATTGCTGCTTTAAATCTTAGTCGAATGTGGGAATTCCATGATTGGTAACCATACAGTAACCCTGAATGAATACTATCAGCCATTTGGCAATTCCCAACAGCATTCAGATTTTTTTTTAGGAAGAAACTGATAACAAAGGCATTAAAACTGTTAGTTATGACAAACTACCAAAATTCCCTCTAACGTACCTAACATAAAATACCTCTGTGCAGAGCTTACAATTGTCCAGGTGAGTATGGGATATTTGGGGAAGACAAGTGCTTCTGGTGTGAGGGCTGCCAAGCCCTTTTAGGGCAGTTCATCCACCTCTGATGTCCACCAGCCATCCAGCTCTCACCTGTGACTGCAGCATGCCCACCAGCCACACTCGGGTAAAACTGTCTTGGCAGATAGGCAAAGCCAAGCCTGGGGTAATAGATTTGATCTGTGAATTGGGAGAATGTCTAAAGTATTTGAAGACTCCCCTAGTAGAACAGCTGAACATTTTGCTTCAATGGGCCAGGGAAGGCACTAAGTCAGGTGCTAGGAAGCACTTACAGCTTGGTTAGACGACAAAGATGCCAAATTCGTCCACTGCATCCACAGCCATCACCAGTCATATTGACTTCTGTCTTGTTACTGGGCTCCAATGACTCTGCGAGAGCAAGGCTGACAATTTTGCGCCAACTCTGCCTCACTTAAATCCAATTTAGAGACATCTTCCTCCTGAATGGTCACACAGACTATTTGTGCTCGACCTGTGGTAGGGCCCTCTGAGCTCATATTGGTTTGATCAGCCACAGCCAGACATACTGTACATCGACCCTGACGTCATGATGTCATTTTGGTCCTCTTTGAGCATGAAGGACAAACAACAACAAAAATAATTGTTCACATTTGTAAAATTCACATTCATTTTGGAACTTATATGGGGATGGGGAGGGGGTAGAGATGAATTAAGAGCAATAACCCAAAGGGCATATTTGCCATTAACATCTATAAAATATAGTCAAATGACTAAGTGTGTATGAGTCAGAAATATATTGATTAAATGTCCCTTAAAACCCATATAAATCTGAAAAATTAAGGGGAAAAGTCCTGGCCAATAATGCCCCAGATGTTACATAGCCCACCCTCTCTGAAATGGATATGCAGTGGATATAGAGAATTGTGTTTTCATACACACAAATGAGTGAATGCCCATATTACCTGCAGGGCCATGTCAAGAGTACTAACCAAAGAAAGGGACTCACAACAGCTTATTTCTTCCCATCTGAATATAAATTAAGTCTAATCTAAGTAACAGATATTTACCACCATGGCTAGGAATGACTCAATCTACAAGCAGGGGATTAAGCACCAAATATGCACTGGCCCTGTGCTATGCCTTGGGGATACAACAACATAAACAGTCTATTCTTCTGTGGATCAAGACACAATGTATAGTCCATAGCATGAAACCATGTAAAGTCTAAATCTTTTTGCCTGTTATGGACCCCCTACGGGCAGTGTTGTGAAGCCTATGACCCCCTTCTCAGAATAATGTTGGAAAGAAGAAAGGAAGGAAGGAAAAAAGGAAGGAAGGAAGGAAGGAAGGAAGGAAGGGAGGAAGGAAGGAAGGGAGGAAGGAAGGGAGGAAGGACGGAAGGGAGGGAGAGAGGGAGGGAGGGAGGAAGGGAGGGAATAGTATTTATATGGTTCCTACGATGTGCTAAGGACTATGATAAGTGCTTTACATAAATTACCTCATTTTATCCTCACAACAACCCGGTCAGGTAGATACTGTTATTATCCCTATTTTACAGATGATGAAACTGAAGGAAACAGGTTTCCAAAATAACTTTTTAAAAACCATTTAACAAATGTTTTTCATACATTGTTGTTTTCGTTGTTGTTGTTCAGTTGACTAGTCATGTCAAGTTCTTTGGGTTTTCTTGGCAGAGATACTAGAGTGGTTTGCCATTTCCTTCTCCAGATCATTTTACAGATGAAGAAACTGTGGCACACGGGGTGAAGTGACTTGCCCAGGATCATACAACTAGTACATGTCTCAGAACAGGTTTGAACTCAGGTCCTCCTGATTCCAGAACCAGGCTCTATCTACTGTGCCACTTAAAGGTATGGTGACCATGTATTTGATTCCTTCTTTCACAACTGGTCAGATGATGCCAGTGAGTGGTTCATAATTTATAAATACTTCTGTGTTCATAGGAAAAGGCACCTGAAGTTAGTGGTATAGGGAGGTCAGAAACCACCTCCCCCCAAAAAAGAATCTAGAGAATCTGGTCTCCTCAGTTCTGATCAGGCACCAAAACAAGGCTGAGCATCACATGTATGAAACTGGTACTGAAAGCCCAAAGATTCTTAATATCCACCCAATGCTGAAAACTTTGATCAAGGAAAAATGGGTGCTACTGTTTTCCCTCTCTCTATCTTGACAATTTTCAGCACAAAGCATGGAGTAGACATGAACAGGATGGCTTTAATATCATCAACTGTCTTTAAAAATGGAGGTCAGAAGCAATTCTGGGCTTCATAATCCCCCACTTAGATACATGAAATAGTAGATTCAAATTCTACCCTAGACAGTAATCACACATCTCATCTATTTCCAGGACTTGCATGTAATAGGGTTTCTAGAAGCGTTTTTATTTTTATTTTTAATGTGTTCTTGTTTTTGTTTTATAGGGTGGGTGTAGGTTAATAGGAGCAGGAAGAGAAGTAAAGTATGAATAAAGCAAGAATCTGGATACAGGAGTATCTTCAAGCCTAAGTGTTTAACCTGGAGACAAGAAGGCTTCAGGGTGATTTGGTAGCTGTCTTCAGGTATTTGAAAAGCTGTCGTGTGGAAATAATCAACTTGTTCACTGTGTCCCCAGTGGGCAGAAGTAGGAACAAAGTGTGAAAATTGTAGTGAGGCAAATTTAGCCTTGAGATAAGAAAAAACTTCCTAAATATGAGAGATGTCCAAAAGTGGAATGGGCAGCATTGGGACGTTGTAGCTTCTTTGTCACTAGATGTCATCGAGCAAAGGTAGAATCCACTACTCATTAGACTTGTTGAAGAGAGGACTTTTTGTTTAGGTAGGAATTGAAGTGTATGGGATGAGAGCTGCATTTCAAAATTGACATTCTGGGCATCTAAAACATATGCCAACTCTTAATTAGTCACATTAACAGAGAGGCATTAGGGATTTGCATGATCAGAAAAATCTTATATTTAAAAGGTTTAAAACATGATGTGGAGATAGCAATTTCAATTCCTAATTATATTTCCATGAGGATAATATTAAAATGAGTCTCTACTTTTGTAGCCCACAACTTTTTGGAGGTGAGAGATCATCTAGAAATATGTAAAGTGGCATTACAAAGTCAGATTGAGAATATGGCATAATTAACACAGAGATAATCACTCTTATGAGGCTTCTTAGAAAGCTGCCCTTCTAATTTCTATGGCAAGCTTCAACTGTTAAAGGAAATAAAGCTTTAATAATTCAAAACTGCACTATGACCTTTGGGACACTCTGCATTTTACTTAGACACTTCACGTGATAACATAAAGCACCCTGTTTTAGTTTGTGATTTTATTGTTGAATATTCTTGGGTGAGTTTATACCCTCCTGAGTTATCACCAAGAAAGCAAACTCTTTTCAGGCTTCTGTTTCAGAGGGACAGGATGTTATCTATGGTAGTCCCAGCCTTTATGTCCTGTTAGATCTAGATACTATCCAATGGCCAAATCAAATATTCCTGTTTGGAAAAGCTAGTTGATTTGGAAGTTGTGAATTAGCTCAAGAGGACTGAGGATTACTGGTGAGCTTTGATTATTTTTGTTGAGCATTTAATTTTCTTATTGTTGTAGAAGAATGCTGTTCAGAAATTGTTCCAATATTAGTTTCTCCTTAATTAAAGTGTGGAAATTGTAATACTAATTATGTGCATTCTATTTGTTTTATCAATATAAATATGCCATTTCCTCGGGAACTCCAAAGAGAGAAGTCTCATAATGATGCCAGTTTTCACTAGCCTAGTCTCAATCACCTTTGTACTACTCTGTGTATTTATTGTTCTGAAATCAAATTGAGTTTAACCACAAATTTAAAATCACTGAAACTACCATTATTGTAGTCACAGAAGACTTGGCACCCGATGACTCCCTTTAACATTTACCATCAAGTCCGAATGCCAATCAGCTAATAGGTCATCTATGGATAAGGGATTTGGAAAAGAACCTCTGGTATAGTTAAAAAAAAAAAAAAAAACAGAAACAAGAGGCCTTTTCTGAGCAAAGTCAAGTCAGAAGCCAAGAAAAACACACTGGGAGAAGTTTCCACATTCACAAAAGTTGGATTAAAATCTCCTCTAAGTTATTGGCAGTTTCCCCATTCTATTCATCATTGATCCCAAAGCCAGTCAATGCTCGACTTACTTTGATCCACAATTTTAGAATTCTAAAACAGGAGAGGGAAATAACTTTGTAAAATTGTATTAATATCATGTGATATGCTAGAGCTTTTCTGGAGACTTCATCACTTGAATTACCTTCAAGGACCTTCTCAAATTCTCCCTAACAAGACTTGACCCTTCTCTTTTCTTAATCACCTGAGTCCTTTTGTACTTTCAGTGGCCAGACTCATAACCTATTTAAGGGCAAAAAGTAGACCATGATACCAAAGGAGCTGTTTAAGCAGGGAGAAACAAAAACAATAGGAATGTTATTGTGACATGTTTCTTCTCTCTCCGTCATCTACAGCTTGCTGACAATCTCTTGTAAATGAAGCATGTGGCTTTGATGAAGCAGGTTCTCAAATTTTAATGAGGCATTGATCCATGTTAGGATTCCTGATAGTTTATGAACAAAATATGGGAGAAACAGGAGAGGATGGGAGAAAGAATAATAGCTGCATAGTAGAGATAGAAATTCCAGAAGGTTTTGATTTAGAAAGTTTGAAAATTCTACAAATAGAATTAAAAATTATAGCATCAGAGAAATGGAATAAAGTAGTTGGGCCTTTAGCCAATCTGGCAGGTTTTCAAAGCCCACACAGAAACATTCTATTACTTGTAAATTATATTCCTTGTTCATCATTCACAAAATAATTAAGAAAAACAGAAGTGATGGGAGAAAGGAACTGGTAATACAATATGAAAAAATGAAAACTAATATTTTTAGAGAAAAATGCTCCTTATGGTCTTGGTCACACTTACTAAAAGTATTTCAAAAATAAAACATGCATCTCTACTCCTGAGGAAATTTGTTAAAGATGTCAATCTAAAGTTTCCTGGGAAGTCATTAAAACACCCCCAGTTCCAAAGATGTCGTAGTGCTCTGTCACAATGACCATTAATTGGAACAGACTTAGGAAACAATACAGATTCATACTCAGGCCCCTCAGACATAAAGATGGCACAAAGTGGTGATTCTCAAGCTATGGGAAAGAAAAGTTAAAGCAGAAGGAATTCTCAGAAGAAGGAATTGAAAAGGAATGTCCTTAGGAGCAATAGAAATATTTTAATTACCCAATTATAAGCCAGAGAAGTATCAAGGGAGAGTCTGCCTCTACTATGAATAGTAATTCTAAGAAACCTCCAAACTTTCCACCTTTTCCAAATCATAGGTTCTCATTCCATATCTAGGACATGATAGAACTACTACTGTGGAAAGTTGAAAAAGAAATCTTCTACATAAAATTCAAACTATAATAGCAAAATGCAAAAATTTGAATTTCCTGTGATGGAGGTTTCTGCATATATACCCCCGGTGTGTGTGTGTGTGTGTGTGTGTGTGTGTGTGTGTGTGTGTGTGCTCTTAGATATCCTACAAATGTTTACTTTTTAAATCCAAATACCTTGACTCTTGCTGCTATGTTCAATCCAGTCAGAAATGGAAGTTCCCTAATGTGATTTCAAGGAGTCTTTATCACATTCTGTTCCTTGAAAGGAATCTATTCCAACAGTTATCGTTATCAAAGACTCAATGCACCAAGGTAGCATCATATTTAAATTTGCAGGGATTGCATTGTAATCTCAGCAGTATATGACTGTCAACAAGAAGGTGGCATAATGGACTATAATCATTCTGCACAGAGTAAGGACAGGTCTAGCAGAAAATGTTTAATTCTGGGTGATGGCTCCTGCAGAGTCTGTAAAGGGCACATACTAATAAGGAACTGCAGAAAGGCCCTGGTGACGGCATGCTCTCTGCAAACAGCCAGCTCAGCAGAAATGCGTCAGCTAATAGAACCATTACTGCCGCATGTCAAGCTATGAAAAATACCAAAGGACAGAGGCATCACAGTGAAAGGGGTGGGTGGTGCAGAAGGAGGAGGAGGAGGAGGAGGAGGCGGGGGAGAAGGGGGAAAAAACACCAGTGCATATATACTGTGGCTAGGAAATCTCTACCGACAGACAACTGTTAGGTTAACAAATGTTATCAAATCTATGAATAAAAATGTGCCAAGAAGCTTGCTGAGGACAAATAGCAATTTCCCCTTTTTAATTCATTGTAAATACTACCCAGTAACCACAGTGTGTGCTGTACTTATTTTCCCTTTGAGGCTCACTTCTTTTAATGGACGCAATTGTGCTGTCATCTGTGGACACAGACATACTCCAAGGTTGGGTTTGATTCTTCCATTTTAAAATGTCTCTTTGCACTTCCATGCAAAATGCAAAGCCCAGAAAAAGAAGAGAACCATAATGCAAAGGGGGAAATCCAGTTGCTTTATAAAGGGAATTAATTCTTTATTCTCTGGCTAAAGGCTTCTGTTACCACCAGAAAAGTGAGGGTCGACCTGGCTCATTCAAAAACTGGGAGCCCGTCCAGGAGTTCCAGGAGTCCAAAAGAATCTCCTTTGCAGATTTATGTTATGCTCCCTCACACTTCTCCCAGTTGCATACATAGCACAAGGGCAGCACTTTTTGTACAATGGCTACAAAGAACGGCTGCTGTTTAAAAGCCCTGCCTGTACAAGGAAACTTCTCACCGGAAAATATAAATATTTTAAGGAAGTAAAAACACAGAGTGACTAGCAGGAGAGTTTCATAAAAATGCACAAAGCATCCCTGTAGGACTGCAAAGCAGCTATTTTAATTGTAGAGCAGGATTTACCAGCCAGCATAACAACACACCAATACACACACACACACACACACACACACACACACACACACACACACACACAGCTCTGACATTTTTTTCATGGCATACTGTTGTTCTTTGCTAGGTTGTTTCTTACTGTAAATTACAATAGAGGCTATTCCTGAATGCAGGGTATGGCATTCAAAACATACTCTTTGAATTGCCTTGCAAAGATTTTATGAGCGTGCTAATCACTTAAATTCACTCATTATTTTAAGTTAAAAAATCAAAATTAACTAATACAAGGTCCCTCCCTGCAAAGTAAATGTGTAGCTTGGTGCTCTATGCAGTATGTTAACAGGAGAAAGAGTACTAATGATTCTGTAGTAAGAGGATCTTGGCTTGAGTCTTGCTTTCAATGCTTTCTGTGAGATGCTGAGTAAGGGAGTTATCATCCATAGGCCTCAGTTTCTCAGATAAAAAAGAATGAAATTGGATTAGAGAGTCTCTGAGGTTCTATGCCACTGCAGAGTTATGATTCATGTTGATTGGTGAGATGGCACTCTCATGGGCTTTTTTTAAAGGAGGTTGGGAAAAAAAAATGGAATCTGGGTATATGTACATATTCCTAGGGCAATTAGATACAATGCTCCTTACATTTGAAGCAGGAGTCTTTTTCAACAACAGCTGATAAAATACTGTGTGATTCTAATTTAACTCAATTTGTCTATTTCTTAATTTAACTGTTAATAAAAATTGAACACTGTGGAAGAGAACTCCAAAGGTTGTGAAGAATGCCTCTAGGATATGCGTTTTATCCTTCCCACTCTTACATTTTCACACATCAATATGCTAAGTTATTTAATGGAATAGTCCTATACTGTGAAGTTATGTGAGAAAGGAAGTATTTGGGTTGCCCCTTGTTTATTTGGCTGGTTTGAGTTTTGTTTCTCTGACTGTTGTTTAATCCTCATTAAAAAAAAAAAATTGAGATTCACCTATCTTTGAGAATAGAACTATTATATTACAACCAAATCACTGCCTCTTCATGAATAGAGAACATTTATCACTGACTATCACAATGGAAATCTAACACCTCACAGTGAAACCACATTCCTGAAGCTTAGGAAGAAAACCACAATTCATGAGAGAGAAATGTTTCCATATTATAGTAACAAAATTGTCTAGAGTCTAAGTAAGCATAGCTCTAGAGCAGTGGTTCTCAACCTTCCTAATGCCATGACCCTTTAATACTAGTATGTGGGCATATCTGTATGTGGGCGGACCCATCTGGAGACAGATAGAGGAGTGGTGTCTCCGTTCCTAAGACCACAGGAAATATGTGTTTTCTGATGGTCTTAGGTGACCCCCTGTGAAAGGGTTGTTCGACCCCCAAAAGGGTTGCAGCCCACAGGTTGAGAACCGCTGCTCTAGAGCTTGTCTTATTATGAGAGGATAGGATTAGTTCCAGAAAACAAATTCACATCTGAACAGGGCAGAACTATTCTGATAGCCAAGTACTTAGAGCCAGAAGAAGTAATTTCTTGAATCCTTCTACACTATACCTCTATCCTCTCTATGTCAGTCTCAAGAGAGTACTAACCATTCTATGCTTTGAACAGTATATTCTTGTCTAACGTATACCCTTCCCAGTATGGGCTATAGTGAAAAAAGCCAATATTTTGGGTTTCCTTCTGAATGGGGAAAGGAACAATATATAACCGAAAAAAAGAATAAACCAAAACTCATGCTTTGACCAGTAGGGGTGGTAGTGCCCTTCAAAAGAACTGATGAAAATAACTGAGCACGAAGTTATCAAGGGAAAAGTTGTGGGCTGTGCGCATCAAGAGATATATTGGCTCATGAGGCCACAACTGTAGGGGAAAAACACATTTAGCACAAGCAACACCTTCATAATACCAACCTTTACATGTACCCTTAAAATAGAAAAATGGATGACAACATTTACAAAGCATCCAAATAAGAATTCGTACAATATTAGCAAAACATAGGTCCCATCACTCCAAAGCAACATAGAGGGAGAACTGATAGATGTTCTTATATCAAACAGAAACAGATGTAAACTCTTACAGAAATATTTCTGGAACAAACAAACATCTCTGCCCAGAGCAAAATCTGACCCTGATTATAAGAACGCACCACTGGTATTATCAAATGAACTCAAAAGAGCTTTATCTTTGGGAAAAACCTATCACATTTCCAAGATCCAAAAGTGTAGTCATTAAAAGGACTTCATAATCAACATCCACAGAAACCCAACCAACAATATTAACAACAAATTAGCACTGAATAGATGATTAAGTAAAGAAGATTTATCCACAGAAATGAGGGAGCTTATAATACTCTTACAATATAAAGTCATTGCCACCTAAAATAATAGAAAAGTTCATCTTTAAGGATTCTGAACTTAGTGATTGAATTTTGTAAAGTACCAGTAGAATCTGTGCTACATAGAACATGAGGTTGTTAACATGTACCAACAATTTAATACAGAACCAAATGACTAGAATTTTATATCATAAGTACAGAAAGTGTAGAATTATACAATAGAGCTTCCTATTCGTCGCAAACTATTACCAGTGGTTCTCAACCTTCCTATTACCGTGACCCTTTAATACTTATATATGGGTGTATCTGCATGTGGGTGGACCCACCTGGAGACAGATAGAGGAGCAGTGTCTATGTGTTTTCTGATGGTCTTAGGTGATTCCCAAAGGGGTGGCAACCCACAGGTTGAGAACCACTGTGAGACAGTAAATCCCACATTTGCATATTACACATTTCAAAATAGCTCTAAAAATTGATTAAGTATACAATTGCCCACAATCTTTCCCACATAATAGTGAACCCCAAAAAATTTTAAGAAGAATTTTTAGAATAAATATCACTATATCAAGATGCATAACCTCCAAACTATGTGGAATAAATGGCTCTCAAAATATAGAGATGCAGGGTAAGAAATCAAAAATGTTTAGAATTACAAAGAAGTACATATTACCCAAATCATCTTGTCCATCATTAGAGTATTCCCAAAGATGTATTCATTAAGTCTACAGATTAGTCTACATCTGAACACTTTCATTCAATTTTTGAAAAAGTCATTTTTATCCATCCGTGGAATCTAAATGACAAACATTAAACATAAAAACACAATAGGATAGTGACTTGTTCTAGCACTATTTCTATCTGAATACCCAGGTAGCTAAATACTACCCAAAAGACTATATAACTTATAGTCATAAAGAGCTGACTCAAAGCCTGACTCAGGCCCTTCTTCACTGTGTAAACCTAGCCTCTTAACCCCTCTGGGCCTTGATGTTCTAATATATAAAAGAGGTGGTTGGGTTCGATGGCCTCAAGAGTCCCTTCCAGTTCTAATTTATGATCTGTGATATATGATTCTATGAATATAGTGATGAGAAGAATGAGCAATAATAATATCTCCCAAGATTTCCTTCACTACTCTCAACTTTATTATCATAGAAACATAGAATTTTAGAACTGAAAGGCCCTGAGCAGTCATTTTCCCAACAAATGCACCAAGAACAGTCTTTATTACAACATGCATGTCAAACGGTCAGCCAGGTTCTGCTAGAAGACCTCCAGTAAGAGGAAACCACTAATGACCAAGGCAGTCCATTTGACTGTTACATAATGATAAGTCTTAGGAACAATCTACCCAGTGCTCTTTGTCTGGCCCTCTTTGAGCAATCAGAATGAATCAAAGCTTTCCCCTACATGCAAGCTATTCAAATACATGAATACATCACATATTCCACCCCCATCCAGTCTTCTTTTCACCAGACTAAACAAATTAAGTTCGTTCATATGTGATTGACTCAGGACTCTTCACTAGTCTGAATGGACTCTTCCTTATTTTTCTTATTTTCTTACTTAACAGTATGCCTTCTTTAAGGCAGCTAGTTGGTATGGAGCAAGCTGTAGTATTACTCTGAGATCTACAGGAAGCTATGCCTCTGTGAATGTAGCCCAAGATGACTTTCACTATATCACATTCTTGACTGTTATCAGACTTGCAATCCGTTACAACTGCCAAAAAAAGAAAATAAGGTTAATCTGGGAAACCATATTCTTGTTGTCTTAACTCTTTGTGGGCATCGCTTCCTTTTCTAGATGTTAACTAACCACTATTTTAATAATATAGTCTGGAATTTGTCCAGGAATGAAAGTAAAATTCACAAAGTGTAGTTTGAAGATTATAACTCCCTTTAAAAAAGTCAGACCTCTTCCCTTCTCCAGGCCTGAAGTACCTTTCCCAACTACAACTGTACTTCAAATATAACTCACAGTGCCCCAGAAATCATATCCACTGTTTTCTTTCATTTTTTTTCTCCTACCACAAAAATGTTGTTCCTCTGGGCCAGTTCACTTTCATTTAAGGGCATTTTCCCTCCTATTACCTCTTATTTATTTTAGGTATCAACTCTCTAATTAACTATTTTTTTTCAAAATGTTATTTTCTTTGACAGAAGTAAAGTAATAATCAGTTGTCTTTTGTCTTTGTCTTCAGTCATCATTCCCCCAGTCACCCCAAGGTGTGGTCCTATCTATTTTTCCATCCTCCACTTTTCTCCATTACAGCTTTAAAGAAACTTGAATTTTTGTTGTCCTTAGCTTCCCTCTTCGGCCTTAGCTATTTTGGAGCTTTAGAACTCCTGATGCTATTTTTATAGTAAGATTCCATACTTTAGATTTCAATCTTTGTTACCTCTGTCATTCCTTTCAACTTCTGGGCATCTTTTAAAAATCTAAATTGGTTAGTGAGTCTTTTATGAATCCATATAATTGTCTTTATAGGACTGCCATATGTAAATCCTTAAGAAATAAGTTTTTATTATAATATTCTATGACAGAGACATGTGTTTAATATGCAGATAATATACATAGTAAACATATATAAGTGTTTTAAGGTTTAAAAGTACTTCACACACATCTAATGCAGTCATTGCAATAATTCTATGAAGGTAATACAGGCATTATTATCCCTATTTGATAAGGAAGTGGAGTCTCAAAGACGTAAAGTGATTTGCTGATAGACACATAGCTACTGAATGATAAAGACATGTTTTGACCCAAGGCCTTGCTCCAAATCTAGTATGCTATCACTATGCTATCATTCCATGTTGCCTCTTTTGGTAATGGGATCAAACAGTGAATTGTAGTTAACAGTACACATTATATGGTTAACAACACAAATACATAATGGTTTTAATCTATGACCACCTATAAATCCCTACTCTAGTTTTCTACTATGCAACTGCCAATTTCCAGAAAGGGGGAAAAATGAGTAGACCACACTAAACACATTTAAAGGATAATATTCGCATTGAAGTTTCTGTCTCTCGGCTTGTTCACTTCTCAGTCAGGAGCCTCACATTTGAAACTTTTTTTTTATTATTACTAATAAGAATAACTAATCTTAACATGGCATTTTAAGCTCTTTCCACTTTTCCTTGTGAGAAAACTGATCTTCAGACAGGGTCAATAACTTCACCATGATCACCAAAACAACAAGGTGGGGAATTGGGACTATAACTCACCCTTTTCAACTCAAACTACAGATCTTTCCATAGCACTGTTACATAAAGATAAATTGTGTGCTACGTCTCAAGAAATGGAGTTGTAAATGACAAAACAGGAAAATGATAAATGTTGGAGAAGATGGGAAAATTGGAACACTAAAGCATTGTTGGTGGAGTTGTGAACTAAACTGATTGTGGAGAGCAATTTGGAACTATGCACAACGGGCTATAAAACTATATATACCTTTTGACCCAGCAATACCACTTCTAGGTCTGTATCCCAAAGATATCATGCAAATCAGAAAGAACTCAAATATACAAAAATATTTGCAGTAGCTCTTTTGATAGCGGCCAAGATTTTGAAATTGAGAGATTATCCATCAATTGGGAAATGACTGAACAAGTTGTGGTACATGAATGTAATGGAATACTATTGTGCTATAAGAAAGTCATAATTCAGAAAAACCTGGAAAGACTTATATGAACTGATGCTGAGTGAAGTGAGTGGAACCAGGAGAACATTGTACACAATAATAGCCACATTACATGATGACTAACTTTGACAGACTTAGCTCTTCTAAGCAATGCGAGGATTTAAGACAACTTGAAAAGACTCATGATAGACAATGCTATCCACATACATAGAAAGAACTTTGGAGTCTAAATGCAGATGGAAGCATACTATTTGTTCTCTTTTTTGTTGTTTTGTTGTGTTTCTTCTTTCTTGTGGTTCCTCCCATTGGTTCTAATTCTTCTTTGCTACATGACTAATGTGAAAATGTTTAATATGAATATATATGTAGAGCCTATATTACAGTGGTTCTCAACATGTGGGTTATGTTCAATTTGTAACATTGAAAATGCATCCTGCATATCAGATATTTACATTACGATTCATAACAGTAGCAAAATTACAGTTATGAAGAAGCAACGAAAATAATTTTATGGTTGGGGGTCACCGCAACATGAGGAACTGTATAAAAGGGTCGTGGCATTAGGAAGGTTGAGAACCACTGCTATATTAGATTGTGCATTGTCTTGGGGATAAAGAAGGAGAAATTTCAAAACTCAAAATCTTATGGAAATGAATGTTGAAAACTAAAAATTAATTAATTTTAAAAAATGGAATTGGAGCTAAGTGACTTAGATTTGAATCCTGTCTCCAGACAGTGATGGCATAGTCACAAGAAAGTCATTTAAAACCTCAGAACCTTAGTTCTGTAATGGGGAATTAATAAGAAACAACCCACCTGACAAGGCTGTTGAAAGAAAGTCTTTAACTGCCCTTAAAACACTGAACAAATCAATGAGTCACTGAGAAGAGTCCACTAAGGCCTTAGATTCGCGAACTTCATTCATTCAAGAAGTTGCTATCATTGACTTCAGAATGGTTTTTGCTTTCTCACCACTTAGTATACTGTTGCTTCCTGCTGTGAAAGAATATTCCCAGTCTGAAAGCATCAAATTTCCAAGCGAACGTAGGCATTATTTGTAATCTTTGGATCATTTGTTATTTGTATTAATCAATCAAGGGCAACTAGGTGATGTAGTGAATAGAGTGCTGGACCTGGAATCAAGAAGACTCACCTTCCAGACTTCAAATCTGGCATCAGACACTGGCTAGGTGACCATGGGCAAGTCGCTTAACACTATTTGCTCCAGTTCTTCATCTGTAAAATGAGCTGGAGAAGGAAATGGCAAACCACTCCAAGCAAACCCCAAATTGGGTCACAAAGAGTTGGACATGAGTGAAATGACTGAACAACAACATTAATCTGTCAGGACCAGAGTACTAATCAAATATGCAGCCTGTGGGTAAGAAATATATATTCTTGGGGAAGTAATGAAAGCTATAATCTTTTTTTTTGCTTTTGTTTCTTTAGAGGGGGGAAGGCAGGCAATTGGGGTTAAGTGACTTGCCCAAGGTCACAAGACTAGTAAGTGTTAAGTGTCTGAGGCCACATTTGAACTCAGGTCCTCCTGACTCCAAGGCCAGTGCTCTATTCACTGCACCACCTAGCTGCCCTGAGCAATAATCTTCTAAAGGTTATATAAAAATATATTTTAAAAGTCATATCACTTGTGCCACTTTCCCAAATACTCCTGAGAGTTGTCAACAAAACCTGTTCCCATTAAGAATATCCTAGTCTACTGTGTGAAAAACAAAAATAGCCCAGGTGTGCACTGCCCTACTAGAGTTCCTTTTCAAAGGTGCCTAAGTCATTTGCAGTAATATATTTTATTTTATTATGCCTTTTGCATACTAGATGCTGAGTTTTCAAAAGGTCCAAATTTCTGTGTTTGGTGTCATTTGTTTTCTAAAAGTAAATTATGTCACACCATTCAGCCACCCAGAGTTAAAGTTATTTTAAAGCTTTTTCACAATCTGGCTCCAGCCTACATTTCAAGGCTTATTTCACATCCTGTTCTCCCCTTTATGCTCTGTTGTTGTTCACGTTTTCAGTTGTGTCTGACTTTTCATGATTCCATTTAGGGTCCTCTTGACTAAACAGTCCTATTAAAAAATATACATGAAATTCTTCATACACAGCAAGTGAATGAAGGAATAAATGACTGAATGGGTGAAACAAGCATGAAGAACTCACTTTGTGTCAAGCACTATGCTCAGTTTTGGAAATAAAAATACAAAAGCAAAAGACAGTTCCTGGTTTCAAGGAAACTATACTCTAATAAGGGTTGAAAAGACATACAGATTAGTGGTATCCAAGGAGGGTTATCTTAGTTTGAAAGGTTACAAGAGTTGTGAGTAGAGTCATAGGGCGAATAGATTGGCAAACTGTGTTTCCAGTGAACTGAAGAGTGGATTTCATTGTGGTACCAGAACTAGAAGGGGCAGAGGGATCTAAGGGTATTGTCCTAACTGAGCAGTGGCTGGCAAAAGAGAGGGCTGGGTAGTACTTTATGGCTGGAGCCAGGCCAAGATGTTATAGGCAGCTGAGGCAACCACCAAGTACACATCCTTCCATGTCCATCCCCAAACTTTTGTACAGACCATTCAAATGTCCAAAAGACACTCCCTCCTCACTTCCACCTTGCTTCCTTTAAGGCTCAGGTTTTCTCTCCATCTTTCCCCTCTCCCTTACTCTAAGACGGCATGTAAATTGATATAAGCTCAACATATACATTCATGTTAAACCAATTTTCACATTAGTCATGGTGTACAGAAGAATTAGAACCAGTGGGAGAAATCGCAAAAAGAAAAAAAAAAAAGAAAAAGAGAGAAAATAATATGCTTCCATCTACATTCAGATTCCATAGTTCTGAATCAAGCCTTTCATGATACCACCTTTCTATCCCATTCATTCTCAATGCCTTCTCCTCCAGAAATCAGTCAGCAAGCACTTATTATGTTCCTAGCACTGAAGATGCCAAGAAAAGGGGAAAAAAGCAAAAATTAAAATAGTCCTGCTCTCAAGGAGATTACATTCTAATCAGGAAGACAATACGCAAACTACTATATACAAACGACATATAAACAAGATAAAGTGGAGATAAACAACAGAGGGAAGGCACCAGCATTAAGGCGGATCCAGAAATTGCTTTTTATATATTTTCTACTAATCTATTTCTGTCCAAGGGTTTTCCCCAAGAAAACATAAGCTCCTTGAGGAGAAAGGAGGCTTATTTTTGTCTTTCTAGCATGCCTAACGTGCTGTCATATCGAGGACACTTTCTAGTAACTTAATAAACACCAGTTTAATAAATCAATGGATATAGGAGGGGAAAAAGCTAAACCTCACTTTCAACTTGAAATTCTGATTGTAAAGATATTGTTAAATATTAGAAGTAATGAAGATGTAAATATTTTTAGATGGTCTGTTGTTGTTTTTTTTTTTTAATTATGTTGCTATAAAGTTTCAAGTTTCCACAAATACCCTTTAGAGTGTTCTATAAAAGAAATCATGATCACACTGGATATGTTGGATTAATGTTTATTCCATTATCACTAAGCCTCACCCAAACCTGGCATTTGTATTTGGGACTAAACAAAAGAACACAGAAGGCGATGCAGAGCTTTAGAATTTAGGAGATTTCCCCCCCAAGATTATGTTTTTTAAAAAAGAGATTATTTCTGTCAGATCTAAATATTGCCCTTCCATCCATGAAGTTCTGAATGTCAAAAGTCATCTGAGCAGTGTTCACCAAATAAATGATCTCATATCCAACCCAAAGTTAATTATATGAAGAACTATCATAACATAACACCCCCGTCAATTTAATGGCAGGGGCAGACAATCTGAAGATGAATCATTTAACATGTCCTTAGCAAAACGGCAAAGAAGTCTATTTTTACTTTATCTATTCAATTTCCCCTAACAATGTAAAATTCTTGTACAAGCACAGAGCCATCTGCACTTAATTAATCACACAATCCACCCAAACATGATCAGATCCCTAGAGAACTCAGAAAAATACATTGCTAAATACAGTGTTCAAGTTGTGTTTTTAAATCATAGCAATTCACTACTAGGTTGGAGAAACATTAGGCCAAGTGACATCTTTAATGTCAGGACAGCCATAGAAAGCAGGAATTTCACCAGTAACACTGTCCCTCCTCTACTCCTCTGACAACACTAAAGGAAAATATTTTCCAGTGAAGTTCTGGGTTTGTGTGGGTAACTTTTATGATAACCTGCCAAATCAACATCTCCCCACTCCCCAGCCCCGCCCCCATGATAGGGAATTTTGGCCTTACTCCTAGAGTATACAGGGCAGGTTGCCTTGACAGAAGGCTCAACACCACTTGGCTCTGTACTGTCAAAGTTGAGTCAACTTGTACTTTCCAAATCTTCATAATTCAGATTGCACCTCCCTCTATCCCCTTTCAGATATGAAAGGGAAAATCTCAAATGGTCAGGACCAAGAATAAGATAGTTTTTAGAACAGATAAGCTTTTAGAAGTTCCAAGTGGAGTTTACAGGGTGAAAGATGTTACATATAGACTTCATTCTTAAGCTCTTCTCCCTGCCTGAGAGCCTTTGGCCCAAAGAATAAAGGTAGGGGTTACAGGCCTTTTCTACCACTCATAATATGACTCGGGTAAATTTCTAGGGAGTCAAGTAGTATACCTCAACTTCTTTTCTCATCCAAGCTTTCAAAAGTTCACTTAAATCAGTAGTTCTTATCTGTTTTTGTGTTATAGACCACTTTCGAAGTCTAGTAGAGCCCTTCTCAAAATAATGTGCTGTCTTTTTTTATTAAGACATAAAAGCAAAGCTAAATCTCAGAGATTTATGAAAATAAAATTGTTTCCACCCATCCAAATTCACAGACCCTTTGAAATCTATTCACAGATCACTTGATAATACATGGACCTTAGATTAAGAATTTATGGCCTACTTATTTCTAAACTATATTGAGAACTGAGTCAAATTTATAAGAATACAAGTCATTCCCCAATTGATAAATGGTCAAAGGATACGAACAGGCAGTTTTCAGAGGAAGAAATTAAACCTATCTATAGTCATAAATGCTCTAAATCACTAGTGATTAGAGAAATGCAAATCAAAGCAATTCTGAGGTACCACATCACATCTATCAGATTGTCTAACATGACAAAACAGGAAAATTATAAATGCTGAAGAAGATGTGGGGAAATTGGAACACTAGTATATTGTTGGTGGAGTTGTGAACTGATCCAACCATTCTGGAGAGCAATTTTGAACTATGCACAAAGGAGTATAAAACTGTGCATATCCTTTAACCCAACAATACCACTTCTGGATCTATGTCCCAAAGAGAACATACAAATGGGAAAAGGACTGTACAAAAATATTTATGATAGCTTGTTTTATGGTGGCAAAGAATTGGAAATTGAGGGGATGTCCATCAGTTGGGGAATGGCTGAACAAGTTGTAGTATATGAATGTAATGAAATACTATTATACAGGAAGAAATGATGAGCAGACTATAGAAAAACCTGAAAAGACTTACATGAACTGATGCTGAGTGAAATGAGCAGAACCAGAAGAACATTATATACAGTAACAGTCACATTATATGATGACTAACTTTGATAGACCTATCTCTTCATAGTAATGCAAGGATCTAAGACAACTCCAAAAGACTCATGATGGAAAATGCTGTCCACATTCAGAAAAAACAAACAAACAAAAAAACAAACTATGGTATACGAATACAGATGGAAGCATATTATTGGCTCTCTTTTTCTGTCATTTATTCTATCTCATGGTTTCTCCCATTGGCTCTAATTCTTCTCTACAACATGCCTAACTTGAAAATAGATTTAATATGAATACACATGTTTAGCCTGTATCACTTTACACGCTGTCTTATGGTAGGGGAAGGGAAGAGATGGGGAGAAAATTTGGAACTCAAAATCTTGTGGAAGTGAGTGTTGAAAACTTAAAATTAATAAAATTTTAAAAAGCAAAATAAAATCAGTAAATATAAAAAAAGAAGAAGAATTTATGATATGTTCCTTGAAAAGAAAAAAAGATAGTGAATTCTTCAGAGAAAGGGTACTGTTCCCTTCTTAAGACCAAAAGCTAACCTCTAATTAGGTGGCACAGTGGATAGAGTATGGGGCCTAGAATCAGGAAGACTCATCTTCCTGAGTTCAAATCTGGCCTCAGACACATACTGGTTGTGTGTCCCTTGGTAAATTACTTAATCCTCATGCTTCAGTTTCCTCATCTGTAAAATGAGTTGAAGAAGGAAATGACAAATCATTCTTGTATCTTTGCCAAGAAAAAGCCCAAATGGAGTTATGAAGATTCAAATATGACCGAAAAGACTCAATAAAAAGTCTACAAAAGGAGAGGAGAATTAGTCTCAATGATCTTGAGTTTCAGTGTGATCTGCTGGATATTGAAGTGCTCATAAAACCAGGGTGATCTAGCTTTCAGTCCCATGTCTTGCACATATTACCTGTGTGACCTTGGGCATGGCTTTTAATAATTACTCAGTGCTCTAGGCAACTAAGTCTCTTGAGCTACAGAGATGTTAGACTACATTGGTAGAGTGAGTTTCTTCATTGGAAAGTTCCCTATGCCAATGAAATTACAGATTTGGTTTCTATTCCTCATTAGTTCTAGAAACCTCCCTATGAAGTATGTCTAATAGTTCACCTTAATAGAGAGCATCACAGGGTATGAGGCATTTTCCTCACAGAGGCCTCAATAGGTAGTACAGATAATCATTCTCTCTCCTTGTAAGTTCCACAAATCTGCAAATGTGTGACTTCAAACATGATCAGCATACTCAAAATGGAGGGAAAAAGGCCCAAAACCCAATACGGCTGAGGAAGATATATTCACCTACAAACTTAATGGCATTTCCTAATCTATTTTTTTTTCCTGACTTGTCTCTCATCCTCTTACCTTATTTCCCTGTCTTTATCTATTAAGTGAAAGCTGCTCATAAATGAAAGGTATGGTGTTATAGAGAACAATTTAATTAGAAAGTCAAATGCCATTTTTCTTAATTTGTAAAGTTTTTCTTTTCTTTTCTGGCTTATTTTTGGGAGGCAATCAGGATTAGGTGGACTGCCCAGGGTCACACAGCTAATGAGTGTCTGAGGCTGCATTTGAGCTCAGGTCCTCTTGACACCAGGGTTGGTGCTCTATCCACTGCATCACTGACCTGCCCTGACTTTCTGAGTTTTTAATGATTAATTTTTGGCCTTAAGACACACTAACAAAAGGAATTTTAAAATAATAAATAATTTTGAAATGTTAGAAAGGTTTTTTAAAAAACTTAAAAGAACTTAAATATGATTTTTAAAAAGCTTTGTTTCTATATTATTGAGTTAGAGCTTTAAAATACTCCAGATAAAATTTCTGCAAATTACTTTACATCTCAAAGATCATAACAGGAGCAAAAAGAAAAGTTCAAATAGGTAAATATCGGAAGATATTTATTTGGCATTTTGGATATTTATTATGGTCATTTATTAGGATGTCTGCTACATATTCTAATCTGAAAAGCATGTGCTTTTTTTTGCCTAGAAATTAGTGGTGCAAACTTAATCTAGTAAGCATGGCCTAGCAACCAAATATTCTAGGCACTGATGACTTTCTTTGCATCTATTGTCTAAGCCTTCATATTGGTTTTCCAACAACTTGAGAGAAGTAGCTCAGGCTGCATCTGATAGTAATGTGACCAGAGGTCCCACATCTTCAGTAGGAGAACAGTAGGGGAAAACTCCAAGAATTCTCCCTCTGCCTTTATTTCTACCTAAATTCTAAAATGTTCACCTTTAGTTGATAGCAAAATTCTGCCTCCAAAATGCTTACTCAGTCTTTATAAAGTTTTGACAAAAATGCTTTTCTTACTATATTTTTTTAGGGGAGGAGGCATCTCAACTCACAGAAGAGAAAACAGAACTTCACTCCTCTCTGGGGAAAAAAAAATCTGTTTAAAACTAATCTCACAAAAATCATCAAAACTTCATAGCAATAAATGTAAGTTCTATTGCAAAATAAAGTACAACTTTATTGCAAGATGAAGTATAATATAGAGTTAATTTTTAAGTAATGATTGGAGAGGAAATTCCTTGCTTACATGTTTTAAAAGGTCATTGTCAAAACTTGACACATGAAAATGTGTTTCAAATTGCACCTTTTACATTTAAATTCCTCTTTAAATGTTTCCTTACAAAATCAATCACTGCAGGAGAGTACTTCAGGATTTTTAGTAGCAAAAATATATTTTGAAACCTTACTTGTCCAAAGTAACATTTTATGGAAACTTGAGGGACTGACAATTTGAAAATGTTTCTTTAAAATGTTTTTTGACATGCATTTGATTATACTTAATTGACGATTTTTGTTGGACTTTTCTGTAATATACTGAAATAATTATTTAAGATGAAGAACAAAACAAAAATGATTGACACATAAAATATGGTAGTATAATGTGTTTTTTTCTATTAGCCTACATACTAAATCTTCCCTTTATTGATGCCCTAGGGTTCCTCACTGTGAAATTGTCTTATAGGTAAGAATTATTTATAATTCAGATTTTAGAGGATAAATTCTCTTATATTTGGTCCAGGACCATATACTAAATTCCTCTCTACAACAAACAACATTACAGTGAATTTTTACTGTTTACAGGTCCAGCTGTGACATTTCCTGTGTAACCTCAGGCTGTACAGTAATGAACTGGGTCTTAATTTTGCTATCTATGAAATGAAGTGATTTAATTCCATGACAACTAAGGTCTCTTCTAGTGCTAAAGTTGGAGTATGTTCCAACAGGCTCCACGTTACATTTAATGATCTCTTAAAATTTTACACAGATGTCACTCTGGGACATGTAGGTGACCCTAGGAGCTTGAAGATTATTATAGAGCACTTTGAGTTCTGCCAGATCCTATCAACCTTAGAAAGAATGACACCCGCTCCCCCCCCCCCCACTCGGGGGCAGGGGACAAAGCTAGAAAGCTAACTGAGATTGCTAATATTACTTGAAGTCCTCTGCAGCTAGAAACAACAGAATTTAGCACCTAGTTACCAAAAATAATTACTTTAAATAGCAAGTTATCAGATAAAGCCAGGGTGAATTCTTCCCCATGTCTAATACTGCTTTCTGCTCTATGTGTTCAACTGAGGACAAATTTTTCACTATTTGGTGTTGATATAAAACTTTCTGATTGTCATTGTGAACCAGTAACTGAGTTTCTATCCCCCAAGGCACAGCCCAGCTCCGGTTGGAAAAGTTCATCATTAGACACAACAATTCATCAGTCATCTTCTAATGCGTAGAAGCACATTGTAACCTTCATCGGTAGAAACATTTATGTATTAGTAAATATTATTGCCCAATTGTCTCATAAGGGCAATAAATACAATCAATTTATAAGCATTTGTTAGGCGCCTACTACGTATGTCACAGGCACTTTGCTAGATTCTAGGGATACAAAGTCAAAAATGAAATAGTGCCTGACTTCAAGGATTTTATGTTCTATTAGAATACATACTAAGTCCAAAAGAAAATATTTTCCATTATATTTTATGTCTACTGGTTCTTCCATGATTTTTTCTAAATGTATGGTGGATTGAGGATAATCTAACTTGATATATCTTCAGAGAATGCCCAAATTTGGGCATTTTTACTTGCTTTCCGTTACGCCCAGAACGTTCCTTTCTTATTTCCATTTCCTATCTTTCCTCACTTCCTTCAAATCTCAATCAAAATTCTATTTTTTCCAACAAGTCTTCCTGCAGTCCTTTTGATGCCTTCCCTCAATAGCTTATTTTCAATTTAATTTGCATGTATCTTCTTTGCACATATATGTTTATATGTCATCTCCCCCTTTAGATTGTGAGTTTCATGAGCGCGTTCACCTTTAACTTTTTTCTTTTTATTCCCAACATTTGCCATAGTATCTGGCACACAGTAGGTACATAATAAATGGTTGTTGATTGATGAGTTGAAAAGTTATTACTACGTTGATTTAAAAATGCATATAGGTAACAGAATCATTAGTTAACGAATATTTACTAAGAACCTAATATGTTTAAACTTAAACTGAAATTTAAAAGCCATCTCATGGCCCTCTTTCTCAGTGAGGCCTTCCCAGGAAGACAGTTATTCCAAAACAGTTTTCCCTACTTTGAACTAATTACCTGAAAAATACAATTTATCACTGGAATTGTTTCTAAAAAAAAAATCACAGACCTTCCACCTGAAGCATGAATTCCCTTTCTAGCAGTCACAACCTCATGAAGTTATCCATTAAATCTTCTGACAACAGCGTTTATTAAAAATTTCTCCTATTGAGCTGAAATTTCTTTCCTTGCAACTTCTACCTATCGGTGCAAATCGCTCCACGTGAAGCTCTATCGGGTAAATGTAAATGTGTAATTAGTCAGCATAGAAGTAACCTGAGGAGACTGACTTTATAAGAGAACATACTGATTTCAAACACAATTCCAATATCTACAAAAGGAAAAGTTTTGTTGTTGTTGTTGTTAGAGGCCAGGGTGGGTGGAAAATGCCATCATATGACAATTTACAGAGCAGAAAGGGTGGAATAGAATTGGTACTGCATTTCACATACAGGAAAAATGTACTAGAGAGTAAAATGAACTCAAGGAAATTGTGATTAAATGGAGAAGTAATGGGAACTCATATAGTGAAATACTTTGTGATGGATGTGGTGGAGAATAAAAACCGAAGCAAAATTAGAAAAGATGTGACCAAATATATATTTCAAAACAAATTAGCTTCAGTATTTGGTTTTTCCCCCTCAATAATGCCAGTGGATACTTATTTCTTTCAAAATATCTAAACTAACATTGGGTTGACTACTGTTATTTGTATTCAATATATGTATATATACTAAAATGTGTATATTTATATACAAATAGGAAAAATAAATTTAAATAATGAGTTTGAATTTTAAACCTTATGACTTACTAAACTGGAGTGAGTACAAAGTGAAGCCATCTTTCTGCTCCTAAAACCAGGCCACATAGACTCTATTGTCAACTTTCCCACCTGCATCCACTTCCCCTGTTCCCTTCCAACCTTGAGACTAATCCCTTTCCCTGTCTCCCATCTCAACCTACACCAAAGAAAACCAAGAATCTCCACTATAATCTGACCCTTACACCCAAACTGTCTTTCCCACTGGAAGGGAGCTGCCCCTCCAGATTTCCTGATGATAGGAGCAAAGACCCTAATATATCCAAGGCTCTTCTGAGCCTTGTCTTCTACTGCACCATTTCAAGGCCTTTGCATCCATGTTTTAGCTGAACGAACCTCTGTGTTACATCCCTCAATTAAAGTGAGGCTATCTTGAAAGCAAGAACTATCTCCTTTTCCTGTCTGCCTCCCCAGTCCATAGTGCCTAATAAGCCAATAATTGCTTTTTCATTCATTTATTCAATAAGAGAGAGAGATATGTGTATGTGCATATGTGCATTTGACTTTAACATATCAATAAGTTATAAGTATTAAGTAAATGTGATTAGTGGTTGCTGGCACAGCCTACAGAAATTCTTACTGTTTTCTAGTAATAACTAATGTTTTAATTAATACATCAGAATTAATTTAGAAAAAAAAAACTACTTTTGATCATTCTATTGACATGGATGCTAACTCATTTATACAAAAGACATTCCTTTCAGTAAACATTTAAGTGCCTATAATGTGCCAGACTCAGTGCTAAGCCCTAGGGGTACAAAAAGAGGCAAAAGTTAATCCTTGCCCTCAATCTAATGGGGGAGACAAAGTGCAAACAAAGCAAGTTATGTACAGGACAAATAGAGAATAATTTAAAGAGGGAAAGCATTGGAATTAAGAAGGTTCAAGAAAGCCTTCCAGTAGATGGTAGAATTTCAGTTAGGGCTTAAAGGAAGCCAGGGAGTGGAATGAGGGAAAGTATGGGAGGAAAAGCATTCCAGGCATGGGGGACAGCCAGAGAAAATGCCTGGAGTGACTTGTTCATGGAACAGCCAGGAGGCCAGCATCCCTGGATCAAAGAATATATGTTGGGGGGTAAGGTATAAGCAAACTGTAAAGGCAGGAGGAAAAAAGGCTATGAATTATGCACAAATTTAATTCCTTGGAGATAAAAGGTTGACATATACTATGTTTTAAAGTTTTTCTAGCCAAATAATTTGATGGAAATACCACATGTATGTCTGTCTCAATTTTACAGATGAAAAAAAATTGAAGTTCAGAGGGTGTTAAGTAGCTTACCTAAGATAACACAGCTAGTGAGTGGAAAAGTGGGCCTCAAACCTAGACCTTCTATCGTTAAGACCCACTCTATTTCTCCTTTACCACACTATTATTTTCATAAAAATAGCATATATTTGTATAGTTACAAAGTACTTAGACAATTTAATCATAAGAACTCAGTGACGTACATGGTATGTGTATTATCATCATCCCCGTTTCTGAGATGAAAAAAACAGAGGTTCAGCTGATTCAAAAGACGTTTCCATGATTATATAGTTAATATATGTTAAATAAGGAACTCAACCTTAGGTCTTCTGGCTCAAGTTTGCTTTAGTTAAAATTGCCTTTCAAAGAAAAAAATCAATCCCTGTAAGAAGCACTGAATCTTAAATTTCACAATAAATTGTTTCCTAGGCAGAAGTCAGATTGCTGGATCTGGAGTAAGAGGACTCAAATTCAAGCCCTGGCTCAGCTGTGTGATCAAATTACTTGACCTCCTTGGGCCTCAGTTTCCTCAACCATAAAATGAATAATATGAAGGGAATAAACCATTTTCCTACAACATTCTTATTATCAGTAGAATATATCTGTGAAAGGACATGCCAATAAGTGCTCTTCTTTATACCAAACCATGCCCTTCATGAACACTCTTGGGAAGCCCATTCATCTCCATAATGTTTCAAGTTATATCACTACTGCATTTTCAGTCATTTTCTAATTAAAGGTTTAATTATATTTACAACAATTAGAGAATTGAATATGTGCATGTTTACTCAGTTTAAGAAATAAGTTAATAAGCTTTCCTATTATTTAGTACAGTACTTTATAAATTAAAAATAAACTGGCAAATAGATTTAATGTCTTTTCTTACATGAAATTAGATAGATAATGTGTTCTCTTCATCACCTGAATTTTAAAAGTGTGGCCAAAAAGATACTATTAATTGTTGAGACTGCAGAGCCTATGACAAGTACAGACTATATCTGAAGTGACCTAAAGTTAGAATAAAATAAAATATGATCTAATTTTACCAAGCCCTCTAAATGCCAATGATATTAAAGTACATTAGATTAGATACTTAGAATGGTAGGCCCTCTAAGCAACGAAAATACTTGAGAACATTAACCTATGAAAGGCTAATTTTGCATACTGCTATAGAAAACAAAGGAAGTCCATACACGAGTATGATCTTTTCTCATAAAAATTTTTCTCAGAATATATATTCTGATAAAGATAAGCTGCAAAACAAGAGGAAGGGGATCTCAGACTTAAATCTGAGCTAGCATATGACATTGCAATCTCTATGAAGGAATCAGAATAATAATAACTTAGAGCTGATTGGAACCATTGATTGTTGTTCAGTTGCTTCAGCAGTATCCAACTCTGATTTCATCTGAAGTTTTCTTTGCAAAGATACTAGAGTGATTTGCCATTTCCCTCTCTAGCTTATTTTACAGATGAGGAAACTGAGACAAACAGGGTTAAGTAGTTAAGGGTTAAGCCCAGGGTCATACAGCTAGTAAGTGTCTGAGACCAGATTTGAATGTGGCAAGATGAGTCTTCCTGACTCTAGGCCTGGCGCTCTATCCACTGTGCCACCTAGTTGTCCCTATTTGATTACATAGGAACAATCCAGAAATCTTATTATTTCCTTTCCTGCCCCAATTTCATCAATGAGGAAACTGAGGGCTCTGGAAGACAAATTACTTGTGAAGAGTAACACAGCCAGTTAATGGCAAAGAGATGGGTATTCACATTGCTATTCTACTCCCTTTTACACCCCCCTGTACTGGAGCTAACAAATACCTTAGCCATCTAATACACATTCTTCATGTTAGTACAAGAATACATCTTTGTCACAGGATTATATAGCTCTAGAGCCAGAAGGGATCTTAAGGCAACTTAGTACGACTCTTTCACTTTATAGATGACAGCCCACTGACATTAAGTGACTTGCCCAGGGACATACAAACCTTTATCCAGACTCATATTATATCTCTTACAGATGACAGCAACAAAACTGTGGGAAAATCATTTAATTTTTCAGTGCTCTGGGAAACTCTAATACTCTAAATTGCAGAGAAGTTCTGACTTGCATTAGTAGAGGTAATTTCTTTATGTGGAAGTCCCCAATGTCAATGAAATTACAGATTGAATACCAATTTCTATCTATTAACATTAAATGTATGGTTAATGGACATCTAGATAAGGAAGCAGTAATCATAAAGAATAAAGATGTCATAAAAAATACATATCAAAATGATCTGGGAGTGATGCAAATTCAAATTACCTGACCTCTACTCTTCATTACAATCTCTCTTATTCTACTCTTATGGCAAATATCAAATGATGAAGCAACAATATTTGAAAAGTGCTTTGCAAACCTTTAAGTGTTAAATAATTACAAACTATTTATTATTATTATACGGAAAGATTGGCATTGAGTACTAGAATTTGATGGATTCAGAAATGATTGAATAACTAGACCCAAAGAGCACTCATCAGAGGTTCAAGATAAATTTTAAGAAGTTGTTTTGTTTTTTTTTTTTAATACTGTTTAACAACTTTATCAATGCCTAAGACCCACATCTGGCAAGGGTGCCTATCACACTGTGAGTCCTGAGTCAAGATTTTAAAAAAGAAATAAAACCCCCAAATTTCTTAAGATGAAATCAACAGGGACAAATGCAACTTTATTCACTTGGGTTTAAAAAAAAAATAACTTCATTGATATGAGATGGCAAAGCAAGGACTCGATAGGAATTTGATTTTAAAAAGAAAGATCTGAGGATTTTAGTGAATCCCAGCTCAAAATAAGCGGCATGATATGGGAAACAAAAAAGCAAGAGCAACCTTAGCTTCCATTGAGACATAACATCCAAGAATAAAGAGAAAGTGATAGGATTGTCATACTCTACCATACCTCATACATAGAAGAATATTAATGTCTAGATGCCACATTTTAGGGCAAAATTGCTAAGATGAAGAATGTCTGGAGGAGAACAGCCAAGATAGTGAAGGACCTCAAGTTCCTTGCCTATGAGGCTCATCAAAAAGAAGTAGGGAATTTAGCCTTGGGAAAAGACAACTCAAGTTGAACATGATAGTTGTCTTAAGTTATATAAAGATTTGCCAGGAAGAAAAGGAGTTAAATTATTCTGACTGACCTAAGATGGCAGAAGTAGAGAACCAATGGTTGAAGTTGTATGAAGAAGAAATTTTGGGCTTTGTGAAAGGAAAAATGACCTAAAAATTAGAAGTATTCCAAAATGGAATAGCCTATACTAGGAAATAATTATCCCCTTGTCACAGATGATCATTTTGGTGGGGAAGTTAAAAAGGGATTCTTATTCCAGGTATAGTTTGGTTTAGAAAGCCTATGAGATACATTCCAGTTCTATAGGAGTCTGTGAGGATAGAGAGAGGGAGAAAAGAATGAAAAATATCCTGATTTTATCCTACAAATCTCTTAAGTTTTTCAATAGTAACATGCCCATTTTTCAACTCTATTTTAGTTTGGGTCATAGAGTTCATAGGCTTAGCAGATGGATATTTTACTTGCTTTAAAACTGAATGATACATCATAGCAATTAGTCATTGATGAAGACCCCAAGTCAGGAAGTTTTTCATCATTCAACACCAGGATAAATTTTTTTTTTGCATCATATGTGAAAAAATAAAACTAGAAACACTTGTGAGAGCAACATATGCTTTGACAGTTTTCTAACTATTTGTCTGTAAGAGAAACAGTCCTCCCGTAACAGCCTGGACCCTTTCACATGGCATGTTCCCACTCTGAAGCATGCACAAAGTTACTAGAAATTAGTGAACCTGTAATAATGCAATTTGTTTTCATTTCATTCTGCTGGTTGGAGCATCGAGTTCTGTTTATTTATTTATTTTCAGCAACAAGAGGTAACCACTCTACATAGAAAAGAAAGGCACAGGGAGTATGTTGATCTGAAAACTTAATTTATACAGAAGCAGCAGAGAAAACTAGATTCCACACATCTTAGGGAAAATAAGAGAGGATGGAAGCCAGATGGAAATCAGCCAGATATTTCTTTTAGGAACTGTGCCTGAGCTAGCCTGAAGAAAGGAATCTAAAGGAGCCTCCAAGGAGATTTTCTTAAAGAAGTTTTTGGGTTTCTGATGCTGATAAAGAGACAGAAAACATTTCCTATTGAGGTAGCTTCAATTTTCCTGTAAATCAAACAGAAGGAAACAAAGATTTTTTTAGGTTAAGATTCGCTGAAAAGTGCCTCCCCATGATAGCCAAGAGTCACAAGTATTCTTCCCACACTTCAATGCCAAGTTCTAGTTTTATTTTATTCATGGGGAGTGGGAGTGGGAAGTGTTTGGTGCTCTGTCACAGCTACTGATACTGGGATTTCATCCATTCATTTAATTGTTTATTTCCTTACAGACCTGTGCCACTGGCCCCTTCCCACCAGGCACCAAGACAGAAGGCAGTTTACGTAGCCATATCTTCACCTCTTTCCCTTCTCTCTGACACTCCAACTAAGAAAACAAAATAGATAACTCAGAAAATGCACCTAGTATATGCTACTCAATAGACATATATCTTTGTATATATGTGTCTCAAAAGCATTAGTGTCATTTTAAGTGTATATCCATACACACACAGTCTCTCTCTCTCTCTCTCTCTCTCTCTCTCTCTCTCTCTCTCACACACACACACACACACACACACACACACACACACACACACACACCCTGTTCCTCCATGGAGAACTACTAAGAGTAGCAAAATTAATCACATTTATGTAGTGTTTAAAGGTTCACAAACAATACTGGTGTGTATATACATTATGTATATACACAAAAATACATATATATATGCATATATATACACATACATATATACACACATATATGTATATGCATACATATATGAGGCATTGGGAGACAAAGGAAATAGCATACTACATTCTCTTCAATGAAAGTCATAGCTATTTGAAAGAGATTTACCCATCAAACTCATTAAAAATAAATATTGCTCAGATTACAACATGTAATTTGATGAGGAACCCCTTGAGATGGTATATCAGTATATAATTATATGCATATGCATACACAATATTTACATATACATAATATACATACATGATATACATATAGATACATGATATACATATACAAATTCTTTATATTTATGACAAATACTATGGATGAACAATGTGTTAGATCTAGAACTGACTATGACAAGAAAAATTTGAATCATATAAATATTTGGATAATGCTGCTGATGTTTCAATGAGTCCAAGCTATCACTGCCATAAATATAAGTGTTGTCTTTTAATCCCACCACTCTGCTAGTCATGTTGTATTAGGTGTGAGTTGAAGAACACTACAATCTCAAAAGAACAAAAATGTCAGGTAATCTAAAAAGAAATGGAAATAAGCATGGTCAAGGAATCAATCAAGCCGCAGCATATTAATAAGGACAATTTGTATTATTGAGAAACAGCCTAAAAGGCATTATCAAGATGGGTATGTATGGAGAGGAAGGTAATCTAAACAGAACAATGTCACAAGAATGAAGGCTAAGAGACTTGTTGTTCAGTCATTTCCAATAATGTCTGACCCTTCATGACCCCATTTCAGGTTTTCTTGGCAAAGGTTTCCCATTTCCTTCTCCAGCTCATTTTACAGACAAGGAAACTGAGACAGACAGGATTAAGTGACGTGCCCAGGGTCACATGGCTAATAAGCGATAAGATTAAACACATGTTAAGCATCTAATATGTGCCAGTCACTACAGCACAGAAAACAGCATTGGAGCTGCGCTGGTCTGTTCAAAATAACCAGCAAAAGGCATCCTGCACCTTGCGTAGAGTCTCAATGGAAGATTTACCAACCACATAGGATGAAAAGAGTATGGAAGATTGCAATTTGTACTAGCTGAGGAAGTACCTCATCAATGAGGTTATATATCTGTCAAAGTTTTAATGGAAATTGTTTCTTTTGCTTCCCAAGTTCTAGGATGTTCCTATTAGCTATCCATTTTAGCACCCTTCAAATAAATCTCCCCCACTAAAGGCCAAATGATATAGTGGAAAAAGGATGGAACTTGGAGTTAGGTAAGACCCAACATCAAAGCCTATCTCCATTGCCTCCTAGTTGTGTGACAATGGAGAAGAGACAACCTCTCTGAGCTCCAGGAAACGTTTTAAGACTTATCTAATAAGTTATAGATGGGTCATATAGTAACAAAGATAAATCCCCAAATCTTTTATTTGGTGTTTTACTTACATTGTAAGACAGTGGCTCATTTCTGTCAGCTAGATACTGAAATATACACATTATATTCATTTTGTAATTCAATAAAGTTAAGAAAACAATGTGGAAGATGTCTTTTTTTTTCTGTTTGTATTATTTAAGCAAGTATGTTTTCAGAGACCAAATGTTTCATCTCATAGTTAGTTGCAGTAATCAAGGTTAAGGAGCTCAATGACCACAAACAGTGATTATAGAATAACAGTAATGAAAGTCTAATTAATTGGCACATATAAAAGAGGCTCCTGCCTATTTACAGCTTAGTCTGTGGTCAAATTGCACAAAAGGATTGTTTCCGGTTCCCTTGCAACCAATATTGATGCAGACTTCTGAAATTATGATGTGATTATACACTGTAAGATGTATACTGGTGAATATATTATTACCTACACAAATCAAGATTCCATCCATGGGAAAAGCTTGTGAAAGTTTTATATTCATAAATATGTAGTTAAAATGCCCAGTACTTGTGAGAGTGAAATAATTATGTGTAAAGTGAGAAAATATTTAATGCATCATTCTAGTGAGCTTAACAATGGAATAAACTATTAAGATGCTTAAATAATTTCCCCCAAGTAGATTTCTGCCCATAGTCATTCCATACAGCGTTTCTTTTCTATCTTTTTATTCTATTCAATTCAAAAGCACTTATTCTTTCATAGTAATGCTTCCCCAAAGTTAAAAGCAGTCCATTAACTCAATGATAAAACCAATATTCCTGCTATCCTTTACTTAAGACCTCATTTGAATTTACTGATATACATAGGTGGAGAGAGTGAAAGACGGATGGATGAGCAGATGGATGGATGATTTCTACCTCCATATAATCTCTGCTTTCAGTCTCCTTTCTATTCATATCACAGCTACCTCTACATCTTGCCTGAACTACTGCAATTATCTGCTAACTGGTCACCTTGTCACAAGTTTCTTCCCTCCCCAAACCATCCTCTACATAGATGCCAAAGTCACATTCCTAAAGCACAGTTCTAACCACGTCACTTCTTTATCCAAAAAGCTTCAATGACCCTCTATTGACTGTATAATTTTTTAAAAATCCTTTACTTGGCAGGAAAGGCCCTTCACAATCTCACTCTAAGTTTAGTGCACATTATTCCCTTTCATTCACTCTATGGTCCTGCCAAACTGGTCTCTTTGTTGTTCCTTATACACAATAACCCATCTCTTATCTCTGGGTTTCTGCACAGAATTTCCTTCCTGTTTACAATGCAGTTCATCTTCACTTGTGTCTTAAAATCCCCAATTTCCTTTGAAGTTTCTGTCAAGAACCCCCCTCCCCAAAAAATCTTCTATTTACTGTATATATTTTGTGTTTGCTTACACTGCCTTAACGAAATCTAAGCTTTTAGGAGGCAGGAGCTATTTCCTTTTTGTCACTGTATACCTAAACATAGAGCATACTGCCTAGAAAAAAAATGGAGCTTAATAAATGCTTGATTGATTGCTTTATCCCCTCACCTGTGTTCTCAAGGGTAGGAGGGTAATACATGTTGAGGCAGCAGTTAGATTTACATAGGAAGCATGGTGGAAAGCTGGAGATGAAATCACTCAGTCATTCATGGTGAATGATCTCTTTGCATCTCCTTATAGCACTTTTTAAAAAATTCCTTCTTGGTTTTTATTACATTCAGTCCTGTATTACACTGAACTTATATACATTTTCCCCCTATATTAGATTAGAAGCTTAGATTATTTTTTGAGGCATCTAAGGTGAATATTAAATAGCTTGCTGGACTTGGATTCAGGAAGGCCTGCATTCATATCATGCCTTAGACTAGCATCATCACTTTGGGTAAGTCACTTAACCCTTAGCAGGCTCCGTTTCTTGACCTGTATGGGCAACAAATATGTACAAAATGCTATGTAAATGAGGTTTTTTCCCATTTTTTGCATCTAGCTAAGTGCTAAATGCCTTATACATAGCATCATATATTATATATACATACACATATACACATAAATTAGCATTACACACACACACACACACCCATTGATTAGATTGTGAAGTTGTCTCTGCCACTTGATCCTAGATTCAGGTTTCAAACAGTTATAACACCAGGAAAGATCCAGGCTACTGCAAAATTTCTATTACTGAAGAGGCAGTTTAGTGTGTTACCTCCTTTCCTACCATATAAACTGATCTTGGCCACCTAGAAAGAAACCTGGGGGTCTTCATTACTGCATCCTTTGTGTAAATCCCTAAATAAGCAGTTTTCTAATTTCTTCCCTCTGGATCCCAGCCTGGCTCTTCATGCTAACCATAGTCTCACATAATCCCTCCTAGCCTCACATAATTCTTTCACACTTCCTAGTCATTCTCCAATCTTACTCCCCCATATCATATTATGTTTATACCTAGATGTCAGAGAGGGATATTTTCCTCCCACCGTGTATATAGACAGTCCCAAATGACATGATCAAATCTATAAAACAGAGTTTAATTAGGAACCACTGTACAGAAAAACTAGAAACAAAGAGACCAGTTATGAAGTCATTCAGTGATCCAGGAAAGACCGTAAGATCACAGATGCAGTTTGAAGGGACAGGTAAGGAAACTCAGGCCTAGAGAAGTTCAGTAATTTGCCCAAGGTTTCATGGCTATTAAGTATTGAGGATTAATAGAAACTAAATTGTAAAGAGCACCGGCCCTGGAGTCAGGAGCACCTGAGTTCAAATTTGACCTCAGACACTTGACACACTTGCTAGCTGTGTGACTTTGGGCAAGTCACTTAACCCTAATTGCCTTGCCTTCCCCTCTCCAAAACAAAAACAAAATGGAAACTGAACTGGGATGGAAAGAACACAGAAGAGAGAGCAAATTCAAGAGCAGAAGCCAAGACCAAATTCACAAAACTTTGCAATTGTCTGTGCTAAGAAAAAGGAAAGTTTTAAGAAATGATGAAGATTTCATTTGAATGAAAAGCAATGAGTTTGTCATCTTTACCAGCTAATCATTTTATTACAACAGTAAGTTACAAGAACACTGGTGTTCCAACACTGCACTTTTTTTTTTTTAACATTATCTACCTTAGTTTTGTCCATATATGCTGAATAACTCCGCATTTTTCATCAAGTATTCAAATCATCATGGCTACTGCCCATGAATTCTGACCCAATTACCCCAGTCCACCATAGTCTCCCTTCTCTGAACCCCTGCTACCCTAGAGTAACTACTACATTATAAAAATTTTAATGATTTTTATCTGTTTTCAGTGTAGTTCTTTCTCGTGAGTTAGCTAAACTACCAGTCCCTCAAGACTAGATATCATGTGCCCTACTTCTCTTACATCTCCATCATAAAGGCTCAATAAGTACTTAGTGATAGGTAGATTGGCTTAGAATTATAAAATACTCCAATATTTAAATGAATCTGTGATGTGAGCATTCCCTCCAAAAAAGCAAGACTGTGAGTTCTTCATGATTTTCTGTCCTGGGGTCTTCCAAGTTCACTATAGGAAGTCAGTTCAGTGGACTAGAGGGGCTACCTCCCTCATATTATGTAGAGCTGGAAAAGATTCCATGTGCTGAGTAAGGGATAAAAGGGTTCCAGACTTAGAGCTGGAAGGGTCCTTAGCAGTCATCCAATACAACTCCTTTATTTTACAGATGGGGAAACTGAGGACCAGAAAGATAAAGTAAGTTGTCTAAGGCCACATGGGTAATAAGTAACAGAGTTGAAATTTTAAGCCAATCTTCTGACTCTAAATTCAACATTTTTCCAGCAATCTATGGTTACACATGATAGCCTCCCTAGTCAAACAAATTTCAACTCTGAGATTCTATGATGCTTTAACCAATCAATTAGATTGTCAGAATTCCTTTCATTTAATAGTCCCAACTCCAGTTTCTGCCTTATTTTGATAACTATAACTTTCAACTGGTGTGTGTGTGTGTGTGTGTGTGTGTGTGTGTGCCTGTGTCTGTGTAGGAAATGACCTAACTATGCAGATCTTATTTACATTCTGATCCATCTGTCAAAATGCCTAACAACCCTAAAATGTGCCATTTGAATTGAATGAATGAAAGTCTGACAAGGGTAAAAGACCAGCAAAAGACTTAAACAGACTCTCCCTCATTAGTTTTTACACAACAGTGACTTCAGAAAGCTATGAATACACAGAACTATGAATAATAAAACATCTGTGAATTACATAATGATGCAGAGTTAAGTTCCAAATGGTATCCATACATTAACCCCTGATATGGCCTGGATCACATTTAATTTTTAAAAGGAGCTAAGAATAATGGTACTTTTGATACTCCTCTGAAAATCAACCATCCTATACAAACTGCACATTCCTCAAGTGAAACTAACAATCATTATGCAATGATCAAAGTGGAAAATAACCATAGCTTCCAGTAGAATTCTGGGGATTTTAGCCAATGTCTTTTAAAGAATTTTATTTCTTCCGATGAAAAAAAATTTCAGAGGAAAAAATAATTTGAGGTGGATTTATGTCTTTTATGGACCAATATTTTTAGGACGACTGTGACTATTATTTATGCTGTTATGTAAAGGTAAAGCCTACTGGAAAATGACTATCCCTAGTTGATGAGAACCTTCCATTCTTTGACAGCTATACACAATTAGAATGGAATTCTGCACTGATTAAAAAAAAAACAAACAATATTTCAACGACCTTTTTAATCAAGAGATATGTTTTCACTCTTGATCCTGCTCAGAGGCCTTCTTTATTTGTAAACACAAAAATTTTCTTCCTTTGTAAATGATGACAATATAACACAGTAAAATACTCAAAGTCATGAAGTGGATCCAAAAATATAATTGCCCTAATATACTTTATATTTTGTTTGTTACTGAATGATCAGTGCATCATTTTTATGAGTCCTTCATCCACTGATCTGAAGCCACAGAGAAGCTAAAACAAAATTCCTTTAAGATGATGTATGTATATTTGCATATTTGATTCTTATTGCTATGTATTTAATTCACAAAATTTTTTTTTTTTCCCTCCTTGGCAAAAAAAAAACAACACACACAAAAAAACAAAACCAAAAACACCCTAAGTACAAATTTCAGTAACATTTATAAAAGTCTTCCTCTGACTTCAGGAAACAGATATCTTTTACCTAATTATTTATACATTTTGAGAACAATTAAAAACGAAATGTCAATGCACAGTAATTACCTGCCAGTGAAACAACCCTCAACTCTAAACTTTTATCTTTTTTTCCCCTTTACACTAGTTATTGGAGCTATAGCTTGGATGGTAAGATAAATCTTACTGGTAATTACATGATGCAAAAAACACATTCAATATACTATTGAAAATGATATTTCACAGGAAATAATAATAATGCACATGAGCTGCATTATTAAAGGGAGATTCCTCATAGGGGAGGAGGTTCCCAATACAAACCAACTTACATGCCTGATTAAAAACTATACATGTTTTCTTTTAGTATTTTTGCAATTTCTACTTAGTAACCATTACTTTATAAACCTTTAAATTTCCTATATTTCACTATTCTTTCTCATGTTCTTAAATTCAACAGATGGCTACTAACAATGCTATTTAATCTGATTATCCATTTCAGATGAAAACAATTTCTAACTAAATCCACCACTAAACCTCAGGTATATATCTGATCACAATCCAAGCATAACTCAGGACTGATCCTCCAATTTACCCCATAGATTGTATTTCTTTCTACCATTAAAAATAGATTACTGGAGGACTAAAGCTCCTTATTCTTGCAAGTTTACCTGTATTCATTAGAAATAAAATCTTCTTTAAATGAAGGCTGATTGGGAAGCAGCCCGGGCAGTCATTCTAGAGCTTATCAAGTGCATATCAACACATTTTGAGTGAATATTTATCAAAGAATTTTCCATAAAATACTTAGTGATAAACTGATCTGTTTTCCAGGCATCTGGATTTCTGTGGGCATCATGATTCACAAACCCCTACCCCTCTTCTTTTTCATTAATTTAAAGTTTGCAGTCATGTTTTATTCTTTTTCAAGATTCAGTACTGCTATACAAAACTTACCAGGAATATTTTTAAGTGGTATGGATTTTTTTGTTTGCTTGTTGTTGCTTTTTTTTAAAACTATGTGTGCCTGTAATAAGACAACCCATATGAAATTTCACCAGGAATTTAGAATCATATGACAACTGCCTCCCGCTTTTTTTTTTTTTTAAAGAAGGCATAATTACAAAGCCTAATTTTCTGGCATACAAGGGAGCCCACAATGCTGCAATTAAGACTTAATGGAAAGATTTTTGTTTACTAGAAAGAAGAGTAAAGGGGTGGGGCATTTTAACTGAGTTCTCAGTCTCACAATTTGGTTAAATTCTCTTCCTCTATTTCTAGTAAAAGGTAAGCTCCTTGAGGACAAGAAGTGTTTCATGTTTTTGCTTTGTATTATAATAGAAAAACTCTTGGTTACATTTTTCTCAAAATTGAATTATAGAATACTGGGGCCATAAGATTTTGCCCTGAGGCCCATGTCTCATGAATTGCATCTCCCTTGATTTCCCAGCCTTCTGAGCATAAGATTAATCCTTGCAAGGAGGCATCACCTCTATTATATTTACCATATTGGCTTGGCCACTGAACTTGGTTTGACTTTGAGGAAGTAAATTAAATTATTATCCTTTTAGAAATACTTTCAAAAAATTAAAGCAAAATGGGATTTGAGGTTAACCCTCAGTTAAATCTAACTGGTCATAATACCACATTCCTTGAGAATTGAAACTAATAGGCATTTTACTGCTAAAAGTAAAATATTCTTTTGGGACTTTCAGATTTATAGAAATTTTATTCCATCAAAACCTAAGAAATAAAAGCATGAAAAAAGAAACTGAATATTCTTTCATTTTACAATGATAACTAACAGTTCAACAAGCAAGATTAACATGTTGCTCTTCCTGACTCCAGGCTAGTTCTTTATCAGTTATACCATCTAACTGCCTCCTGATATTTTTATCTGATGTGTGTATTACAAAGAGCTACTTTCTAGTATGCAATTTTTGCTTGATAAATTTTAAACAACTTACTCCGCCTATCTTAAACTCATAGGAGTACAAAGGAGGCCATTTTATTCATTTAGAGTTTCTATCACCTTACTTATATCTAATACATTTAGAATCAAACAGCTCAATTTTTAGAAGTAAAAGGGACCACAAAGATTATCTGGTTCAAGACACTCATTGATCAGTGGTTCTCAACCTGTAGGTTATTTTCAATTTAAATACATCCTGCATATCAGATATTTACATTATGATTCAAAACAGTAGCAAAATTACAGTTATGAAGTAACAATGAAAATAATTTTATGGTTGGAGGCCACCATAACATGAGGAACTATATTAAAGGGTTGCAGCATTAGGAAGGTTGAGAACCACTGTTATAGATGAAGAAAACAGACATAACTGGTAAAAAAATCATATAATTTGTCTGTAATAACACATAAACCAGAACCATGGGGCCTTCACTTTTGACTTAGCAATCTTTTGATTCTTATTGTGTTGTTTCTAGAAGAACTCTTTCTAGGTTTCCTTTTTTCCCTCCTTAATAATTTTTTCTACCTTCTTAATTTAAATAAATGTTAATCACATTCTCAAAGCCAACAAAAAATGGCCATACTTTGCTCTCCAGTATGTTTCAAAACAGAGACCTTTAAACAAAATACAAACATTCCATAAAGGGGTGAACTTTTTATTTAAAATCTTCATATATTACTCACATAAAAATAATACAATAGAACCATACAGACTTTGTAGGTTGATAATTTGTTTTAACAGCATAAATTTAAAAATATCCCTGTAGTACCGTAGGTAGGTATTCCAATTTAAGTTGATTACCACACGGAGAGGAGGCAAAAATTCAGCTCTGGGCACGATAGACAAAATAACAAAAATTAATGCACAATAGCAATGGAATACTATAGCTTCGGTATGAATAATTGTGGCACACGATGACTACAGAAAAGTCAATCAGTTTTTAACAATTCCATATGACATTGCAATAACAGAAATACTTGAAGGGGAAAGAAAGGTTGGAAATAGAAACACAATATTCTTTTAGTTGAGATAATAAAAAAAAAAATCTAGATCATAATATAGACATTTTCACCAGCCCTTTGCATCAGGTGTCAGAGCAATGATACACATCTTTTGACATTTACTATAAATATCCTGGAGAATTATAATATTCATATTGTAGACTGCATATTGGCATTTCAACTAATTTTTTATTCTCTGCAGACCAGTCTTTTTATCAAATCACCCTAATTTCTTTCAGGCTCTTGTTTTCTTCTAATTTAAATGGCTTGAGTGTTTCATCTTTAAGTAATGAATATGTGAAATCGCCATTAATTTTAGAAACACTCTACTTTTATGGGTTACAATAAAAATGGTATGAATGAAATGACTATCTGGCCAGTTTATGCCATCTCTTTACACTGGAGGTAACAAATCAAGGTACAAATACTGAGAGAGTTCAAATCATATATTTTCTTTCACCTACACCAAAAAAAGTAGGATTTAGGTCTGTACAGTATTTTTATCTGATCTGGGAATCATAATGCAAAGAGGTGCTTTCTAGCATGCAATTTTTTCTTGATAAATTTTAAACAACTTCTTCTACCTATATTAAGTGCATAGAACCACAGACAAAAAAGGCCATTTTATTCATTTGGAATTTCTATCACCATACTCATATAATATGAATTTATCATATCATATGAAATATATGCACATTCATAAGTGTATATATTGTACCTACACACGTACATACAATATATGTGCACTTTGACATATTTACCCTAATGCAAATATCAGGCAGGCCCTAGGAAAGTAGCGGCCCTCACCCTACATTTCTGCTGCTTCACTCAAATCACTGTTCTCCATACACATAAATATACATGTGCATGTGTGTATCCACATATTAAGGAAATTTCCTAGAAAATTTATGGAGTTGATGTTCTATTTAATTTAGAGTTATGTGACTATTACCATATATTAAGATTTATGTTATACACATACAGAGTCTACTTTGAAACCCTGGTGATCTGTTTCAACAAGATTCCAGTTGACCAAGTTCTCTTTCAGTCCTGAATTGTTTCTCTGATGATTTTTCTTGGCTTGTTGTGAAATTTCCTTTAGTGACTTCTCAAACAGTGATGAGATAGTCTGATTTTCTCAGATTTTAGTACTGAGGTATAGATAGAGGTCTTTGTTGGTCTAGCACAAGTTCACGTGGTTTGTACTGAATTACATCCTCTTAGAAGAAGCAGTGCAAATGAAATTATGTCCAAACTCCTCTCCAACTTTTTAAATAACTAGAATAATATGATTCCATTTCAAAAGTTCATACTCCTAAGGGTGATGGTATCTGGTTCTTTTTTTTTCTTGTGATTGTTGATAAGTTTGCAAAACCCTTCTCACATCCCATCTACTTTTCTTTTCTCCAACGTTGGCAGTTTGAGGCTTTTCAATAGGTTGCAAAGTATAATTTGATTCTTTTTGTTGACTTTTTTTTTAAAAAGATAATGCAGTATGTTTAGTTTTGTTTATTTTCCTCCAAAATCAGCTTCCTTCTAATCACCTACTGTGGCTCTGCCCCTTGGGAATCGGTTTCTTTATAGAGAAGTCAAGTTCATGTCTATTGTGATCCAACACATATTAGAGTTGGAACTTCGTAAATATTTCACTTACGAGCACATACATTCATATTACACGATTCCTCAATGTGGTCAGAGGGTTGCGTGGTCTGCACTGAATCCACCTATAAAAAATACAAAAATATATGTCTGCTTTACCGGGATGTGAGCAGGGTTTTACTATCCTACCTCAAATTTTTGGACTTCACATTGTAGCAGAAAGTAATGCTTATTGTTTTTAAGTTCATGAAATAGTCAATAACCTATTTTTTTTTAAATCACATAGGAACAACAGTTCTCATTGCACTCAACAACCCTGGGACAAATAAAATCAATACATAGAATTTATAATGTGGTCAATCTCACAAGCAAGCATGTGGGAAAAGTACTACTAACTTAGCTTGGTAGTAATGCCTAGATCAAGAACAATGAATTATTAAAAGTTCTAAATTAGAAGCAGGTGGTAAATTTTATATCTAGCAGAACTTCTAGAATATATCATACTCTAGAGCTTAACTTGCACACCTTTACTTTAAAAACAAGGAAAATCAATTTGAAGGTTAATTGTCAACCAACCACTCAGGTGGTCCCTATATATTCAAGATAATGACAAAGTGGGTTAATAACTATGATGAGTTTAAGTATATCATGGAATCACATAATCATTTTTTAAAAATCACATTCACTAACCATTTATGGAAATGTGTCCAATTAATCAATTGGTATACCCATCTATAAAAGACCAAGTTTTCCTTGACTAAAGATGATCTTATAGTTTTTCAAAGACATCACAATAAAGTTATTAAAGTCTGTGAGTCTTCCTTGTGGTACTTTCAAGCAAGCATTTGCATTTCTATTAGCTCTCTTACCAAAATAAAAATGATTCTTTGACATTGGTGAGGACTCAATGAACAGGAGTAATTTTTTGTTAGCTTGAAGGCACACCTGATATCAGATATCTATCTAGCCAAGTTTGCATGTGCGCACGCACACGTGCTGCACTCACACACACGTGTTTGAAAGGAACAATCCTTAACCAGCGATTTTCATTTTTTGTTTACATGATACATTTTTCTAAATAATATTTTCTCCCCTCAAGAATCAAAATTTGATATGTATTAAAAAGAACAATCAAAATTACACAAAAATCTTTGATTTGGTCAAGAGATAAAGCATTTATTAAGTGCTTACCATGAACTAGAGACACTGAACTAGGTACTACAGATACAATTTTTTTAAAAAACGAAAACTCTGAAGATGCTTATATTCTTTAGGCAAAATAATATGACACATAAGTATATACAGAATTAATATTTTGCATGAAGTTATTTACCTATCATCTCCTCTGTTAGATTGCAAATTCCTTAAGGGCATAGACTATTTTTGTCTTTTTTTGTCCCCAGAACTTGGCACAATGGCAGGCATACAGTAGGCACTAAACTCCTTTGACTTGTTGACAGAATACATACAAGGGAATTAGAGAAGGGCACTAGCAATTGCTGTCAAGAATAGCTGTGTAGAAACCAGTGATTAAGATGTATCTTGAAGTAAAAGATTCAAAGAGAAGAAGGTAACATGGGAATGCATTCTTGGCATGGGTTATAGCTAGTTCAAAGCCAAGGAGAAGGGATATAGAAGGCCATGTCTGAGCAACAGAAAAATGGTCAGTTTATTAAATCCAAATTAGAGTGCCTGAAGGGTATAATTCAGCTGAAAAGAGAGGTTGGGCCATAAGGCCTCGAAGAGGGGAGTTTCTGTTTGATCCTAGGGCCAATAAGGGTTTAATGGGAGAACACTGTCAGATCTGAGCTTAAGAGAAATAGCTTTGAGAGCATTATGGGGGAAGGACTGGAGTTGGGAAAGGCTCAAGGCAGGAGAGCAATCAGAATGCTGTTATATTAATCCAGGTAAGAGGTGTCAAGAACTAAGAGGTGGTAACTCCCTAAATAGAAAATCAAGGGGCCAGATACTAGAGATACTGGATAGACCAAAAGAGCAGAATATACAGGGTGAGGGAAAGTGAGGAGACAGATACAACATCAAGGTTACCAATATTGGTATAATGTTAATATCCTTAATTGAAATAGGGATATTCAGAAAGTAGAAAGATGGATTAAGAAGGGGGCAAGGGAAGAGAAAGAAGAATAACGAGTCCTCTTTTGGACAGGCAGAGTTTCAGGCATCACCAAGACACCCAATTTGAAATATCCCATGTGGTTGGTTGTTAGCCTTAGTTATAGAAGAGGACAAAAATGACATCACTATGTTGGGCTTAAGATGCAGTGTGTCTGACTGTGGCTCTTCAGACTAATACAAGCTCAGAAGGCTCTATCACAAACTGGTTACAAATAGACCACATGAACATCTGGAGTGGAGATTTCTCTAAATTCACATACCTAACTTTTTTTTTTTTGAGCTACTACAATTCTGCTTAAATCATAAAGTAAAACTGGTTTGGTAATAAAGGCCTGGAGTTCAGGAAAGAGACTTGGGCTGGATACAGAACTACAGGTCACATGTAAAGAAAGTCTTTTTCAGTAGACTGCCTTTATCATTTCTTAAAAATGCTATAAGAAGAAAATGTAATTTTAAATTATGTCTACTGAATAAAGGATAATCTCAAGAAATTATTAATCCTTCTGAATTAATAACATGTTAAACATTAATTGTATAAGGTTATTCGATTTGAAACATTCTTTTTTAAAAAAAGTCTTTTTTATAAAATGAAAAAAATCCAGAAAAACAAAAGGATTCCTTATTTTCCTTTTTGACTTATTTATGGCCCTTGAGGGTATTTTGTTATTAACATGTAAGCACAAATTTAATAAAAATAATATTTAAGTTATATACTTCTTCAAGATTTTAAAAGTTATGAATACATCATCTCATTTGATCTTCATAACAATCAAGTGATAAAGATTAACATGATTTTATGTAAGTTGCAAATGGAGTTTCAGAGATGTTAAGTGAATTGCCTGTGTTCACACAGTTAACCATTCAGGACCACAATTCAAACCTACATCTTTTATTATTTCAGATACTGCACTCTATACCAGATTGACTCTCAATTATTGACTTCTACTAGACTGTTTTTAATTAAGTTTTAGATAGCTTAGAATGTTTTTATTCATCCCAGACAAAACAAAAGCAATATGCATTCCATTTCTAAATACATAATATATATAGGAGAAACCTAAACATTTTCAGAAGTATCTTTTTGTAGAGCACCAAAACCTTTGTTGTTTTTCATCCTTCATTCTCAAAGATAACCAATAACATCATGAGGGTGATGTCTTGACTTGAGTATGAATTAGATATGAGTGGGGCAGAGCTGTGCAATCATCAACCTCACTCTCTTCTCCAGTCATCAAAGTCCAATGGCAAGACAAAGGTCTGTATGACTAGCAATGGCCCAGGATGCATCGATGGCTATATTTCCTCTAAATATTTATTTTTCTGGATGGTTATTTTCAGACTTTGAATATTACTGAATATCACATTATTTAACATTTAAATCTAATTCTTTAAACTTTATTAGGTTTACAAATATTTTTATTGTTCACTTGATAGTGAATAACTTTTAGACTGATTATATTCTTCATTTATTTTCTTCCTATAACCTTATTCCCCTGCTACATTTTAGTCCTATTTTTTTTCCTTTTCATCATTCCTTGAATTATTGTTGTTATACCTGACTAAAATGAGTCTTCTATTCAACAGACAGAATTACGTATAGTATTTCGCATGTAGCAAGTTCATCTTTGGAAGGAAGGATGACAAGATTTCCATCACCTTGTTTCATAAAATCAATGTAAGTAGCTTTGAAGAAATCATGTAAAAACAGATTTTGAAATTATTTTAATTCTCAATATATGGTAATTCCTCTACTTTAACTAGAAAAAATAGATCTATTTCCAGAAAAACAATATATTGAATATACATATATTTATACATATACAGTGCAACTACCACCCTTAACATAAACACGCTTTTATAGTCCTAAAAATTAACCTATAATCAATATATCTTAGGGAATAAATGTGCCATAATAGTCTTTTTTTTAGGCCAAAGGGTCACTCTCTACTCTATTCTGCATCATTATCTGCCACAGAAAGCTAAGATAGTGTTATGGGAATCTAAAGATCTTCCCTGCCCCTAGGCCCTTTGCTAAAGTGGCTACGTGACTCTGAGGACCCTTGGATATTTGAAAGTATACTCTGTTCCCTAATAGGCTGAATATGGTCACGTGGAGCCTGTGGCGCCAAGCTTGTTTTCCAGGAATGCCCGTGCTTGTAGCTTTGTGATTGGGCAGTGGGTCTAGAGGGCTGTGACATTCTCTAAGCCAGGAGAAGGCTATATATACGCCCTGATGTGAGGTTTTGGTTTGGGGCTCACTTTGAGAAGAGTTGTGTGATTTGGCCA
>CM053592.1:118857475-118872706 GCA_028646515.1 Pseudochirops corinnae
TTTGGGGCTCACTTTGAGAAGAGTTGTGTGATTTGGCCAGAAGAGACTCTGGGCAGCCATTGGGCCCCCGGCTTTGAAAAACCCAGATGTTGGTGCTTCCCTCTCTGGTAACTGACTAGGTAACTGATGTAATGGTCAGACGCTGGAAGCCATCTGCTGATCTGTTTTTCTGTTTGTTTGTAACTTCTGTTTGTATTCTCTGAAGTTCAGGGTGCTGACTTTTCCCCCGAACTAGGTAAATGATATGTTTGATTAAAGTGAGATTGTTAACCCATTTTGAGTTGCTTTCCTTTAGAAAAGCAGATCTAAGAACCTATGCTAGTAGCCGCCCTAGGTATGCTAGGGTGCTTGCTGTTACAGACAGATTCTTTATTTTCCAGCACCATGAGAATGTTAAAATTAATAACTACCACCAAAGGTATGAAGTTAGTCCATCCCACACAGAATGATGAAGAAGAGTCTACTTTTTGTGGGTTGACTATTTGCATGAATAAAGATATAACTGTATGCAACTCAAGATTTGGCAGTTGTCCTTTGAAGCTATCATTCTTGAAATTATACGAGAAAATTCCACATTTGTGCTTCCTTTGGTTCTGGGAAGAAAGACAGTGGTGAATCCAATCTTTCTAATGAGTTCAATTCTTCTGTAGCTATAGACATGACTTTTAAAAATCTTCATTCTTTAAACCTTTCATCTCAGTTTCCTTCATTATTGTGGAAACAAGTTACCCATATGCAATCTATTACATGAATTATCTCACTTGATTGTTCAAATATGGACTTAAGTTCAAATCTAGCCACTGATACTGAAAGCGAATGTTTGACCTTCAGGGAGTCAAATACACATCTCCAAAGCCTTGATTTCTTTATCTGTAATATGAAAATAATAGCACCTATCCTACAAAGTGCATGTAAACAAGGAGCTTGTTCATTTCTCAACATTTTCACAAGATACTTAATAAAAATAATAGCATACATTTATTTATATAGGTCCTCAGAGTTTACAAGGCTGTTTTTTGTATAACAATGCATGAGACAGTTCCATTTTACAGATAAGGAAGTTGAAGGTCAAAAAGGTTAGGTAAATTGTTTTGGAGCACACAGTTAATAACCATCAGACAAAAGTCCCGGCAACTTCCTCCACGCCACACTACTCACATATTCAAATAACACTGAACCGATCTTTAAATAGAAAACAGAGATTCTGGTTGAGTTGGGCATGGGTTTTAAGGAAATGTTTAAAAACAATGAAAAGAAAAAGAGAAGATTATTTTATACTTTACTGTTATAAACTCTTATTCCTGAATGCTAAAAACAAAACAGAACAGTCTGCAGCTAGACAATTAAAGGTTAGTCTGATAACAAACATTTCCATCATTGTTATGTTTCCAAAAGGAGAATCTGACTACGTGATGAAAAAAAAGTCAGACAATTATGATTTGCTTTGATAAACAAATCAATTATATAAGTGTAGGAATACACAGCATTCAGTTTTATATCATGAAGTACAAAAAAAGCAACTTTAATAATGCTTGACAGTTACTCCTGTTTTCAAGGTAAGTGATGAAAATTACTTAAGTCTGATTTTTTACCAAACCATATATAGGAATGATGGCTAAATAATCTACACATTTAAGGCTAAGCAGAGATGTGAAATGCCAGTAGCACTAACTTTGTTCTTCAGAGATGAAGCTCTTTAAGGTCATGGGACAGTTCTAAGTTGTCTACACAAGGGAGGATGTCAAAAAAAAGTCATCAAACCCATTGAGCTGTACTTTTTCCTTGACTTTAGGATACAGTTGTTTCTTAATTAATAATCAAAATACTTTGTGGAATATCATGGGAAATGCAGAGAAGTAGAAGACCCCATCCTTGTATGTAACAACTGACAGTCTACATGGGGAAAAAAAGATAGATATTTTATTTTTAAAAAAAGATAATTAATGATAAGCAAGTAAATCTTGCATCACGAATGAGGTATGGCTTTTCAAGTAATTTAAATGGTCAGAGGAGAGAGAAATTAGAGTTGCCTGAACTGGTAAGGGTGGTACTCAAGATGGGCTTTAAAGGTCTGGCAGAATTTAAATAAACAGAGATGAGGGATAGAGTACTTCAAGCAGGTGGTGGTGGGGGAAGTTTGCAAATAAGTACAGGAGGAAATGCATGGGCATATGCAAAGGCCAAGAAGCAGAAAAGAAAGCTTGGGAGAGGAAAGGTACTAGGCCCTAGATTTTCTCAAGCATTTTTATCTTAACCTTAAATTTATAAGTAGAAGAACCTCTATGTAATGCTGCACCACAGTATCCTAAGTTGGAAATTGTAGTTAGTCTTCTGTTATAACAATTAGGCATATTGCACATGGCCAAAAATGATTAATATTAAATTTATAAATATTTTGCTACTTTGGAACAACACAGCTAAAGGAGCTAAATCATGAGTGTCAAGATACACAGTTCTATATAACCATCCACATTTTTCTAAATGTTACTTTTATAGTTTAGCTGAATCAGAGGGAATCTGTATAGAAGATAAAGCCAAATACACTATTATACCCTCCCAAAGTGAAAAAAGCATTTGAACAGATCACAACACTAAAATTATATTACTTTTTTTTCCCTTTTGGCCAGAGTTGTAATTGGAATGGAAAAGAGTCCAGAATTAATCCATTTTCATCCTTAAAATCCATAATAAGGACATAAAATGTTACAAACTCAAGCCATAGTCATTATACTCTTCAGTCTGCAATCTTGGTCTTCTTGGAGAATAAAAAGCAGTACTGGCCAGTATTCGTGTGCCAAAGAAATAAGATGTCTGAGAGAAACAAGGACTACATGTTAATGAGAAGATGATGTGAATAACAAGCACTGGTGTCCTTAAATGCCACTGAAATTGCAATCATCTGTCTCAAGAGTTTTTAGCTTCTTTGGAGTATGCAAGAAAGAAATGGAAAGTCAGAGTTACGAGGTGACATATAAAGCCGCTACTGGCCTGATCCACCCAGTAAGTGGACACAGTCAATGTCAAAAGGAACAAAATGGGACTTCAAAAGACAATTAATGAGACTGAAACAAGGAAATCTAAGATAGGACAAGATTACCGGTTTGGGATTTCCACTTCCCTTGCTATAAAATCACAGTCTTAGAATGGAAAAGAACATCAGAGACTGGTCTAGCTCCATCTATACTTCAACAAGAATCCCATTTAGAGCAGTCTTCATGCCAATATTTCTCAAATCCGTATATTCACTCTCCAGTCTCTTCCTTGAACTTCTGTCCTCCATCATCCTTTGCCTATGGGAAATTTCAAATTGGATGTCCCAGAGACATCTCAAACTCAACATATCCAAAATAGAACTCACTTTCTCCCCTAAACCCCAGTCTCCACTCCAGTCCTTCCAACCCTTGCCCTTTTTGAAATATTCTTGTTCCTGTCAAAAACACCAGCATTCTTGAAATCTTCCAGGATCATAATCTTGGCATTATTATCACTCTCCCTCACTCAATGTATCTAATTAGCTGTTGTTTTTACCTCTATAATCTCTCCTGAATCTAATGCCTCTCTATTCCCACTGCTACTACCTTAGTTCAGGCCTTCATTGTCTGTCAACTATATTTCAACAGCCACTTAATTGATCTTTCTCATATCCCCATTTCAGTCCATTCTCCACCCTGCTATTAATGTGGTTTTCCTTAAAAGCAGCAGTTCTGACTATATGACTCCTCTATTTAAACTTCAGTAGCTCCCTATTGCCTCTAGGATCAAACAGAAATTCTTCTGTTTAGCTTTTAAAGCACTTCATGACCTACCACCAATCAAGATTTCCATTTTCATGGGCCATTACTCCTCAGCTCACATACTGAAATCCAACCAAATAAGGTCTCCCCTGTGCCTAAAATGCACTCCTTCTTCAACTCCACCTCATAAAAATTTATCTCTTCTTCCAAGATGCAGCCCAAGTATCATCTTCTACACTACCACCAAATGATCAATCCAGACTGCCATTAGAGTGAATCCAGCTCCAGGACTGGAGTCAAGAAGACACAATTTCAAACAGTACCTCATTTACTACCTGTGTGACACTGAGAAATCATTTAAACCTATTTGCCTCAGTTTCTTCATTTACAAAATTAACTGGAGAAGGAAATAACAAACCACTCCAGTATCTTTGCCAAGAATACAAAAAGGGAGGGGAGATGTTCACAAATGGTTGGACACAACTGGAAAGACAGAACGATAACAGTAATGATGGGAAATTTACAACTTCTCAAGGTAGCTCATTCTACTTTCTGTCAGTTTCCATTTTTTGGAAGTTTTTGCTTCTATCAAGCTTAAATCTGCCTCTTCCTGCAATTTCTGCCAATTGTTCCCAATTCTGTCCTCTGAAACCAAGTAGACCTTAGTTTTAATCTGTTATTCATAAGATAGTCTTACACTTGCTTGAAGAAATGAAGTTCCCAATTATCATGATCCAAAAATATGCAGAAAGGCAACAAATCACATTGCCCAAGCCATTTCTTGTCATTCTCAACAAGCAAATTGATGTATTTCACAATGTGCTAATTGGAAAGATTAACATAATTCACTCTCAATATAGTTTATTTTAAATCTATGTTCTTAAGATCCAAAGAGATTGCTAGAAAACTAGTTTGTTTTTTTTTAATGAAATTACTGACTTAAATGTTTCATGAATTTGTTTATATATTTTTGATGGTAGGTAAAATTTTAATTATGTGGAATATATACAGACACATTTAAGAAATGGAAGAGACCATTGATATCTGGTCTTACCTCTTCATTTTACAGATGAGCAAACTGGGACCTAGAAAAAGGACAAATGGTTATGGCCTCCCTTTTCAGTGCACTTCCCATTTAAATCAGAACATGACATCTCAAGGGAGTAGTGGAGTTGAGTGTGCATTGACTAAAAGCAAATAACAAATTTATCTTGTCCCTGAAGATCCCAGCTGTGTAGCCCAGCTGTGGAGTGCAAAGTCAGAGTGTGAAAAGTCTACTTAGTGCTCTTAATTCATGACAGTACTTACAATCATGTCTTTGCAATCTCCAAAAAGAGCTCAAAATCAAGTAAATGTATGTATGTATATGTAAATATATATTCTATTTTATATATATGTATATATTTTAATAGAATGTCAGATGCAAGAATGGTTTCTACAGAAATTAAAAATTTTCAACCACATCATATATTTTGAAACTATTAACAAATTTTATCCTTTACATGAGATTTTAAATGGTGCCTTATGGTTCTGCTTTTAAATAAGTTGCAAGTTTTGAAGTACTTCATCAAAAAGCAATATGGAGTTTCTTTAAAAGAATTATTTGCTTTTCCTTGATCTTATAAAGCACAGTATGATGTATTGGTTTAATTAAAGTCGACTGAATTATCATAAGGATTTTATGTGCTGCAAATAATTGGCTTTTTGTTCTCCACTTACTTTTTGTTAACAGAATCAGCACATTTTTTTTATGATTCTTAATATAAGATATAGAAGAATACAAGCAAAAAGGAAAAAAAAATGTGGTGGCTAATGAAGTAACCTTTGTCATACTGGATATGAAATTAAAATTAAGCCTGTACTAATATGATGAAAATAAGTTGATGCTTTTTGATAGGTAAGAGAATGGCTGAAGTGATGGCTAGTGGCCAAACCACACCACAAGTCTCACTGTACCTATAAATGACACCAAAATTAATTTGAAAAGCTGAAGAGTCCTGAGAAGAGTTATATAAATACATTAGATCATTCTGTTGCATCTTTGGTGACAAGGAAGGGGAATTCAGTCACTTTGCACATTCATTAGGTAGTACACATTTAGGTAATTCTCAGTGTGTGGTATAAAATTCCAGAAAAATAAAACACACAAGTGAAGAAAGGGTTAATAAAATGGAGACACACAAGGCATTAAATGAGAGCAAGTTGCTTTTTTTTTATACATAGAACATGAATGTCACTTTAGTCTTATCAAAGATGATTTGAAGAAATTACATCTAAACTACATAATTATTTAAATAATGCTGCCAGCCCTATAAAGGCACATTAGAAAATGAGAATAAAATAGAGATCCAGAATCTGGCAGATTATTTGTTAGAGGCTGCAAGTCACAAGAAACCTGTGGTTTTCTTGCAAAGACGGATCACAAAGCAAACTTGAGGATTTGACAGAGTGGGAAACACTTTTCTAACAACTTTTTAAAAGTTTTTTTTTTTTTAAAGAGCTGTTACAAACTGATATACGTGGGCAAAGAAAAAACAGTTTCATATATACATATCAGTATGTATATGCATAAACAAACATATATATATATATAAAATAGAGAGTGAAAGAGAGCAAGCTCATAGTGCTTGCAAAATGTGAACTTTATCATTTTTCTTTTAATGTTTTACACCCCCTCAAGTATGATAGATTTCTTCAAGTGTCCAGATGTCTCATCTAGTCTTCTCTTTTCCTTATAAAAGTTCGACTTTGCTATACCTTTACTCAGTCATATATTTTCACACTCACCAGTAATATTCTTCAAGATACTGGCAGCTTTTATTTAAAAAAAAAAAAAAAGATAAGGGCAAATCTTTTTACATTGTGCTGTGCATTCTAATCTTGTCTTTGATTTGATTTTTTTTTCCATTTTTGCAAAATGTTTTGAAAAAAATTGATCAGGCTTTTAAAAATTACTTCTATTTCAATACAACTGAAATGTACATACAAGGACATGCTCACCTGTAATTTAAAGCTCATCAGGTACCCCTAGTTCTTTAAGATGTCCCAGTGCTGTGAATGCTTGCTATAATCTGAAAATTCATTCAACTGAAAATTAAGCCAAGAAAATTATATTTTCTCAAAAAATATTTTGCATTTATTAAGATAGATTTCTCTTTGGTGCAAAGAAAACACTTTGAAGAAAATGGTTCCTTAGTAAACACACACACACACACACACACACACACTTTAAACAGATATACTTGATTTACTCAATTTGTTTTAAGCCAAAAAGTGAAAAGGAATCTTTGACAAAACTGTCATCTTTAAAATACGGTGATATTTCATTTTCCCCTTCTGCACTATTTAGATTGCCTGGAACTAAAATGCTTCCAGCAGCAACTCTGTCCAATTTTTCAAAGCTGTCACTTTCTAGCAAATCTGCTTAAGCAAAATACTTATGTTGTTAGAAAACAGAGCAAACATACATTGCAAAATACATTTCCTACTCCTTTGCAGGTCAGAGTCTCATTCAAGTGCATGAAATAAGAAGAACACATGGAAATAAATTAAAAGTTGACTATGACAGATTGGCTTAAGTCAATGAATCCAGTGCACCTATGATTAGTTTCCAAAGATATACTTGGACTTAGTTCTGTAGAATATTCCACATGATAATCATACAATCAAAATGTTATTTTTGATGCATTTACTAAAGGTCATTAAATTGAAAAAGAACACTTCAACAGCAAAAGGGGACAGTGAAGGATGGTCATTATTACACCTCTTCAGGCTATGTCTATAGCAGTTATTGCACTCCATTGTCAACATTTGATGGACTGCACAGGAACACAAAATTGCCAAGGCATTGCATGTGTTTGAATTTTGGTCCTTTTGTGGCACCATAACTCACAATCTATGCGAATGTAAGGAAGCTCAAACACAAAATGCAAAAAATATTGAAATATGAAGGTAACAGACTACAAATCCTTCGATAACACCAACCAGATTCTACAAATAAGAAGAAACATGTTTTGGGAAAATCTGGAACATTATTAAAATTTTCATCAGACTGCATTGAATTTCTAAACTTTACTCATAAACAATTCACAAACAGAGGGTATACTTCTGGGCTTCTGTAAACATTACCCATGAATTCTACCTGTTTTTCAAACCAGTTGGCACTTTTTATCCTTTGCATGCATAATTAATTACACAGAGTCTGCTTTAAATTAATCTTCCAAAGTTTGCACACTAGAAATTATCTAAGCCGTAACAATTACTTTCACTGCTTTAAAAAGCCAGTCATGTTTCACAAAAAGCCAGACCTACTTATACTGTACAATCTGAAACCCAATTCTCTTCTGGACCATTAACACCAGATCTTTCACCCTTTAACATCATAAAAATCAATATGCTGGAATGTCATGGTTCTCTTATGGATCACAAAGTCTTCATTTACACTTATTAAATGAAGATTTTTATATTACTTCAAAGAAGAAGCGTGTCAAGATAAAATTAGTTTGGGAGTGGCTTTACAAGTCAGAAAAGGCCTTACAGAAATACACATTTAAAGACAGACCTCATCCCTTTTGAAGGGTGGCAGTGTGGGAATCGATTTCATCAATGTTGAGATCATGCTATGGAAACCTCTTCACCAGTGAAGATCAAGAAATCTTCTCTGACTTCTAGTCTTAGGGATTTGTAAAGCAGGAGAGAGACATAGAGAGTTTATGTATGGATTAGGGATCAGACCCATGATTCCACTGGTATACAAAGAAAGAAATTCCCTCTACCAATGCAGGGCCTGATCTTATTTGCAATTTATAGTCAGAGTTGCCTGAGCAATAAGAGGTTAATTACTTGCTCAGGGTCTTCATTATAACACATCAACTAAAGAAAAGCATGGCAAAATCATTTTGTTGACAAATTTTTAAACACCAGATTAAACACACACACACACACACACACACACACACACACCTTATACTTTGCTTTTCTATTTCTAAAAACAACTAAAATGAGACAGTATTCATAAAATAAAGAATAAAAATTGAATAAGGAAAAAAGTTATTTCATATATTCAGGCCAATTAGGGAAACAGTATAGTACTTGTAAGTATGGGCTACTTTATTCAAGTTGTTTTATTTTAAGATAACATGTGCATGGTGCTTTTCAAACCTAAAAGTTCTAAATTAATGGTAGCTATTATCATTGGTCCATGTGGCAAAAATCACTATCAAGAATCTAAATGACAATTTATGGAAGGCATTTTACATTGAAATTGCCTGAATTAAAAGAAATGGAAGAAATTTCATGAGTTTCTATATATCAAAAGCTTTGGTCTTTGTCACAGTACTTTTTTGTCAGTTTAAATTCTATACCACAGAAACACATGGCCATGTAAAAAAGGTGAGCTTTAAAAGGATGTATACTGAAATTCAGAAGACTTGTGTACTTTAGCCTCAATTTCCTTAACCTACAACAGGACAGAAATGGATCACGTCACTATATAGTCTCTGCAGACAACGTCTCTTAGTCTTTGTAACTGTGAGTTGAATTTTAATGTCTCATTAGTGAACTAGCCTAATGAGGCCAAGGACATGAGTTTTGTCCCTGAGTATACCAATTACCTTTACTCTGTTGTAAGGTCACTGATTATACTCTGAATCCTAGACAATGGGCAAATATTTCAATTCAGAAAGTGCCCAGGCAAGAGGGTATTCAGAAGCAATCTTGGGAGTAAGACTCAGGAAGATTAGTTAAAGAAATTCAGACTGTTGAACAGAGCATGCTCAAGGAGCAGGTAAAAAGGAAGGATACTGAGATACATGATTCATGTGTTATGAATGGAATTGATCCATTCTCTGTTCCCATATGGGACATCATAAGAGCAAATTGGTTTATTTTAACAGAGAAGATTCAGTGTTGGGGGGGAAAAAATCTCATTTTAAGCATTAGGATTCCTTCAATGCTATGGTCAAACTAACTGCTGGAATAGCCAAAAGATTTGCTTAAATGTGGCATTTTTTAATATTCTCGTATCATTAGAATGACTATCTAAGCTTTGGGGGTATAGAAAGAAGGGGAGTGACCAGGGCACCTGCAAATATCTCTTCTGACAAAAAGGGAAGGAAAATTAGGTTCACTGGCAATGAAATAGAATAATAGAAAAACCAACTCATAATGCAATCCTGCCATCTCCTAGACCTTATAAACTCAACCATGATCCTCTGACAGTTTCATAGACATGAATTCTAGGATCAAACAATGCATTTACTAAAGGGAATGCAGTCAGGCAGCTCAGTGCTACTGGATAGCAGCCCAGAATGCAAGCCTTTTTGACAATGAAGAAAGACAATTGTGTTTCCCCACATTCTTACTACAGCAAATCATTTTTCGGGGATGTCAAGCTGTTCAACAGTAGCCAATTCTGTGAAACTAAGGCTAAATTGTGCATGTTTATCCTTTTGTTATTTCCTGACCAAGAAAACTTCAGATCAAGAGGGATAGCTATAGATAAGAGGCATATGCATTTACACCCCAGTACTACAAATGGAACAAATAACATATAATTCCCATCTGGGGCACTCAAGTTACCTTTGCTGTTGACAAAAGGTTAGATTTTAATGGAAAAGAAGCCTTTTACAATGCATTCTACCCTATGAAGAAGCGTCTTTTGTCTTATTTTCACTGTAAAATGCTAACACAGAATCAAGATGCTGTAACCCTGTCAGATTCCACAGCAGAAAAGCAGATACAGAAAACAATCAGACATCCCAACGTTGCCTTAAAATGCTAGGGACATCAAACGTCCCTCTGTCCTTGCCAGTCTCTCTTTCCCCATCTACATCCATAGCTCGTAATCCATTAGGGAGAAAAAAAAAATCTTTTTTACCACAAAATTCTCTTAAAAACATATATCCTTCATGCTTGAAAGTGACTAGCGACTACCAGAGAAAGAATCTTAAATTGTTTAGCCTTTCAGGTAGTAGGCATGAATTCATCATGATCTACTCAGACTCACTTTTCCAAAAAGCTTGCCAGGGTAAGGGGCATAGTCTGTATGGAAGAAACCTATAATCTTGGCCTCATCAGCAGATTCCTTTAAACAGAAAGTAAGACTATTGAAAAATTAAGAGATCATAAAAGGGACCTTCCTTTGGTACTATTAAGAGACAGGGCAAATTCCCTTTACCAATCTTCACTCTAAGGAACAAGATGGCAAAACCCCACAACCAGCCAGAGGATATTCTAAGACCTCCACGAGGACCCTAAAAACTCAATTAGTCCTTTAGAAAAAAACACCCTGTACTCCAGACTCAACTCTCAGGAGAAAATCAGACACCAGGGATCTCATTCCCATTCATCAAGAAATTATTCCACATAAGAATCTTTTCAAGTTGGCATTCTCCCCTTTGCAGAGCAAAGCTGTTCCCAGCAATCCTTCAAAGGGCAGAATTTGTCAGCAGCAGGCTGAGTTCCATGAGGGAAGTTTTAAAACATTTTGAAAAACAGATCTATTATAATGACAAAATTATTCTACTCTCTAGGGCACACAGATAATTATTTCTGATGTCCGAGTACACACGTTACGTACAAAGATGGCTTAATTTTCAACCTTGCCCAGAGCACACCAATTCATTGCCCCAGCTCTGCCTGTATCATTATTTTGCCAGCTCTGCCCAGTCTCTGGATTGAAGGCCTTCTTGAAAACCCTACTCTGTCTGCTCTCTATGATTCTGACTGCCTGATGCCCTTGGGTATTACTCACCCCTTTTCTAGTCCATATCTCCCCCTGACACCCCTACCTCCCCACTTCCCTACTTATCTGAGGCTGAACTCCTACAGAACAATCATAATAGCTACGGTAACTGTGTTACCTTTGCATAGCAATTTGAGGTTAACAAAACTTTTCACACAACGCTTCAGTGAGATAGGTTTTCAAGTCTTCTCATCTCCCTTCTAGACAGGGAACCTGGAACTCTGAACATTTACATGATTTCCTCAGTATCGCAAGAAGGAGAACTAGGACCCATGCTCAGGTCTGCTCATTTTAAATTCGTGCCTTTTTCCTCTTCTTCCATCAGGCTAGAAGATACCTGTTACAGCTGCAGCCAACTAACTCCTTCCACCTGTCTTCCATGTGAATGTAATGCAAAGAATGCTACCACACAAAGCATTCATTTCCTCCCTCTCCCTTTCCCAGTACTCTATCTACTATGCCACTATTAAGAAAGTTAATGGTGTTTGGGGGGGAGGGGAGGGGGTTCTTCTTTTAAAGTTAATTTACTATTGAGTTTAGTAATGGAGACAGTATAAAACTCTCTTTTCCCCTAGAGTCATAACTAATAATCTCTAGTTATTAGCAATGATTTCCTTTTGAAATTACTTTGCATTACCATGTATACGCTTTCTCTTATTTGAGCCATTGAATAGAAATGAATAGAAAGCCAGCCTCAAAGTCAAGGAGGCTTTGATCCATTTGCAAGTTGTACTACCTTAGGCAAATCACTTACCCTCTCTGTTACCCCAGGCAACTTTACTTTCACAGAATAGGATTTGCTGGAGCAGGTAGCAATCTGCGTTAGCAGAGGGAGTTTAATCATCAGGCTTTCACTACACCAATGAAATCACAATCCAATATCATCCCCACACTTTTTGATTACTCACTTGGGCACATCTTACATGCTGTCAGTAGAACGTGAACTCCTAGAGGGAAGTGACTTATTTTTATCTTTTTTATTCCCCGAGCTTAGCACTCTACCTAGAACAAATGGCCTTTGTTTTCTTGGTATCTATAGCTTTTTTGCTCATGGAAATACTGATGAAAAGCTGCTATATGTAGTTGGTTGGTGGATTTCTATATTATGGGGGCAACCATCCCAAAATAATGTAGTCATGAAAATGAGAGAGCATGTTCACCTTGAGTGAATGAGAAGAGGAAAACTTGTTCTCTGACTAATTTCACTCTGGTGGGGAAGGAACCTGGCTGGCACAGCAAGTATATGCAGCTTTGACTACATCAGATCTCTCATAGGATTGAGTTCTAGAAGACATCAAGCCCAAACTTATCATTTTGCTATTGAAAAACTAAGGCCCATAAAGGATCAGGAAATTATCCAAGACCACACAAGTACCAAGGTGCAAATTCACAATTGAAAATGATGTCCTCTGACTCTATGTCTCCCAGTCTTTTCCACTAAATAGCACTATCTAATTTTTGTACTTATGGCTCCCCTCCTGAATCTGATGCCTGCTAGCACCAAGCAACTAAGTCAGAAATAGACAGCTAGGTTTTTAAACTTGCATGGTTTCTCTAATAATAAAACTTGAGTTACAGGCTGTTGTTTTTTTTTTTTTTTTTTACAGAAACATTAAAACCTAGCAGTTTATCAAAGTTTTCTTAATTCAGACCCAAAAGTTTTCTTTCTAACTTTTTCAGTAATGTCACTGGCATCACAGAAACTGAAAGAAATTCTTTTTTTTTTTTTTGGATGGGCAATTGGGGTTAAGTGACTTGCCCAAGGTCACACAGATATTAAGTGTTAAGTGTCTGAGGCTGGATTTGAATTCAGGTCCTCCTGACTACAGGTCTGGTGCTCTATTCACTGCGCCACCTAGCCGCCCCTGAAAGAAATTATTTAACTTAATTTTGCCTCAGCTTCCTAATTTGCAAAATTGTAATACTATACTTAATTACTTAAATTTAATAAAGCTTAGCACAACTTCAGAACTATATCTCTGAATTTGTAACAGTATACCTTCCTACGGTGCCTCGAACATAGTAGGCCTTCAATAAATATTGGTTAATTGAATGAATCGGTACAAGTATTTTTCAGTGAATAGACAGAGGAGTTCAAAACCATTACTGAGCATTATGGTTATATTTGTGGTCCATTTTTTTTTTTCCATTTTCCCTAGTCTCCACTAATAGCCACACTCATCTCTGAGGATTAGAAACTCAAGTTATTCTCCTTTACTGCTAAAGGAATAGGAAGTCATAATCCATTCCAAATGGCATTCCCCATAACAAAGGAAATCTGCCAAAGTACCTGAAAGTAATAATGATTTGATCCCTGAATGAACAAAGAATCTGATGGGACATTTCAACTGTGGAGAAAGAGAACTTAGTGCATGAGACATATCTGTAGGATCTACTTTTAGAACAGACACTGATTGAAAACAGAGCATGAAATGATGTTAATCTCTAAGTGTAGGAAGCTGCTTGTGGCCATATAATCAAAGCATGGTGTACTTGAATCATCTACCCTTTTGTGTTTCAACTCAGCATACCCACTGAGTCTGATCCCGCGAGCCTTTCTGTGTATATCACTCTTAATAAATTCGATGGGTGTTTTGTAGCTACAAAACCTGCGGGATTGGATACTTCAGGATAAATGTTCATTGCATAATCAGGAATATAGCTGGAAATGCCAATTAAGGAAGCACAGCACAGGAATCAAAATTCATATGTGGAGGAAGCATACCATGGCTAAAAATATCACCCATATAACCTATCCCCTGACTTTGCTGAATGTTTCAAAAAATATTATTAATCATAACCACCTAAATACATTCCTGCTAAACAGACCAGGTAGCTGAAAATTGACCTCTTATCTCAAGAGAACTGTTATATAAGGGGAAAAGGGCTGAATAGAAAATATTTTCTGGCATACTCAAATTCCCTCATTTTCTAAGTAGAACTTAAGCAAAGAAAAATATTTTACCATGGAATAACTTTAAAATGGATTAGGATTCTTAATACGATGTGAATAAACATTTAAACAGACTTTAATCTCAATTATGGGTTATATTCAGGAAATGATTTAATCTCTGGGTTTGTTACCCAGAAATAACTGCTAATAGCTCAAGGGTAGAGGAATAGATGGAGGAGAAAGTTTCATCCTGAGTCACACCATGGGGAAGGAATTCTGAGGGCCAAATTGAGGCTTTATCAGGCAAATATATGCATGCCAACAGAACAGGGGAAAAAGCTATGCAAGAACATCAACACAGATGGGGACCTAGATAGCTGACTTGCAGGAAACCATGTGGAGTGACAGCTCTGTGGTATCTCTACACCTGACCTGGCAGCCAGGCCTAAAGGCAAAGAGCTGAAGCCAAGTCAGCAGAGTCCATAGGCAGATGTGACTACATACCAGCTCACATGTTGGAAAGTTCTAGTGCCCAGGAGCCTTCTCCTCTAGATGTTTCACCAGGTGATGATTAGAGAAGAGGGTACTCTTCCATTTGGCAATGACTGGCTTTGAAGCATACTGCTATTTAGGGTAAACTTGTTAGAACTGAGTCCTGCTATAATTTTCATAATAGTGTTTCTTCTTTTCTTATAAGCAATAATCATTGGGATTAAGCATGTGTTATGGGAATCTGAAGATCTTCCCTGCCCCTAGGCCCTTTGCTAAAGTGGCTACGTGACTCTGAGGACCCTTGGATATTTGAAAGTATACTCTGTTCCCTAATAGGCTGAATGTGGTCACGTGGAGCCTGTGGCGCC
>CM053592.1:118873206-118896775 GCA_028646515.1 Pseudochirops corinnae
TTTTCCCCCTGAACTAGGTAAATGATATGCTTGATTAAAGTAAGATTGTTAACCCATTTTGAGTTGCTTTCCTTTAGAAAAGCAGATCTAAGAACCTGTGCTAGTAGCCGCCCTAGGTATGCTAGGGTGCTTGTTGATACAGCATGTTTTTAAAAGTTACAAAATTAGAGATAAAAACTTTTACAGATCTATAATGTACTCAAGTGTTCATTCATCTAAAATACTGCAATGTTCTGAATAAGGAAATTTATTAAGAGTCATTACCAAGATTTTGCTACTCTAGAACATATTTTAAGGTATTTGTAAAATACATCTGTGATTACCTAGAACTTACAAAATTATCTTTAACTAAAGCAAACCTACCAGAAAAGGTTTCTGATTGTTAAAGAATATGTATTCGGGTTGGGGCGGGGGGAGACTCTGGGGAAAGAATTCAAAGTAAAAGATAAGCCATAGTTCTAGGGAAGAAAACATATAGCTTCATTTAATTAAAAAAAAAACAACACCCTAATACAAACAGGAGAAAGAAGGACATCATTAATAAAATCTGTGAATTCATATCTGGAAAATCTTTTCCTTTTGTTTGCAAATCCACTGCTCCACAGGTTTCACTCAGCCGAACTGTTTATTAAGCAACAGAATTTCTAAAAGGCAGGGAATTAATTGTTCCACATTCAGTCCAACTGCTCACTTTCTAATCACAGGTCCTCTGCAAATGGGGCTCCCTGGGGAGCAATGGCCCTACACAGAAGAGGCAAAAAATGTTGCTGCTGAATAGCGATGGATTGTACAGCTGTAGGTGTGTACCTGAACTCAACCTTGTTACAACTGGTGGCTAAAAACCACTTATTTTTACAATTAATTACCACTCTGAGGTAACAACAAATATCGTCTAAGCAACAAGCAAAATTAAAGCCTGAAATTGTGACAGGAAAGGAATCAGAATAGTTTCATAGCTGGGTAAATGTAAGAACAACATGAGTTGGTAAAGCCCCCAAAGTAAAACTCTTCAGATGGATACTTTTATGGCATCATCACTGGTTTAGTGACAGCAATATACTTGTTATTTGGCCAATGACATTTTATCCAAAGACTAAAAGAATTTCACCATCATTCGAGCTCAGTGTTCACATTGTAAGTTGCAGCAGCCATTGGCAATACACAAACTATTCTGTTTAAAGCAGTAAGAGGGTATCATATTCAGCTGGAAGGACAAAAGAAGTGGAAGGTCGGGAGGAGAGTTAAAAACAAAACTGGAACCTGGCCAGATTATTTAGTCCTTTCAGTTCACTGCAGAACGAAAAGTCTCCTCCTACCTGGTGTTGGTTCCAGAGGATTTGCATTACCTAGAAGTTCAAGTTGGAGAATTTGCTTTTAGCTAAAGTCCCTAAGTTTGCACTTCAGTGTTAGAGCACAAGTACTATATATCTTGATTTTTCACTTGAATTATGGCCATTTGATTTAATGCAGAAAATGTACTTTTCAGGATTTTGTTAAATTGGCAAAAAAACAAACAAACAAAAACTGTAGACGTAACCTAACCCAAGTGAAAATTTTCAGCAGAGTTCAAGGTTTAAGGGTGGGAGTCAGGAAAGAAGGTTTGTGGTTTTGTTTTGTTTTTCTTTTTTTAAATGAGGACAAATCACAGTTCTAGTTACTATGTACCTTTACCCCTTTTAAAAGGTATGAGTTGAGATTTTCAAGCTGATATATCCAGTACTTCTGATTAACCTGGCACTCAATAAACACTCTATTGCCAGTGTGCTGGGAAGTTACCTGTTTTGGACTTTCACATAGGAAGGGTAGTGGCTCCATGACTTATTACTATCACTTGCTGAGGCACCTAGCTAGTATTCCCAAGAGGATCACCCAATCAAGTGCTAATAATGCAATTTTTGTTTAGCTTGTGAGGTTGGATTAGATCATAGTTTAAGGGGGTATGACTTCAGACAACTAATTCCCACCTGAAAACGTATTGAACAGGGCATATATCTTCAGGAAATATTTTTTTTTTCCTTTCCTTTTAACAAATCCATATGTTGCTACTGTATCATTAACTGTGAAACCATGCTGAGATCAGCTGTTCAGGGAACAGCTTCTTGCAAGACTTCAGTGACCACATAATACGACTTGGGGAATTCTTAATGGCTAAATTATTTACAGCCCGCCTCTAATTTTAAAACGACGTTGCATTTGTTGAAAAAGGGTAAGTAAGAAAATTTGTCCAAATTGTTTTGTGGCTGAATGAAAGCCAGTAAACATTTTAGGACCATGACAGATTCAGTTTCAGAACCCATAATATAGAAGATCAATTTAAAAGTCATGATATATCCATATTCCTTCCTAACTTGAAATGTTTTTTAAAAAATCTATTTTAGCTTACCTCTTACACAGGATGTCCCCAAACTCTTAATTCAACCTTAAGCTTTCAAAGCTTAACTCTAAAGCTAAGATTTCGAGGATGCCCTGTAGAACTATCACTACATTTTTAAAAAATTACACACACACACACACACACACACACACACACACACACACATACATAGTTGGTGGCAGCATCACACAGTAGAAAAGGTACTAGATTTGGAATCTGAGGACCTGTATAAAATAAAACGCTGGGTTTACTTCCCTTGTATGTTTCTGAGTGAGTCGTTTCATATGTCTAGGAGTAAGTTACCTACCTTTAAAATATTGAATTTGGACTAGACAATCACTAGGATATTTTCTTTGTCTAAATCATCCTATGAATTCAAACTCTTAATAGGATGATTGATTTAAAAAAAGAAAACACACAACATGATCAACACAGTGTGTAATTATGTTACAATCAGGTGCAATTTAAAGAGAGCCACAAGCCATAGGTGGTGGGGTGCCATTGTTACAGAGAAGTAACAATTATATTAGGGAAAGGTTAAGCTTTTGTAACATAAATGGAGGTGATAGTTTATCATTTACTGTAAGCCTCCATGAAAGGGATCTTCCAGGTTCTAGATTTCAGACACTGCTGCTGCAATCTTCCAAGGAGCAGAGAATGATAATGAAGCCTCCACCTGACTCTCATGTGACAATACCCAAATTCGAAGAGACTCAGAACTTGAGTCTTCATGACATACACATGTTAGTGCAGATGTCAATTAGAAAGAAAATCCCCAGTCAGTGCAATACTGTCATGTAGCACATCGTATCAGAGAACCAGTATGTCAAATCACTTTGCAATTTAATTCTGAATGACAATCCCTGGCAAAGATAATCCCTTGGTCATATATTTCAGACTCTAGAGACCCCCAACACTATTATAATCCTGGATGTAGCCATAATATTGACTTTCACTTGCTAATGCTGATACTTGGTTTGCACCACTAAAATAATAATGAGTATATATAAGATAATAACAGATACATTGCTATTAATTATAATAAAATAATAAAAGGGCTCTTTAAGTATTTGGATCCTTTCTCTTCATATTCATACTTCAGGACTTTCCCCAGAGACTCATTGCCTTGACGTCTCTTCCCAGCCCACCTGCGTTGTTAAACAGGCGTCACTGTTCCCATTGAAACCCCTGGAGAGTAAGGAGTTCTCCCCTCAATTATAAATATGCAACATAGTTAATTAGCCCACCTTTTTTTTTTTTATTACCCAGTCCTAATCAAAAGATGTAGTAAACCACTAACAAAGAAAGGATAAGAAAGAGATATTATTTAACTAACCTGAATTTCTAAAGTGACAGTTACCTTAAATACACCAAAGCTAAGGTTATGGAAAGTGCTCCCCCCTCTTAGTGTCCACCGAAGAGTAACAATATTAGCAGAAAGTTCAGCCTTTCTTATTCTATAGAGTCCATCAGTTTGTTATTAACTGAAAACAAACATTAAAAGTCCCATTCACCTTCTTTAATTGTCTGAATTACTTGTATAAACAACCTTGAATGCATTTGAAATCCCTGTGTGTGATTCTAAATCAAGATATACATATATATATATATATATATATATATATATATATATATATATATATATATATATATATATATGAATCTGTGACACTAAATCATCTGCAACAATCACAGATCTTGTCTGCATGTGTATTCCTTCCACAGTACAGATCATAGCTTTGGGACAGATCATGATGAAGTAGATAACGAATTGCATTTTGAAGAGAAATTATATTCAAATCCTAGTTCTGACAAAATCACACTGTCCTTTGTGACTTTGGGCGACTCACTTATACTCTGCTTCAATTTCCTTCATTATAAAATGAAGAGTTTAGTCCAGATCAGGGGTGAGGAACCTGTGACTTCAAGGCCACATGTGGTCCTCTAGGTCCTCAAGTGTGGCCCTTTGACTGAATCCAAATTTTACAGAATAAATCACCTTAATAAAAGGATTTGATCTAGATGAACTCTAAGCTTCCTTCTAATTATCAGTCTATTAACCTATATCCCTTCCTCTCCCTCCTCTCCCCCCCACATATGCACCTTCTTATCCTACATACTTCTTTCCAGTGGTATGTTGGTCAATGTTTAACAACCATCTCTCAAAAAAAAGGAGGAGGGGGGAGACATGCATGACACATTTTTGAGTTTCATCCTCATTATTTAATATTCCGTATCACATTTTTTGTCTAGATGACCAACAAAACAATTAAGTAGCATTTACCAATTTCTGAGGTGTAACTATTCACAATGACAATTTTAGTAAACAGCTCTCCAGATTGTCTCGGCTAGCTCCTGAACATCTCTAATTCTTTCCCATATCTTTCTATAAGTTGTTGATACTCCACAGTTAATAGGATCAGAAATAAAAATAGAAGGAATATCAAAGGTCACCATCACAGAACGACAGTATCACACCACCTTAGCTGTCTTCTAGTCCTAAAGAATATCCCCCTCCCCAAACTACAATGTAAATGAAAAGTAGTCATCCAGCCCTCGCTGGAAGACCTCCAATGAGGAGGAACAACCACCACACGAGAGACCATCCTTCTATTGAATAGCTCCAAATGCTTATTTTTCCTGACATTAAGTCTAAATTTGCATCTTTATAGCTGCTACCCATTACTCCTTGCTGTTTTCTGGCACCAATGCCAGGAGGCAAATTCTTCAAAACAAGAAAGCACGTCAAATACTTTAAGAAACCTATCAAATTACATCCTCCCTCACCTTTGCCTTCTCTTTTTCAAGCTACGTTTACTCACTTTCTTCAAATGACCCATATATTGGCATAGCCTCAACATTCTTTATTATGCTGGCTGCCTTTCTGAATTAACTTTCTAGCTAATAAATGTCTTTTTTTGAACTATGGTGTCCAACAGCAGGAAACAATGCTACAGGTTTAATTTGACCAGAGTAGACTACAACGAGACTACCATCTCCTCATATTGGAAGTTATATCTCTCAAGAAGTCCAAGATCACATAAACTTTTTTTTTTATGGCAATCTGATTCACAGTATTGATTTATATTGAGCTTGTTATCCACTGAAACTACCAGCTCTTTTTCAGACCAACTGTTGTCTGCCTTGATTTTGTATTATTTAAGTTAAAGTTTTGAATTCAAGTGTAAGACTTTACATTTATCCCTACCAAATTTCACTCCATTGAGATTCAGTCTAGTGGCTTAGCCTAGCAACTTTTTATTGGGGGGGGAGGGGTATGGGGGATCTTATGCCATAATCCATTATATCAGCTATCCTTCCAAGATTTGGAGCACCTGCAAACTAGATGTGCATGCCATCTAGATTTTTATTTAAGTCTCTAGTAAAAATGTTAAATGGCTCTCCACTGGAGAACTCCTGCCAAGCTGACATGGATTATAAACAACCAAACTCCTCATTTTATAGATGAAGAAACTAAAGCCCAGATGAGTTAAGTGAATTGCCCAAGGTCACACAAGTTGTATGTAAGCAACAAAAATGTTGTATGAACTCAAGTCCTTTGACTTCAAAGTCATTCCTCTTTCCACTGACTCCCCAATAATCATCTCTAATTCATGTCAATATGTATATAGTACAAAGCAACTAAAAATAATTCCTTTCCTTTCTCTCGAAGACTTTCATTCTGTGTATCACATTCTAACTACCAATGGAAACAAATGACTTTCCCTTCTATACACTTGGTAGCCTCCTAAAGAAAATTTTTCATGCTGATGATATAACCAGGGGTCAAAAGACATCAAGGTCGAATATTTGGTAATATCAAAGAAGTACATACACGTATCTGAATTTAATTCTTAAAAACACATGTATTTTTTAAAATAATTTGACAAAAACATTAACAGATTTCCAAACTTAAGATATCCCCATAAAATACCTAATCTCAAACAATTTTATGAAGAGACTTTTACCTCCTAATCTGAGGGACTTGCTCTCATTAACAGAATGAGAAAGACACCTGACATTCAACACCATTTTATGGAAAATGTCATCAGTTCCTCATTGTATATTTAAGAATGTTGTGTTGAAATTCCAGAAGAGAAAATTGCGAAGCACCAAAATTGAGAATCAGTATTTAAATTCATATAGAGTTCCCCAGTAAATACCTTCATTTTATGAATAATTTAAGATATTTTACAAGTTACCTGATTTTAGGTACATTTTTTTTCTTTTTTTTTTTTTGCCTTTTATTTTTAGAGGTCAGTTGGGGTTAAGTGACTTGCCCAAGGTCACATGGTTAGTTTTTGTGTTACATGTCTGATGTCACATTTGAACTCACCAGGGACAGTGCTCTATTCACTACGCCACCTAGCCGCCGCTTTTAGGAACATTTTAGAAGAATAACCATAGCTAATCTGAATGGAAATACTTCTCAAAATTGCTAGACATTCTCCTGAATTCCTAAACAGAATTTTTCAACCTGATTTGATCTTTTATGAATGATGGACGCTCCTTATTACAAATCCCAATCATTTTATGGGACATACAGTAATATCTTTGGGTGGTAACTACATTTTCATAACAAAATATCAAAATAAATTATTTGACAAGGGATTTTTTTTCTAGTGTGCAAATTCAATAATATGAAAAGTACTAGAAAATAAAAGATATTCTAGAAATAAAAACTAAACCATTAAGTGAGGTAGGTTTAGAAGGTAAAGATCCCATCTCTGACAAGCACAAGCTGTTTCACTTATCCTCTCAGTGAGACCTAGATAGCTAAGACTTTAAGATACAGCTGAGTGGATGACCCACATGGCAGAAAATGCTACCACATCAGAATTTGCCTACACTGATAAAATCTTTGCTTTTGATATGTATGCATGCATACACATGTGCATACATTTATATTCATTTAATATTCTACATAGATGTAATAAATAACACATATAGTGTTGATATAATTTCATTTGATCCTAATAACAACCCTGGGGAATTAGGGGGCTATTATTATCCTCAATTTTTCAGATGAGGAAAGTGAGGCAAATAGAAGTTACATGACTTGCCCAGGGTCACACAGTTGGGAAGTGTTGGAAGCCAAATTTGAACTCGGGTCTATATATTATTTACAATACATTTAACAAATCATCTTTATTTAAAATGGTTCCAATTGTGCATTAATTTGACTCATATATTTTCTGCTGAACTTGCTAAAATTTTAGAATTTTCTGTAATGTTTCATGGAATTTTGAGGGACAGATATTTAAACCCAGACCACGTGCTTGCTCCACCCAATTGCAAGGTGGAGAGCTGTTTGCCCCTATACTAAATGGCCTGAGCTGTCTTTGCTTTTTTAGTTTGGAGTTTTTCTGTCTCTTCTCTTGCTTGTCAGGTTGTCAGCTGACATTTCTTACTGTTATCAGTGGAGCTATACACTGTCTCCTTTCTAATTTGCTACTTTTAATTTGTTATGGACTGGAAACCAGATAAACAACCTTATTAGAATTGAGTCCTAAATAAAAATAGTCTCTGAGGCTCTCTCCTATGCCTTAAATACATGCATTTCAGTGTAAGGGCTTCATGATATCTATTTGTTCACCCAAGGAACTTTTTTTTTTTTTTTACTTTCTTCCTGGTTTTCAGTTGATTCCTAGATCACTGAGGCTGCCCAATGAGTTACCTTTAGATAAGTGAGATGCACTATAATTGTATGAAGGTCTCTTTAAAAGTATGAGCTCTGCCTTTTTACTAAAAACAAAAGAGAAACTCCCCAACTACTAGTAAATTACCAGAAAAAAATTTTTTTTCCTCTTCCCCAAGTGGCAGCATTAGAATATTGAGGCCTATTTCATCACCAGCAGAAAGGGATTTGAGAAATCACGGGATAAAAAACAAAACTGATCCTGACATCCCAGGCTAACGAATTGCTCTGGGACTGTATTTCCTACTTCTGACTAGACGGGTATACCCATGAGAGAACAGCTGTACTCAATGTAATAATGTGATTTACCAACTTGTTTGTTAATGCACCCTCAACTCCCAGAATCCCAGAATTTTAAAGCTGGAAAGGATCTCAGAAATCACCTACCCCAATTTCCACATGTTACAGATGAGCAAGATGAGGCCCAGAGAGGTCAGTAGTTTGTCCCGGGTCATAGAGCAATTTAATGGCAGAGTCAGACTTAGAAGCCAGGTCTAGCCTAATACTTTTCCCATTATCTTATGCTTCCTGTGTTTGTAAAGCCCCATAAAAAGATAATGAATATTCACAGGTTCCTATAGTGACTAGAATTCCTTTTGCTTCTATAGGATGATAGTTTTACAGTAGAAAAAAGGACTTCCGGAATCACCTCCAGGGGTAAGGAACCTTTGACCTTAAGGCCACATGTGATTCCCCAGGTTCCTCATCTCTGACCTAGCCCAACCTACATTTCAGAGTAGAGACCAACAAGACAGTAACTTGCTCAAGTCACACAGGGAGTAAGAGGCAGATGAATAATTTGAAACTAGAATCTCTTGACATCAGCAGTGAGCCTCCCTGCCATTGTACTTTGTAGGTCAAACAAATGTGGAATGAGTATAACCGAGAATGTCATGCACACTTGCCTTACTTGCCTCACACTCTTTGCATGTGCAAGGTGTGTAATTGATTTTGCATTTCAGCAATCCTTATGGAGACCTTAAGGTCTAAAATAACTCAGACTGTAGTAAACTGCATACTGATCATGTGGAAGAAAAAAGAAGAGAGAAATCTATTTATCTACTCTTTACAGCATACCTAATCTCTACCACTACCAGTTTGCTTGAATATTCAAACTAGAATTAAAAAATACATACCTTGGATTGTAAAAACCAAATAGAATTTTAATAATATTTTGGACTCAATCCCTCCCCCCATCTGTGTGAATAGTTACTGATAATGTATAGATTCATTCTAAGATAAATCTTATGGTGAATAATGAAGTCACAACAAATACAAAGGAAGAACAAGAAGAACATTTTTACAGCTCTGGTTTCTATTTGTGAGTCCATATTTTGTAACAGAGCTTCTAAATTTTCTAGGTCTAACATATTATGATTCTATTATAATAATAGAGACAGTGTGGTACAATGGATAGAGATCTGGCCTCAAGAAGAACTCTGAGACATACTGGCTTTGTGACCTTGTACAAGTTACTTAACCTTTCAATGCTTTATGTAACCTTTACGTTGCAGAGAGTGCTAACATGGTAAGGGAAGTTGTGGGAGTTCACTATACCCATGAAAATGACAGTTCCAATCCTTAGCCTATGCCTGTAAAACAATCAAAGATAAAAAGAATACAAATCTATCTTTTTTTTCTTTTAAATGTTTTTGTTGTTTTGGAATGTGTTCTGTAAACAAACTATTTCAATTTATTTTAAAAATTAATTTTCCAATTCACTTCTTCACAAAAAGCAAAGGATTTACTTCTCAACTGAGTTAAAAATAAAATGAACAGAGATATATTGTCTTAAGTACAAACTGAAAGCAAAAAAAAAAAAATGTAAATAACTTTTAAAATGGCCCTGTTCCAAGAAAGGCGGACACGTGTGACTGGAGTTCAGGCTTGAAGAAACCAAGCAGGCAATTCTCACTGTCTTGTTCACAAGTTCTGTCAGGTTATTTCATCAGGTTATAAGCGAAAAAAAAGTTTAAAAAAAGGTAGAATGGCTGATGGAGTCTTTTAATGTTCTCTACTGCTTTACAGGGGGAGAAGGAGGGTGAAGATAATTTTAGAAATATTAGACATTCCTTGAAAAATCTAGTTACTTTGTAAATCTGAAGTATTTTCATGATGAATAATTTGTCTTTATCCATCTTTTCTCCAAATTGAGGGGGGAAAGCTGCTCTGAGAGCTATGTATTATATGGGACAAAGATTATTTTTAGGCACAGTAGATCACCCCTTTTGTTGTAATAATATCCTTATTCTGCACCAACCAAGGTGTTGGAATTTTCAAATCTCTGAAAATATGTGAGACTGTATGGTAGGGTGGACAGAGAGCTGACTTTGAAGGCAGAAATATTTGAGCTGAAGTACCACCTTGTTGCATGCTGGCTGTGTGACCCTGGGCAGGTCTCTTAACCCCAACATGCTCTAGGTTACCCTCTGAGGCTACAAATTTTAGATAAGGAGCAGAGCTAAATTGGTAGAGTGAATTTCCTCTCCTGGATTCTCTCTATACTAAATGAAACCATATATCTAATCCCTATCAAAATAAGGGAAAATCACATACTTCATTTTTTGTAAAAGTTTCGAAAGGCCATTCACAGTCCATGAGTTTGTATATGGCAGGTATAAAAATGGTGTTAGTTCAGTGCCCCTAGATTAATTCATTTCAAGGATTCTACATGAGAAAAAGAATACGAGGGGGGGGGGGGGTTTGGAGAAAAAACCCTCAAAATCAACTGGTATATTTTTAAAGCTTCAGTAGTTTATTTTCAGCATGTAGCTCTGAATTATAAAAATGGGAAGCAGGGATAAAATGTAATACTTTTATGCCAATGAGGTCCTCTTGGATTTTCTCCTCTCTTAACAGGCTGGCTTACCACAGGTTTCTGAATGGTCAGTCTGCTTCTTTCCTATTTCTCTAAAAAATATTCATATCCATCTCTGCCAAGCAGCAACTGCAATGAAACTGGCTTTTAATTAGTCTTGTCTTTATTTGGGGAATTCTCAGTTGCCAATCCATCCCATCTACAGAAACCAAAAAGCCCTCTCTGCATATTGGAAGAGAAAATAACACTAACAAAGATTATGAGATTGTAACAAGTAATTAGGATAGAGGAGAAGAATATTTTCGGTACCTTCCCATAAAGAAGAGTGCTGAAATCTTCCCTGTGGCAACCTCACAAGTTGTTCCCAGAGGGATAAAAAACTGATCTATCTTTTTGAATGTGCCTGCCTGAGAACATTGATAGTTATCCAGAAGGGCATCTCTTTTAATTAAGTAGAATCAGTAAATCAATAATTACTAGCAAAACAGACTGTCTTTTGTTCAGCCTTAAACAATACATAAAGCAGAAGTGACCAAAACCCAACTGTCAGGCAGTCCCATTGCTAGCCAATGCCATTGGTATTTCCAGCTGATTCACTTTGGGAGTGAATTCTTTGGTATCAGTTACTCCTTTTTTTTTTTTTTTTTCCAAACACAGCTGTCTTGTAATCACACTACCACAGATGTGGCTGATTTTTGTCAGTGTTGTGTGCACCAGTTAATCCTGTAATTTCCACCCCCACTCCTCAAAGAAATGAGTAAGGGTGAAAAAGGCAGCTAGGTAATTCTGTGGACAGAGTACTGGACTTGAAGTCAGGGAGACCTGAGTTCAAATTTTGTCTCAGACACTTATTAGCTCTATCACCCTGAACAAGTCACTGTATCTCAGCTTCGGTTTCCCCATCTATAAAATGGGGGTATTAGTAATCTTGCACTTAGTTGGAGTACAAGAATCCCTGTGGAATAAACAAGAGGCTGCCTGTGCCAGGCAAGTCAAATCAATACTTTAACTACAATTTCTCTTCAGAGCCCAATGTAGAGAGGCCAGGATCCTGAAGTCATGAGCCTTGGGCACTGCAATGCTTTGAGGTACTTGCTCACATCCTTGAAAGGTACTCCCGTGGAGATGGAGCCTGGCAACTACTCTTCGAGGTGGTACAGCCATGGCTCATAAAGATCCAGATCTTGCCACTGAAATCCTTTGCACTGTCAAATTGTTCAACACCATAAACTGACAAATTTTTATCAGTGAAAATGACATTGAAAAAGAAGCATTTCCATCTGCTTTGCCTTGAGGACCATGGGACTTCAACAGCTGCCTTGCAGAAGAAACCTTCCATATGTGTCATCTCAAATATTAGTATGTGATCTCCTAGAGAGCCCAAATACCTCTGACTTTTCATTTGTATTCCCAGCCCTCAGCACAGTGCTTTGCACCTAGTAAGCATTTAAGAAATGTGTTTTTTAACTGAGATTTCACAAGGTTATTATTGTGAGCACTTGCAAACATTAAATAACTATATAATATTATTATTATTAAAAAAAAATCCCTGCCCTTCACTTTGTCCCCCTTGTCAGCTATGAAGTAACAGCAGCTGCTTCAAACAGCAGTAAAAAAAAACAAAAACAAAAACAAAAACAAAAACAAAAACAAAAATACACAAATGTTTCACGTTCAACAAATTAGGACACTAGTCTCCTCAAGTTGGCTTAAACTTTTCTTTTATAAACAGTCACAGGGCAGGGGCATATCCAAGGCCGTAGCCTAAGTTGATTGATTTTAGTTCAATTTCCATGAAAATTTCAAAAATCCAAGTATGTGCAGGTTCCACAAACTGAATATAATTAATTCTTATGACTAATATGTTTCTAAGACAATTGCTTTATAATAAAGTTGTGGGCAATTACTTGAAAATGTAAAATGCCATTTCCAAAAAAATAGATATAATGTGATTCTCAACTGCTCATCTACTTTTTAAACCATGATCGAAAAAAGTAATGGGAAAAAACTGCATAAGATTTTTGTTTGATTTAAGATGTTCAAATTAGCAAATGGAATTAAGTAACACTAAGATTTCTGTAAAGATATCGGCATGCCATATTCACAGAGATAAGTCATTTTCAGTGTTTTATTACATACTCTCCCAGATGGTATTATACTGTGACCTTCAATTTTTTTTTATTTTTTTACCCTCTGAAAAGTACCTTGAGCTTGACAAGATTTATTGTTTCCAGACTAATAGTTCCTATCTTGCCTGTGAATTTCATTCATATTAAAAGCTCACAATTTAGGGCCCTTAATTCATAACTTTTACAAGCATAAAACACCTCAGACCGCAAACAATTTGAAATAAATCAATATACCATATATTCCACAGAGGAAAGAAAAGAGTGAAATGATACATTTCTTGTATTGCTGGGGATACGAGTCTATGGCAGCTGCCTCCCTCTGCCATTTGATTAGTGACTTTAAAAGGGTCAGCAGGCTGCCTGATAGGAAAGTAAATTCATGTTGTGGCAAGTTCTAATGAGCCATATTAAAGGCTAATAGTAGTCCTCACCCTATGCTTCCACAGGCTAAGCATTGCTAATTGTATTGATCAAATCTCAGAAGTCTGAACAGGTAATAAGGGTATTGATCTATTCTAGGAGAATTTTAATTTCAGTTAACAGAGAATATTGTTTTATCTCTCTACCTATCTATCTACACACATATATAATTACTAATATATGTTTATGTATTACATATACTTATATTTCCATATTATATATGCAAATTGCTACATTGTTTTTATACCACTTTCATTTGCAAATACGTATACTCCTTCCTCTATCCTGATAGCCACCCACTGTATCAACAAATAAAATTTTAGAAGTGGGGAAAAAGAAGATTAATTCAGCAAAATTAACCAATACATCAACCAATCTGACATTGTATATAAAGAAGGATGTATAGCTGGAAGTAATCCTTATCATTTCAACCTGGCAGATAGATAGGCAGCATAGCAGATAGCATTCTGAGTTTGGTGTTAGGAAGATCTCTGTGTGAATCCTGCCTCAAGTCTTATGTATTTACTGGTATTATAACTTTGACTAAATCACTCAGCTCAGCCTTAGTTTATTTTTCTATAAAATGGAGTTAGCAGTAACTTCAGTAACCATGTCAGTAACCTGACTTACAGGGATACGATGAAGATGAAATGAGTTAATATCTGTATAGTGTTTTACAAATCTTAAAGCACTCTACAAATCCAAGACACATAATTGTTATTATCAACACTTAGCTAGAAGTTTAGATGGAATTGTATCAATTTTGTTGTTATGGCTACTAATGAAAAAAATCCTTTTTTTCCTATCAAATAAAAGCTGCATTTATCAAAGTTTTTTTTTTTTCATTTTGCTAACTTCATCTTAATTGAGTCATTATTAAGAAAAGAGACAAGCTGGGATAACTATCTTTCCTTTACTCATGACAATGAGAAAAGAAACATGATTTGTGCCCGAAGGAGAAATGTGTTCAAAGTATTGTAAAAGGTTAAGAGGAATTTTTTGACCTTGTCTTTTTCTGTTTTCCATTATAGTTTATAATGACTTAAAGTTTCACCAAAGCTTGATATTGAAGTTGATTGTAAGGTATCTGCTGAAAAAGCTCACTTTGAAATCTTGCACTAGTATTAGCATGTCTGTACTAATTATTTCCAGAATCCAGACTTTTTAACTCTATCAGAATTTCCCCAAGCCCAGGTTATCTAATCTAATTACAACATGTGGACAATAACATTTTAGAGTAGCCACTCTAATGGCTTTGTTAATTAGTCTTTGGGCACTCATTATTATTTCGCATTTAACTGTCCATAGTGTTCTGTGCTTTATAATATACTTTCTTACATAATTTCTTTCTTCCATTAAAAGTTTTACTCTGAAACAAAAAGGCTAGAGACCTAAGGGACTTGTGTGGCAAGATTGGATATGGAAGCATCTGGGTTATGGTCTGCTACTAGCATCAACTTTAATTAATCAATGAGATCCTCACCCTTATTTACTGAAGAAGAGTGACTCAGCCAGGGTTCCACAGCAATCAGTCACAAAGTTAATTACAATCTGTATCGTCTAACATTTCTTCCTTCCTACAGCAATTTCTTACCATTTGTTGCAAAAGGCTCTTTTAGCACATGTGTGAGAGAAATAAATAGGTAAGTTAGTGTGATTGAAGGATGATTTCTATATATAGGATTTAAATCCAAAGGAAAATTAGATATGCATTGCAACTCCACTTCCCTGCTACAAATCAAACAACTTGACTATAGGTGCAGAGAGGGATTAAAATTTTGCATCTTCAGTCCAGGGGAGATTGGAAAGGGGGGGAAAAATGGTAGAAATAAGGGGAAAGGATGCTAGGAATTCAGGAGTAGAAAGCTGGGTTCTGAGCAGATACGCCCCTCATCTCTTCTACCCCAATCAGTGACAAACATCCATCTGCTCACTTAATTTAACATGTTTCCCAAACAAGGACAAAACAGATTCCCTTCAGTTGTCCCTAACGAGACAAAAACTTCTAATAAAAGAAAAAGTACTATCTTAGATCAAGGGAGGCACAGGGAGGAAAAAGCAACTGGTTAGAGAAAAATTATATATATATATATATATCCAATGGGCAGTTCTGACTCAGGCAGGTCCCCTGTTGGTTTTAAGTTTGCTATAGGAATGAAATGAAACATTCAAAAATCAATGAAAAGTTTACTTAGCCATAGCATAGAAAGGATATTCAATAATGATACTGCAACACTTAGCTTGGGGTATACAAGGTCCCCTCTTCATATGAAAACCCATCTGGTTAAAGGAGGTCAGAAGAATAAGGAATCCCCAGGTCTTGGGACATCAGTCAGATCTGAAAGGTCCAGATAACACATGGGTAGAGCTTACCAGGATCAAGGGAAGCACAGCTTGAGCCTTAGTTTCTGAAGCCAATCAAGTCCAGTGAAGACAAAAAGTAGAAGAAATAAAGGAAGGGAGGAAGGAAGAAAGGGAAAAAATAAAGTCCAACCCAACCTAACTGGTCGGGAATAGAAGGAACCCTGGCTCAATTTCTAAAACAGAATAAAATTTAATTTAAAAAAAATTTTTTTTCTTCTAAAAATGTGCATGTGCATGTGGGGATATAAAAAGGAAAATTAATTTTATTGTAAGAAAGTTGTATATACAACATGGAGTTTTACTGAAATTCCATTAGAAATCCAACAGAACTACTAGTCTTTTTTCAACTTGTCCATATTTACTTGAAATGTATAATTAAAAGAAGTCCTTTTAAAAAGGAAGCAGATTAAAGTATCCACGTGTAAAGACTATGAAGCTTTAAAAAAGTTCACAGCTAATTTCAAAATTGAATCAGATTAATAATGAGTTACTAGCATTCATTCATTCAACCATTTACCAAGCACGGATGTTTCCAAACTAAAAAAAAAAAAAAAATTCCCCATGTTCGAGCATTTAGAGGCTTTTTATGGATCTGAAACAGAAGGAAGAGAGGCTCTTATTCTCAAAATATTTGAGAGAGCCTTGATTCTCTAGAGTACTCTAATCAGAGTAGCTTGGCAAAGAGCTTGTATTAAGTGCTATCACTTTCCAACACCAAAATGCCTCAGTGATATCTTCGCTAAATTAATCTCATACAGGAATTATGGGATATAAGCCTGAAATGAAATTCTGAACAATTTTAATGTGACAACACACTGGCCTTTCCAAACCACACGTGTGTTTTTGTATGTGTGTGTGTGTGTGTGTGTGTGTGTGTGTGTATGTGTGTTTGTGTGTGCAGGGGCACATGCTCGCACATAAGCGCTGAAGGTAAAGGGTAACTTTTAAAAATTAAGTTTATGGACACTTGCAGTAGTAAAAGTCCAGTAAGATAGAATCTTTCTTTTTTCCACATCTCAAAAATGTCACCCCATGTAATTCTCTCTCTCTCTCTCTCTCTCTCTCTCTCTCTCTCTCTCTCTCTCTCTCTTTCTCTTATATAGATATGAATTAATATTATCTTGATATTAGTCTCTAAGAAATTTCACATATTTTACTTGATCCTCACAATAACTTCATGGGGAAAGAAGCAGAAATATTTTCTCCCTTTACAAATAAGAAATTTGAGACTTAGAATGTTTTTGAGACTTCCCAAAGTTACATGCTAGTAAATTGAGCAGAGCTAGAATTTGAATGCAGGTCCTTTGCCTCCAAGTCTACAAAAAACATATTTCTGAATTCTCCCCTTCCCAAGTAGAGCTTGTTACCTACCAAGCACTACCCCACGTGCACATGCACATTTTTAGAAGAAAAAAAAAATTTTTTTTAAATTAAATTTTATTCTGTTTTAGAAATTGAGCCAGGGTTCCTTCTATTCCCGACCAGTTAGGTTGGATTGGACTTTATTTTTTCCCTTTCTTCCTTCCTCCCTTTCTCCCTTCCTTTATTTCTTCTACTTTTTGTCTTCACTGGACTTGATTGGCTTCAGAAACTAAGGCTCAAGCTGTGCTTCCCTTGATCCTGGTAAGCTCTTCCATTTTCCAAATACCTTTCTTGACTTATTTTCCTTCATAAAACTACCTAGATCCATATGCCCCATTCCTAAAGATCTTCCTAAACTACTAATTTGAGATATTGCTTTAAAGCTGTTACTCCTTTCAGATAAAATCTGCATTTTAAGAGAGACCTTAACCCACAGCAGCAGATACCATGGAACTTATGACAAGGTTTCAGGCACTAATGGAAGATATTTTGCAACTGAAGATCTATATGACAACTTTCAAATCACACTGTGAAAGCAAAGGCCTATTCTGCTGACTTCTAGGGCAAACTTTGAAGGCATCAAATAGTTTTCAGTTAGTTCATCAGGCCCTGCCATATAGATCTCACACTCTTGAAATCCCCTATTGTGTGTCATATGGGTATCATCTAATTGTATGTTTCCATCTTCCTTCTAGAGCTCTTGGATAATCTAATGCTGCTTTAATTAATGTAATATTAACATAATATGAAGCAGGTGAGTTTCCAGATCTCTCTCTTGTTCTTTCTTTGCTCTCTTTTAAGGATATATATTTGACTGAGCAGATAGCATTTTCCTGTCAAGGTAAACATTTAGCTGTTACAGAAGAAACCCACTACTCAAGTGATATTTGTTATCATTAGTTTATTTAATGATTCTTTCCTGCTCTGGGGAACCTACAGTGAGGTCTAGACACTGACATTTTAAAAGTGACAGTAGTTCACTAAACATTCACGCAAATATACAAATGTAGTCTACCTTATGCCTGCTGGTTACCTCTACCTCAGAGGGTTTTCCAAAAAAATGTCAGTCAGTTAAATATTTATTAATTGTCTGCTATGTGCTAGGCACTGTTCTAAGTGCTGAAGAAACAAAGAAAAGTTAAAACAAACAAACAAAAAACCGGTCTCTGCTCTCAAGGAAATTTGAAGGAAGTCTGATAATCCAGGAGGCAGGGATAAGGAAGGAGAGTGTTCTAGGTTTGGAGGACAGTCAGTGAAAATGCCCAGATTCAGGAGACAGAGCTTATTGTTTGTTTATCGACTTCAGTGTGTGTGTGTGTGTGTGTGTGTGTGTGTGTGTGCACGCGCACATGCATGCATGCTTATGCGCATGCCACACATGCACATAGGGAGGGGACATGGTGTAAGGGATAAGAAACTTAGAAGAGTAGCAGATGACCAGGTTACAAAGGACTTTGGACACCAAAGAGAAGATTTTTATGTTTGGTACTGGAGGTAATAGGGAGCCACTGGGGTTTATTGAGTAAGGAGGTAACATGGTAGAAAGATCTTTCTGACAGCTAAGTAGAAAATGGCCCGGTATAGAGAGACAAATGTGTAGATAACACTAAATACCTCACTGGTTTATTGGTAGAATCAAATATTTATAAGTGCCTAAACTCTGGAAACAGTTAAGTACTACCTAAACACTGGATGTTATTATCACAATCTATTATTATATTACTTCACATTAAAGTCACATTAAAGAAAGTCTCTGACCATTTACCTGCTAATTTACAATCTCTAGAACAATAGCTTTGCAAGCATATTTTGTTGGCATTTGGATTTCTCTTCAAAGACAGAACATTCAGCATATTCTTTTTCAAAGATTCCCTACCATGTTTATGGCAGAAAAAATGAAATATCACTAGATACATGATTGCCTTTTGATAACTTTTATATGTTGTTAAGAGAGATACTTAATGTATTTGAGAGATTGTCTTAGTCTTGTTTTCTATGATTATATGAAAAAATTGTCAACTATCTGAACTCATTCATACAAGACACAAAGAACTATCACAGTTAAAATGATATAAGAGCAGGTGTGGAGAGTAGAAATCATAGACATAAAAGAGAAGTGTCTATATTAGGTACTTAATAAATGCTTGTTGATTTTATTTTACTTTTATGTGAATCATTTTCTTCAAAGTCATCCTATGCCATATTCCAGTCTATTAAAAAAAAAAATTTCACCTTTGATTGTCTGTCTCCAGAATAAATACTTCTTTCAGTCAGGTAGCAAATCCATCATCCATGCACTGTAAAGCAGCTACTTTTGTTTTAAAGTGAACTTGTTCTTCCTTTTCATGTTGTATCCTGTCTACCTGGAGGTAAGACTGTTAGGCATAAATACTGTGTCCACTACTTTATTTGTGTCTCCCTAGAGACTTAGTAGGCACTCAAAAAATGCTGCATGATGTCTGATAATATCCTATTCTATAGGCAACAAAGATCACATTAGGTACATTTTTTTTCCCATAGATTTGTTCATAGAATTTGGAATTGTGTCAGCAGGACTAATCAGATTAATATTCAGATATATTTCAGGGACGTTGAAAGTTATACCTCATTCCTACTGACTCTATCAAAATCGTAACCCAAACAAGCCCTGGACTGTGAATATCCCATCATAATTCAGAGTAAAAGGCAGTCCAAGTATTTACTGTTGTTCCAGAAGTTGGTTTAATATTTGGAAACTGATCCCAGGATGTTGCATTTTAGACCCTAACTGAACATCTGGCTGATTTGCTGTTCTTCAAAGCTTCAAAGAAGCATAAGAAATTTTGAATGTCAGCAATATATTCAAATATCACTAATTAACATTAAAAAATAATCATTTCAAACTTTACTGGAACACCCACATTTAATTAAATAAAAATAAATGATTTTGAAAAAATATAAAAATATGTTAAAGTCTCTATTATAATACCATTCTGAGTCAAATATTTTTGTGGTTCAAAGTATTGAATATAGATTTAATTATAGAACATTTAAAATATTCATCAGGTCAAAAGATTGTTTAGATCCGGAAGGCATCATAGAGATCATATAATAAAACTTCATTATTTTACAGATGTAACAACTAACATCCAAGAGAGTTTATATGATCTAAGGTTACATAGTTGAGTGATTGAGCTAGGACCAAAACTGAGTTTTCCTTCCTTTCAGTCCCTCTCCTCACACTGTCTCTGGTTCAATATTAATCATATTGAACAAGAATTTTAAGATATATCAGATCTCTGTAACAGCTAAGATTAGTTCAAGGGCCATTTTTTTTTTAAGAAAGAAAACATGGTATGTGTATTTCTGGAGAAGGTAGGGCATGTGTAGAATCACTTAAAGGGAAGTAATATGGTTCCCAAACACAAACTTAGCTTACTCCATACTTTTGACAGAGACTATCCCAGGGCTTGGGAAATGGTATATATTCAAATACCGTAAGGACCAAGGTTATGAAAAAAATCTAAACCCCACTAATATTACAATATACATTCAAGTGATTATCATCTCCTTAGAAGTAGTGTTCCCAGGAACTATTATATTTATCCAAATGCTGCCTCCATTGCTCAAAATATTTTTTGAACTGCTTTCAGGGAATTGCCTTCAGAGCTAGTTATAGATTCTTTTAATCTTGCAGTGAGTGATGGCAAAACTCTGTCCTGGAGAACGGATTTGCCTTGGGGAAATAGCCAAAAGTAAACTAGCTCTCTTAGCCATTGCATATTTAAAGGAAAAAAAAGACTTTAAAAACACTCACAAGATCCAAAATATATTCCATTCACAGCCTCACAATATCACTTAGTTGGATGATATTTTCTTGGTTATATCAGTCATGTTATGTTTTTAGTAATAGAGACAGCATATGATAAAATTTGAAAGATAGCATAACAGAGAGCTAACTTCACTGAAAAAAAAAGTATGGGCTCAAATTCGGTTTCTGACACACATTGACTTTGTAACCCTGGGCAAGTCACTTAACCTCTCAATAAACCCAAGCACCATTCTTAGACTATTCATTGTAAAGCCGTTGCCGAAGTGCATTAGAAGAAGGAATTTCCTTGTAATTCCTGATGCCAATGAAATCATAAGGGGGGAAGGGAGGAAAGAGGGCCAATTAAACATAAAAATGATGGGAAGAGGATATTTTATAGGTTCAATCACAAAAGAATTTCAGACTCCAGCCCCCACCCCCCAGGCATTATTTGCTTGTGGTTACACCCCCCAAGAGATCTGGGGAAAACAGTGCTTTCCAAATGTGCTCAACTGCTTTTTCCCCAGTCCGACTGAAAAAACAGAGCCTGAAAAGCATTCAGTGTTCAAAATATTCTTATTGCTTGGCTGCTGTGTGCCCACTGACATCTGATTCCCACTGAGACGGTGAAAAAACTAAAGCTGTTTGGCGGCAAAAATGAAGAGAGTTCAATGCAAAAGCTTTCAAGATGTCACTGGGGATGGGCAAAAGCAAAACCCCTGGCCATCATAAGGGGTTGCTGCCCTTCAGAGGATCAGCAGAGATAAAGAAGGCCAGGATCTCGGCTCTTAAAATGACTGCCAGATAGAGAGTTTCAAATTTGTCAGTCGTGATGTTAGAAAAAAATCTCCCCCAATACCAGAATCCTATGAGGCACTTCATACTCTTCACTTTTGGAAAATGGTATTCCAGAAGTTGAGATCGCAACCAATATTTCAATGCCCCTCAGGCAGATTCATTTCTGAAAAATGTACATGAAGAAAGAAATAATGTCTGAGAGCAAAATGCTTTAAGGCTCTCAATTCTATCTTATATGTTCTTGGAAAGTGGAGGAAGGGGGAGTGGATATTTATTTCTATTCCACTTTTTTTGCTCCATTCCTAATCGAAGGTGTTTCAGAAACCTCCAACTTGGAAGCTTAGGGGGGAAAATTCAGTCAATCATGAAAGCACAAAAAGAGATAGCTTTCTTACCGATGTTCCCTTGTGTCATTGTGGAGTACTGCTTTGAGGAAGAAAAGCAAAGTATTTTTTTACTGCATCCCCCCAAATATGCTTTTCAATTATTTAATAAAAACACAGTAAGCAACCATTGTTCTTGAATGATTTAAAAAAAGGAAAATATGTGTGAGTGAGTGTGTGTGTGTGTGTGTGTGTGTGTGTGTGTATAAATCTAAGTAAAACTGCTGGGTTTATTTGTTCAGTTTTTTCTTTTTGCTTTTTAAACTGGGTCTCTGTACAATTGAATCACCATTTTTTTCTTTCTTCAATAAGATGTTTCTGCTTTTACTAAGAGTGATAATATAATAATGCTTCAATTTTCCTCCTCAAATGAATGCTAGCAATAAATGTGGCAACTCATCTCCACTAATTCTGGTAACATTCTTCTCTCTCCCCCCCAACCCCATTTTATAAAATAATTAACTTTAATAGCTGACATCATTCCTTTAAAAATAAAACTTTCTCTTAAGATGATAAAGTGAAAATGGGAGCAAACAGTTATAAAGCAATTTATTTTTAAAGTACCCCCTTAATATTCTTATAATGTAGATATAGAATTCATATACCCGTTCTGAAGATAGGAAATTAAGGTTCAGATGAGTTGAGAAATGTACCAACAGTCAAAGACGATGTAAATATCAGAGGCACAAAATAGGTCCATTTCCAGTAAATGCCACTTCTTATCATTGAAGTAATGCATATCGTTTTTGTATAAGGAAGATGTTTTTCAAAATTTCTACTTTCACATTTAACAGAAAATAACTCTATGTGACTGAACAGGAAGATACAGAAAATGGATGAAAAAAATTAATGACCTGCTCAACATTACCAAGCAAGAAAAACAAATTTATGGTAAGAGTCCTTTGCCTCAAAGAACAGAATTCCACTGTGTATCCAAAAGAACTCTGTCTGAAGATGCTCAGTTTTTAAAGCTAGGATGGCAACAATTTTTTTTATGCTTGCTTATAAAGAAAATTGTAATGAATTTTCTTTTCAGCACTGGTATTGACCAAAATTAAAAAGAGGTCAATAATTAAGATATGGTCATAGTATTGGAATGCTTACAAATAAATCATAAAAGCATCACAAGTCAACTCAGACCACAAGATGTGTAATAAACGTGCACCATAAATAAACAAAATTATAAAATATTTGCTATTTTTCTCTTATTTACATCTCATCCTCCTTTTTCTAGTTTTATAACACATTACACCAATGTGTTCCCTGAAATGTATAGTCACTTAAAAATACAAACGTATAATATATGTATATGTACATATTATATGTGTGTATATAGTACCATGTATATTTTATATTATGATAAATAGATCCTTTTAATATATTGCATATATTATATATAGTGTACTATATACATATATATTATATTCACATAT
>CM053592.1:118897275-118932829 GCA_028646515.1 Pseudochirops corinnae
CAAACTCTTTTGCCTGCCATATAAATTAATCAGGCATGAAAAATGATTTTCAAATATTTTAACCCAAATTGTATCAGCTTATTATAGATGGAATCCATGTGTGACCTTTTTATATCCTTAGACACTTATAGGTTATTTTATTCAGTAGATAGAATTGGACTGGTAATGGCCTCAATTTTATTAGGTATCAGTTTTTGACATATTATCTCATATCAAATGTCAGCAAAATCTAACCCTATGAATTTCAATTATGTTTTAATTGGGTTAATAGTCATAACCAACAAGAAACATGCTGGAGAATTCACATTTTTCAAAAGTTAAACTGCAGAATTGGGGTGACCCCTATACTTAAACATGAATGCTGCAGTCAAACTCAGATTATGTCATAGGCACAAACGAGTACGGTTACCATCAGAGATTATTTATGTAAAGCTCAGTAGCATAGAGCAAATGATCCATTTGCTTCCATAATTTCAGTCATCACTTAATATATTTCAACTTTCTTTTCTATTTAGTGCACTATACAGAATACATTGAGTATCATTTGATTATGGGAAGAGTACATTATAAAGACTTAATTCAACAGTCAATTATTTAAAGTAAAATTGATGCTAAAGTTACTTTAGGATTTTTTTCTTTTGGTATTTCAGGATTAGTTTGTAAATTGATTTTTAAAATCTGTATTTAATCCAGTGTACCTTCCATATTCTTACTCAAATAACAGAGTGGTAGGAGCGCCTTAAGCACACTAGGTAGGATAACATTTTGCATGTATAATGCGATTTGTTTTCCAAATATCACTGGGAAATGCAAACAGAATCAAAGGAAAACACATAAAAACAAATAAAAGTCACAGGTAAATATTAACTAGACCTATGCTTTTTCATTTAATCTCATGCACAGTAACCATCTTCTTTTGGGAAGCCTAAAATTACAGGATGGTGATATTGTTTTTACAGGTTTAAAGAATTAAAGATAATTTATTTAAAGTTCTGGTCCAAAAGTAAAACATCCTTAACAACCACCAAGGCCACAAGTTCTACAGAGCATACTATGTGTGAACAGGAAAGGTGAATACTCATTTGAACAATGCAGTAAAATCCTGCATTGCCCTCAATTATCTGTGTAATTTAGATTAAGGGCAGGGACATTTACCTGAATTACCCAGATAATGGTACTGTGAAGATCTGGGCTAAATAGCCAAGTTTTTTTAAGGAGTCTGTTTCTGAAGTGACTCACAGAACCTCTCCACTGCACATATCAGTGTGAAAATAGATTCCAGTCAGAACAACTGTATAAGTTGTTTGAATTTCTCAGCATCTGTAAAAAAACCCAAAAAGTGGAATGCTCTATAGCCCCACCACACAGCAATCCTTCTTAACTATGTAACTCTAAGCAAAAACTTAGTCACCATTTTTCAGAATTTCAAAGTGTTAACATAAGTTTCTTTTGCAATTACCTGAAGACAAGAAACTATGAAGAGAAAGGAAATTCTGTTAATGCAACTAATCAACATACAAAGTTATTCACTTAAACTACAGATAAAAGTAAAGTTCACAGGTTAGATGGAATTCTAGAATCTGGATTAGCCCTACCAAAAATAATTAAGACATCAAAGTTTTAACCTAAATTCTAAATGAATGTCAGAAACAGAACAAAGTTATAAACATTGTCTTCTATGATTTTAATAAAAAAAATATATTTCAGTAGTTCTGAAAAAGCTTAGCATAATGGCCTTAGTTTATAAAAATAAAATTCAAACCTGGAAATTCAACAAACATTTCTGGAGTATATATTATGTGAAAGGCACTATGTTAGATGCTGAGGAGGCTGCAAAGATGAAAATTATCTAAACAAAATACAAATCGTAATCAAGACCAAAAAAATAACATGTACATTATGATGGATGTCTATACCAGATGCAGTCTTGTAAACAGAGTCCATATCTCTCCATATCATAGAGATATTGATACCTCATAAGGTATCAATCACTAATGACAATGGTGGGGATTGATAAGTCTTCCATTCATGATCCTTTAAGTCTTCTATTTACTTGATTTAAAAACTTTGCATATATTTTAAATCTCTCAAGATATGTAAATTTTCTTCAGATCCTTTTGGCAACTTTCATGATACATTACATTTGAGGGATAGTTTTTACTGTTTGATGTCTTTGCTCAGTTAAGATACTAACACCAACATTATTTTATTTATAAGTGTATCAATTTGCCTTTTAAACAGGATGCCAAAAGTCCTAATCTCAACTGTTTTAAAATATCCAAGTATAGTGAAGCAACCCTATTTGAAAAGCCAAATGCCTCTCAACTGTAGGAACGGTTTTCATGAGATGTGTATAAATCTGGCACCATCTATACTCTTTCATAAGCATAAAAATTGTGAATACAAATGCCACTCGGGAACAATATTACCGGTACCCACAGAGCTGCAGGGCAATAAGAGTCAATCTGGGGAAAGTTCTCCTTTCCATGCTGCTTTTTCACTTTTTGTTGTTGTTGCTATTTTCTAAGGAAAGACTGGATGCCATTAATTTACATGCATGTTTTTACCAGTGGTATCTAAATACTTCCAAGTGCATGACACTATTGATTTTGACTGAACTATTGCTTAGCTGCAATTCTGAAAAAGTCATTAAAGCTGAATTACAAGCAAAGTCTGCTTTTTCAAAAATAACAAAACAAAAACACTTGAGACAGAATATTTAAATAATTGATAGATTATGACCACTTGCCAAAAGCTTGCCCTTGCATTAAACCAAGACTAAAAGAACAAACCAACAAGTCCAAGTGTAAAAATGATACTAATTGAAAGACACTTAAAAAAAAAAACATGTACACTTTTATGGTTCCGTTCAAAGCTGTATCCCTGGGTTTCTTTGACTGATTCATTGAAAAACATGATGATTTTATTTTCTTCTCCAAAGAGATCCCACAAGGTGCTATATGCACAAAATACTTTCTAGTAAGACAGTATTAATAATTTAGTCAATATCTCTTTTGTATAGTACCTTTAAAGAAGTCTATAACAATACATGAACATATTTATTTAATCTAGAAATCTCCATGGCTAACATCTAACACATCACTAAGCACTTTTAAAAGAAAGGTAGAATTTATAATTAAATTTTGAATGTGAGATTATTACTCTTATTAAGAGGTACTTGGTCTATTATTAGCATAGGTTGCTATAATACTAAAATAACAATTTTTCCAAAAGCTATGGCTACTTTAGTTATATAATAAATCTTACTTGAAGATTTTAACATATTTTGAGGACTGAACATTACTGAGGCAATACTGGTAAAGCTCAATTACACATATCTTGAAGTTCATATGGATTTTGCACTGTTTCTGCAATTCACCAATAAAAAACTGTCAAATACTCCACTCCTACACTCAATACATCATAATGCACACCAAAAAAACCCCCCAAAACAAAAAAAACCTTGCAAACAGGACAACTATCACAAAAGAATTTGTGGCTCAGTTGAAATAGCAAATGGCTCATGCAACCCAATAATATTTTTCATCTTTCCATATTAAACATGGAAAATGCAAATACTGGTTGCATATTATGTTTAATTCTTTTAGGTACTAAGGCATTTTTAAGTCATTCTGTACCATATTTGCATACTAATAAATGGCAAAGAAAGCATTTTTGTCAAAGCAGTCAGAATTTCAATGTCCTGGACTTGGCACTACATTTGCATGAATCAGCATCCACTTAATCCATGAAATCTTACATAAGATGTAATTTAGTTAAAACTTTTAAAGTGTCCAATTTACAGAGATCACAGGAAAAAAAATAAAGTTTTTCTAATAAGAGGTAGCTTTCCACCCAAAACTAAGGCAGACACTCTCAGGTCAAAGGTTACTATATGGACACACACATACAGGGAGTTGATATGATCAAGATGAATTAAAAAAGCTTGTCGTTTGTAAAATAAGGGGCAAAATGCTGCTTGTTTTCACTATTCCTTCAATGACTGTCAAATTCATTTGTAACTTTCACAACAATCTGATAACACACTGAATTAATGTTCTACTCAATGAATAGAGCTGTAATTAAGCCCAAGTTCTTTTTATAAAGCAACATTTTTTTAGATCTAAATGAGCAAGCAACCCAACAGAAGGTGCACAATCTCAAAGTTAATATCCTTTAATGGATATATTAATATATATTTTCATGTATCTTACCTGTTTGCTGTATTTGTTATTGGTTTGACAGCTGTATTCAGAACAATGATCTGATCCGATTGAAATGTTGTCTCCTGCTCCGACAAAAGTGTTAGCTGGCGGTAGATCTTGTACGGCCTGGTGTTTTTTTCCAGCAGTTGGTGACTGGGGATGAAGTTGGACAGTAGGCAGTGGAGAACTGGATTTGTAATGCCTTGCAAGGTCAGGACTTCCTGGACCTCCATTGACTGACCTGTATCGTCCCATGCTAGGGCTATCTGAGAGCTTTTCATTGACACTATCATACCTTTGTCCATTTGGTTTAGAAGCCTCTACTGTTACAATGCTGCTGTAGAGAGGTTGCTTTGATTTTTTATTTTTCTTGTCCTTTTTAGGCTTTTTAGATTTGTCGTGCTGCTGGGGTGTAAAAAAGTCCTCATGGTCTTTTTTACCTGCCTCATATCCATTTTTATTTTTGGACCTGCAGTATCTTGCCATTACTACAATCAAGATAATCAGGATGACTGTCATGATCCCAGCAACAACCCCTATCACAATACTCAGTCTCTGTTTGCTAATTTCATAACTAGGGTCACCAGCAATATCTTGAGTTAATGGAGTGTGCAAACTTCGGGTTATTTGGGAGTCAACTACAGTAGCATTTGAAACACTTTCATTGACAAAGACATGTACCAAAGTTGTGGTGGATTGTGAAGGCTGTCCACTGTCATTGACTTGTACCACTAGCCGGTGCAAGCCATAATGCTTCTGGGCCAGCTTCCCCACTAAGGACACAACCCCACTAGTGGCATCAATTTCAAACAACTTGAAGGGATTTCCTCCCACAATACTATAGTTAAGATCTGCATTTACACCAGTGTCACTGTCAGTTGCCAGCACTGTGGCCACCACTGTTCTTACATTACTTGAAGGTGGCAGTAAAGTGTAGGAGATGTTGTTAGGAAAGGTAACTGTGGGAGCGTTGTCATTTTCATCCATCACAAAAAGAGATACAGTAGCTGTGGCCGACCTTGGAGGATCTCCTCCATCTACCGCCTTCACTTTGAAGGTGTATGTAGTCTGATGCTCCCGGTCAAAAGCTGTAGTAGAGTAAATTGTTCCTGTGTCATTTTCAATAGAAAAAATGTTACTGTCCTCTTCTATGAACAAGCTCATTTCTGCATTTCGCCCTTTGTCCGCATCCATTACAGTGACCATCCCTACTGGGCTATTGGGCTGCAAATTTTCTTTCACATAAAAGGTAAAAACATCTTGCATAAACTTAGGATCATTGTCGTTCTTATCAGCCACCTGCACTATCACGGTGGTGCTGCCTTGGAGGACTGGAATGCCTTTATCTTTGGCAGTTACTTTAAACTCGTACCTATCGTTCTGCTCCCGGTCCAGCACAGTATTGACTAGGATATCCCCAGAGTCCGGATTAATCGCAAAGATACCCACTACCGAGGAGTCCAGGGAGTATGCGATCTCCGCATTCTTACCACTGTCTGCGTCTGTGGCCACTACTGTGGCCACCCTCTCACCGGGAATGTTGTTCTCAGGGAAATAGACCTCCACCACGGACTGGTCAAATACTGGGGGGTTGTCATTGGTGTCCCCGACCTTCACCACTAGGGAATTGTTACTGGAAAGACTCGGGCTGCCTGAGTCCACCGCCACTATGACAACATTGTATTCCCGAGTGCTCTCGTAGTCCAGGGGGGCAGAAGTATGTAGGAAGTACTTTTTCTTGTTTTGGTCACCCTCCGTGTCGCTGGCCGGTTTAAGCTGGAAGGGCACGTCCCCCACCACCGTGCAGGTGACCACCCCGTTCTCCCCTTGGTCTCTATCTGACACTTGTACCAGGGCTATAGGGGTGTCTACCAAAACGTCTTCGGCCACGTTAGCCACTCCATCCTTAAGCGGAATGCGCCCGATTTTGCGGATTTCTATGGACGGCACGTTGTCATTCTCATCTTTGATATTGAGCACCACTGTAGCCTTGTCGGTCTTCGGGGGCTGCCCCCGATCCCGGGCCATGACCGTGAAGCGTAGCTGGTTCACCTCCTCGCGGTCGATGCGGTGCAGGACACTGAGCCAGCCCGTAGTCTCGTCCAGCCTGAGCAACCGCCTGACGTTCTCCGTGGCGGCCCCGAAGACATACTCGATCTGACCATTCACTCCCACGTCCAGGTCGGCGGCGCGGAGCTGCAGTATAGGGGTGCCGGGGGTGCTGTTCTCAGCCAGATCAGCCTCGTACACGCTCTTCTCGAAGCGGGGGTTGTTGTCGTTCACATCGGTGATCAGCACCCGCAGGATGGCTTGAGAGGAGCGCGGAGGGTCGCCTCCGTCCCGCACCCTCAGGGTCAGTTCGTAGGAGTCCCGCTGCTCCCGGTCCAGCGCCCCCTTGACGATCAGCTGTGGCTGTTTCTCTCCGTCCGGAGTGTCAGCCACCTGCAACTCGAACACGGTGCTGCGGCCCCCGTTGCCTGAGGCGCTGCCCCCTCCGCCCTCGGACGCCTCCAGACGCCGCTTGGAGCTGCCGGGGCCACCGCTGCCCCCGCCGCCAACCCCGGGGTAGGGGGCGCTCTCGATCGCCCCTCCGCGACGGCTTTCTCCACCGCCGCCACCACCACCCCCGCCGCCCCCCGGCTCCTGGAGCAGCTCGTAGCGCTCTATGCCATTACGGCCGAAGTCGCGGTCGGTAGCTGTGGGGAGAAGGTAGAGTGTTCCCACCGGCCGGTTCTCCTCCACCGTGAGAGTGAGGACAGGGGAGGGAAAGGTAGGGGTGTTGTCGTTAATGTCCAGCACGATGACCCGGCCCTCAAAAAGGTCCACCCAGCTCTGAGAGGGACCGATCACCGAAACCTCGAAGTCCAGGAAGCACTCGTTCTCGTCGAATATCATCTGGCATTGGGGCAGCTTTTCGCGGTCGATGCGACGCTCGCTCGTGCTGAGTTCCCCGGTGATGTTGTCGATCTTCAGGTACTCGGAGCCCGACTCCAGACTGAAAGTCACCTCTCCCGAACCCGTCACGATGCCCAGGTCTGAAGCCACGTTCCCGATGCGGACATCTGCGGGTCCTTCCTCAGCCAACCGGTATCTTAGGAGCTGCTTGGCGGCGGCCAGGGTGACGGAGACCGGCAGGAGGAAACAGCAGAGGCACCAGCAGCACCAGCCGCGCACCAAGCCCATAGTCCGCATTTTGAGCATCTTCTCCTGCTGCTGCTGCTACTGCTCCTTATAACAAAACACCCCTCTTTCGTCTTCCCCCCCACCCCCGGTCCCTACCGCCTACCCTCCCCCTAATTCTCTCTCCTCTCCGGGAAAGGCGAGAGGGAGGGGAGGGGGGGAAAAGAACAACGTGTAGAGTCTGGTGGATGATCAATTAAAAATCCTTTTTTCTTCTTCTTTCGAAAGTTATCGTTTCATAATTCATGCAATGGATGATAATCACCCGGGGAGGGAAGGCAGATTCCCCCTTCCCTCGTTTCAGTTGAAATACTTACAGTTCACGGGACAATGTTCTGGCTGCCTTTCCCCCCCTCCCCAAAGATTCACCCCAGTAGATTGGGATGAATTTCCCTTTTCCTGCCTCTGGTCTTCTTTCTGGTTTAACTGTAATCACTTTGGCAGTCTCGTAATAAAATGAGCACATACAGTGCGATTTTGCAGCCCCCCCACCCCCACCTCAATCCCCTCCCGGATCGCTGCTTCTGCTACTCGAGTTTAGTACAATTCACGCTCTCGCTGAAGCCGCTTACTACAAAAAGCATTTGCTTTTTCTCTTTGTACACAGGAAAATGTTAATCGCTTCATTCAGAAGGGTCTGTGTCCTGCAATAAGCAAGTCTCAACTCCAAATCCTTTTGGCAATATGGGAAAAGAGAATTAAAAATCCCCAATCATATCCGTGGCTGAACAGTTCATAGCAGACCACCTTGCATTACAGCACAGTCCGCAGAAAATTCCCTCTGGTTAGAAGAAAAGCAGCCAAATCCATCTTCAGAGATCGTCTAAATATTCAATTCTTTCTCCGGGGAGGTTTGATTTTTTTTTCCTTAACAACTCTGCGCAAGGTCATTAGTCACAAAGCAACCATACAAAACTGCAGAAGCCGTTTGCCCTGGATTTGCAAAGGCTGAAGAAATGCACACAGCACAGTCCCCAAGTTTGTTTTTGCATCCGCAGTTTCTGTGCCTTACCTGCATTTGCTCTGCATGTGTTATAGCAATGTGGATCTGCAGCACTGTGAGCGATTCACAAATGAGATTGCAGTCTCTGCTCTCTCTGCGCTCTCTCTCTCTCTCTCTCTCTCTCTCTCTCTCTCTCTCTCTCCTTCTCCTCCTTTTCTTCTTGCTCCTCCTCCCTCCTCTTCCTCTCTCCTTTTTTCCCCTCTCCCACTCTTTCCCTCTCCTTCCTTACTGTCCCAATGCGGGTAGCTAGATATGAACTTGAGCCTCTCAGTTCAAAGGTGAGCAACAAGGCTGTGTCCAGAGACGATTATTGGCCTCTTGTTAATATGCCAGCACTCCAACGCTATGTAACTGGATCCCCCACGTGAATTAACACAGATTCAGAAATGCATCCACGGTTGAGAAGAAAGGCAAAGGCGATGAGGGGGAGTCAGCTGCCAAGAAAAAAAAATACAGGGTTCAATTTGCCAAGGAGGGGGGAAAAGTGTCGGTCCGCGGTTTTCTATGAATTGCACTGCTATGGTAGGTGATTTCTGTAACTGTATCGTCCCCTTTCCTGTCTTTCAGAAGTCTGGTTCCGGCGCTCTAACATTAAAGCTGCTTGTGGCTTTAAAATGTTGAATGGCAACTGAGAAGCTCCCGCTCAGAATAAGCCGTAAACCAGCAAGTTTGCCCGAAGTGGTGGGAGCTGCTGGAAGCTCGCTCTCACAGGCTCTTCCCTGACGCAGCAGCAGCAATAGAGCTGCCTGAAGTACATATACAGAGAGGGAGGGAAGAGAGGAAGAGCCAACCGCTGCACTCCAGAAAGAACAGTCTTACCCTTTGCCTCTGTCTCTGCTGCTGCTTCTAGTGCTGTAAGTGGAGTATCTGCAGATCACAAAATACCAGCCAGTTCTCCTAAAGCCAAGCCATATCACACTACAATGAGTCTTGCTACTGCTCTTGCCAACCCGTCATCTCTGCAGTGACTTTTCTCCCCAACCTAGACTGGTAAATTTCCTCCTTCCACTGACAAATGTGGTATGTGTGTTAGTGTGTGTATGTGCGCGCGCGTTCGCGCGTGTATGTGTGTGGGCGTGTGTATTTAATGAAGCCTATTCCGTTGCTCCTTTCCTTTTCTCTCCTTTCCTCTTTCTCTCCCACTTGAGCGAATTCCCTTGGAAGTGTCGCCATTTAGGAAATCATCCTGTGGCAAGTGTATCATGACTGGTGGTCCGGAGACCAGGCACGCGCCCACCCTGCTGATCTAGTGTTCTGAGGAACCATGATAAGCTGCAGTGGTGTGAGAAAGAAAGACCCTCAAACTGATGATAGACAGAAAAAGGGATCCTCTTTGGGGAGGGCAGACTTTTCGAGTTTCCAAATATGGGGATTTGGGGGAGGGAGGGTCATCAACCTTCATTTTCTTTATGTGGCATTCGGGTCATTTTGCATGTCTGGCGGGAGGCGGGGGGCGCTCAGCGTTAAATACTCCCTGTGTATTTCTGAGGCATAAACACGTTTTAAGTAAGGAAGCTGCAGCCTTCAGCAGTGGGCAAAATGTAGCGTCTCCTATATGGATTAAAGGGAAATAAACTTCAATGGCAACTTTGTCTATCTAGTGTCCCTAGTTCGACTTCTCCTTTTGACTTTGTGTCACTTAATCGCCCATGGTATTTGCATAAGCTAGGCTTCCCCAGCAGCACCACTCCTCCCCTGTACGTTTGCATTGTAGTGTCTGCACCTTCTCTTTCCCATTCATTTCAAGTTGGGTAGGAGTGGAACTCCGAGCTGAGAATGGCAGGGATAAAGTTGGGGGAGGGGGAGCGGGGAGAGGTCAAAAAACAGGACTATAATGTAAATCCCACCTCTTGGAAAGAGAGGCGAGAAGGCACGAAAGGGTGGGAATGGACCTCACACCACCTTTCTCGGCTATTACAGAGTTCGAGTCTTCTCGTAAAGGAAATTTAAAAGCTTAAGAAAAATCCGTCCAGAGTGTGCACTCTGGCTTTACGAGATATGTGTGGTGAAGCAGAATGATTTAAACAAGAAAAACACCCATAAAGTATACGAGCAGATGTGGCGCGCTGTTGTTTGGGCGGGAGCGGCGGGCGAGCCGCGATGGGGAGAGGGGGCGGGAGAGAGAGATTTCCACTACTTTCCCTTTGGGGACCATAGAGAAGCACAGAGGCTGTGGGAGTGTGTTTGTAGTGTGTGCCGGGTACCGACAGAGTATTTCCCAATCCGATAAAGCTGGAGGACTCCGGCGGTGGCGACTGCTGCTGTTGCTGCCGCGGCTTCTTCTCACTGGCTGGGAAGAGCAGGCTGGCGACAGAAACTCCTCCTCCTTCCCCCGCCACCAAGAAGACTCTTCTCTTTATATATGCAGCATCAGCGAGAAAAGCCCCGTGCGCAGACTCACTGAGTACCGCCGCAGTCCCGAAACAGAGGGGGCGGTGGACCGCGGGCTGGTAGGGGGAAGGGAGGGGAGGAGAGACAAGGGGAGAGGAGAGTTGTCTGGGTTCCGTAGCACCTTCTCAGCCGTTTAAGTGGATTAATGCCAAACCCCCATTATATTTGCCAAGGAATTCAAATTTATAGAATCCCGCCTCTCCCCCACCCCCCACCCCCTCACCCGCCCGGGTCCTAGGCAGGAGGAGGGAAGCGTTCTGGATTCCGTGGCTAAGAGCCAGTACATTCCAATACCTAGAAATATGGTGCAGTGCACTCCTCAGTCTACTCCTCTCGGAGCCTTAAACACACACATACATACACACACACACACATACACACACACACACACACGCACACACCTTATGAAGTTCTTGTAGTCACGATGGGGTGGCGCTTTTAACCTCTCCTTCCTTCTCCAGACAATCAACTTTAACCAGATTGTGTAAGACTCAAGACATTTGCCTGCCAGATCTCCCCACCTTGGGGGCACTCCCTTCCCTTTTCACCCGAGACTTAGACGCCCTCAAACAGAAGCTTAGGTTCCAAAAAGCAGGAAAGGGAGAGAGTGATTCGGGATAGGGAGACGTTTTCTCTTGTCCGCAACCAGCCTTTTTCCCGACTCCTGGTGAATGCAGTGCCCTTCACAGTGGGTTGGTTTCTTCTTTCAGAACGGGAGATCTAATCTCTGGTTCACCCTCCCCGCTACGAACGCCCCTACCAACGCTACTGCCACTCTGCCAAAGCCAGCGTGGGAAATGGGGCTGACGTGTCCAGCATGGGGAACAGCTAGGGCCAGGCGGTGGGGGCCTGAGCGCCGTTGTCTCGCTTTCCTTCCTTTCCTCTCTTGTTCTTTTCCCCTTCTTTCCCTATCGTCCCCCGACCGGCCACTCCACTTAAGCAGGTTAGTCCGTGAAGGAGCTACTCTTTGACTTGTGCCGGAGCCAAGAGATTCCTTAGAGATTTGTGCTGGGAGGCAGTCAGGCAGACAGGTTGAGGAGGGTAGGTGAGAGGAAGCACCCCTCACTCGCCCTTTTACCAGGTTCCCACTGCCTCTCCGGCCCCTCGGTTAAGCCACACAGTCACACACCCTCTCTTGCTTCCCCGCCTGCCAGTGCAGAGGCTGGATGGAGAAGAGAAGCCTCTTTCTCCACCCCCGCCCCATTTCCGCAAGCTGTATTCGTGTCCCTGTCACAAGTGTCCAGCAATTTCATTAAAGGGAACTGGAGGACTTAATACCCTTGGGTAGCAGACCTTACGCGGAGAATATGATATCCGGTTCCCTCCCACCTACAGCACTCTCCTGTCTCAGACCTGGGGCTACATTTATCTTCTGAACCCCAGAGGAAAGGGTTCAGAAGGAAATGGGATCGAAAGTGTAACCGGCTGCAATAAATTATAGAGCCTGATGCTGCCGCTGCTTTGGCGGGCAGAACTAAAGGGAGAAAACGAGATCTGTGTCTTGAGCAGTACATTGATCAGAGTGACTGGGTGTCATCTGCTATTTGGAGTAAAATGTCACTTGTCAATAATTCCTTCTGTTCTTTTATTAAAGTTCTCCCCTCCCCCATTTTAGGGGAAAGAGAAGGAAATATCCATTAGGTACAAAGTTTTGGTGGGTTTTTTTCTTGATTAGTAATTGATTAAAACATGAAACAACCTTAATATGTATATTTTACAAAATACTTGGCTCCCTAAATTTTTTCCCTATGTCTAATTTCCTTCTTTAAACTCAATATATAGCTGATTGTTTTAAAACCACCCCCACTCCCACCGCATACTCTCGGCCCCCGGAACCACTCAGTGACTTAACACAGTTTGCTTTACAGTTGAGAAATTTCGGTGACTGAACTGGAAAACAGCATAGTGCTCTCAATGTCGCCTCATCTCCAGGAGAAGAAAAGGAGTAGTGGGGAGGAAACAGTTCATGGTCTGCAATACAAAGAAGTAGGTGCTGAAGACACGATCTCAGATGAGCTTTCACTTATAATCGACTTTGTATTCACAATAAGACAAGGAAAAGGTTAAATACGGTAAACATGATAGCCAGTTCTGGAAAGAAATATAAAGCAGGTTGACAGAAAGAGAGAAACTAACTCAAGAACTCCACCAAGGGACAAACAGATGAAATGACACCATAACATCTCCAAATCTATTGACCTTTCATCTTTTTAAAAGGGTCCTGCTGATTTTCTTTGAAAATTCTTTTTATTCAATTGTTTGCTCAACAACTGCACATACATTTGACATCCTAAACCCCCCTAAGTAATTCCTCAATACCTTTCTAAAACCAAAGCCTTTTTGTTTAATATATTGTTTTGAAGAGTAAATATAATGGACCGTGTACAGTAGCTGTTTTACTATAGCAAATATTGTTCTGATCTTAGGACAGACTTCTGGTATCTTTTACTGTCTTGAAACCATGCTTGTAGTGTAATAGGGAGGAGTAGACTGGAGTGGCTAAATTATTCATTGCAATAACAGCCTTTTTGATGGACATTAAAACTCAGCAGTTTAAATAAGGAAACCACAGATTTCCTTTTAAGAAGGTAATAACTGCTTGCATCAGTGGTTATTTAATTGGGTCCTAGCCAAGAAACAGAACCAGTTACCTTGTTTAAATTATTTTATACATGGGTACATGGTGAAATGTGTCGATACAGGAAAGGCATAAGTTAAGTACTAGAATTGTACTAAGTTGCTTGATAATAGCTACTAGGTAACAAAAGGAAAAAAAATCTATGAAGATTTTTTAAAAAAATATTCTCATAAAATCTGAACTTGTCTCTCTAAAGCAGTTTTGAAAATGTTTTCCATCCAATTTCCCTGAATTACAGATGTGTATGTACAAAATGCTTTGAGTTTAAAATTCAGTGGGAGACATGACCTCCTTTGCTTTTGCTTTAGTAATCTCAGTCTTTCTTTTTCTTTTTATTTTGGAGCCATCTGAGGATAGAAACATCACTAAATATGATATATACATAAAGATATAATTAGAGCTATATAATGATTGAAAAGTCATTTACTTTGTGTTATAGGCCTCTAAAGAGCACTGGCATTTTTAAAAACGGTCCTTTCTTTTTCTTTCCTTGAAAAATATATTTGTATCTGTGTGTATTCTCAAATATAAGCATTCTAAATGGGAGGTAGGAAAGCTTGAAGAATAAAGGTGAGTTGTGTGAAAAGGGCTTTTGAGAGGACAGAGCAGTTTATTCCCTTCTTTATAGGTAGCTACTTGACAAGCTAGAAAGTCTCCTGGAGCAATTCCTTTTGCCACCTATGGTGTAATCTGATGTGCCCCCTTTCCCACGTCAAGCATGAACTTGAGGAATTTGGCATTTTTGACAGTGCAAAAACATGTCAAATAGTGCTATGGATGATGACCTCTATGTTATAAAGTAAATTTAAGATAAAATAATCACATTATAATGTTTTTTTACAGATAGCAAGAATGTTTTACAGTATTAACTAGTTTACATTTTCTTTTCCTCTCCTATGATGATTATTACATGACTTTATTTTGTTAATTAAGAATTACATATGATATAAAACTGATTCCAAGGGAAGATATAATGATACAATTTTTTAGGTTATGATAAAATTATTTTTAGGAATAAATCCACAGAGCTAATTTAGAACAATGTATAGCCTTTTAGCATCCCCAATGATTATTACCTAACCCACTTCCCCTATCAATGTAGAAAAAAAGATCCTTAACATTGGCTCCCTGAATTTGCTTTTAAGAATATCTTGAGGGGCAGCTGGGGGCACAGGGAACAGAGCATTGGTCCTGGAGTCAGGGGGATCTGAGTTCAAATCCGTCCCTGTGACGTTGGGCAAGTCGCTTAACCCCAATTGCCCTCCAAAAAGCAAAAAAATAAAATAAAATCTTGATAACTACATTTCAGTATAATGTATTTGTTTCCTTTGTAATTTTATGTGTCTTATTTTATGCACTGAAAAGCATCATTCTGAGAAGAGGGCCAACATAATTCAACAAAATTTCCAAGATATTTATGACACACAAAAGTTTAAGAACCCTTTTTCTAGAGTCTTCCCTTGTGTTATTTATTTCCTCTTTTCCCTTTGGGAATTGCTTCCCAAAACTTTTCCTGTTTTATTGTACTTTTAAGGACCCTCTTATACATTCTCTTCGTTTAACTTTTTGTGCCTCATACCATCCTTCCACTCCTGTTCTACTAATTCCACAGATCCCACCAAACTGTAAACACATGGCACACAGTATGTCTCTTTTCTGAGGATCAACTAAGTGACAGAATTTTCAGCCATAGCAATGTTTGAAGATTATGAAGATAATGTACTCAGTCATAGGAAATTGTGATCTGTATTGGTGTAGGGAATACCAATTCTGATTAAATCACAGATCTTTAAAGTGAGTATATTGAATGTTGTATTTAAATAAAATCTTGACCAATGCTTATTGCATTCACAAAAAAGAAAATGCTCAGTTATATCATGAGCTCCTTGAAGGGCAGGGACTGTCCTTTGCCTCTTTTTGTATCCCCAGTGTTTTGCACAGGGTCTGACATATATTAGGGGTTTAGTAAATCTCTATTGACTGACTCTTATATGCAATAAGTTCCTATATTAACCTTAGTCTTGTGTATTTTCAACAAATTTTTTTTTTTTGGCTTGAACATTTATATCAAGTGGAAGATCAATTTTTTTTTTTTTTTGCTATTGTCAACTGTGACCTTACCTATCCTTTCCTATAACATTTATGAGAAACTAATGGTTTGGTTTCTCATTTTGTTTTGATGTTTTCACCATCATTTTGAATTATACTGAATTTAGCACTATCAATTTATTTTTTAAGAGATAACTCTCAGGGGTCAAGTAAGTCACTTGCTCTGGGAAGTATTTTGGAAAGAAAGTACAAAAGAAACTGCTGAACTTCTCTCTACCCCTACACAGATAGGTTAAACTTATACATCATAGTCATGATTCTGTAAATGAAATATTACATATATTGGAATACACTGTTAGTCTTGAGAACGTATGCATCACAACTCCATTTCCTAGTTTCCTTACTGGAACCCCTAAATCATTGGTTAGGTAGATAATTACCATTCTGACTGAAGGAAGTAGTGAATTCCATTTAAATCTACTCACCATCTCTGGTTTTTCAGGATCATTTTGAATTCTGATTTTTCTTTTTCTGCCAAAGAAGTAAGTCATCTTGTTCAACTTGATATCATTGGCAAATTTTCTATCTCATCATCCAAAGCAATGGTGTCAAATTAAAATAGAAGCAGATCCCTGTGGGTGAATATTAATTTAGAAAACCACAAATTAATAGTATCTATGTTGTATTATATTTTAATTTGTTTTGCAAAACATTTTCCAGTTGAATTTTAATTTGGTTGGACCCTACTGGGGAGTTTTGCAGGCTAGGAGTTTTGACACCTCTGATCCAAACTCTAAAAATTTAATTAACTCCAAAAATTATGAAATTATATCATCTCTAGACCCAATCCCAAGAAAACTTTATTTAGCCTCAGACTGACAAGGAAATATTAATAACTCCTTATCTCCAATGAAGCCCCAGTTAATTTAGCCCCAAAATAGAATGATGTAAGCTCACTTCCTTCCTGGTTTCTTGAAATGTCAGAAAGGATTGAATTGAATAAGTTAGTAAAGACTAAGATGAATGTTTCATCTATTGCTTTCTTATATTTTATCAGTCATGTTATTTAGCCTAGTAGGAAATATAGCTACCTTGGCAAGATGTGTTGATTCATTCATCCATCCAATAGAAATTTATTAAAGGTGTACTGACACTGTGCTAAGGGAAGAAAGTGAATTCAAAAATAAAGTCTTAAGCTGCAGTATAGCAGAGGATGTAAAATGTTTACAAATAATTATAGCTCTAAGAAGAATATGATAAGGAATGGAACAGTAGAAAATAAAGCTAGAGTGAGATTTTATAAAGCCTTTAATGCCAGGCTAAGATTTTGTATTTTTATATGGTAGGCAGAATATTTAGTAATGGCCAGTCAATTATAAGGATATAACACATGAAGAGTTAAAATACATATATACATATATATATATGTATATATATATATTTAAAAGCCTTTATCTTTCCAGAGTGACATCAGACAAATGTTTTCCAATCCATCTAAAATGTGGGAAATATTTTTATCTATTTGCTTCTTATTCCAAATGTATTTAAAATATATATTCATGAAGAGAGATAAAAGAACAACTGGGATGGTGAATAAAATATATGGTAAATTTTATATTAGAATTGGAAAAATCTGATGTCATAACTTTCCTCCTTTCATTTTACTTATACAAAAGAGGCCTTTTTGGTTTTTTTTTTTTTTTTTTTTTTTTAACTATGTCCAAAGGCCTTTCCAGGAAAATTCTCCATTAGTAAAACTCTGTGGCATAGAGTTGACCCAAGTCTCTTCTAGGGCTTTGTTATTAGAACACAAGTTCTGATTGGACCTACAATGTTGAAGAGGCTTCAAGTGCTGACCTAATTGTCTTTATGAAGTAATTGTGAGCTTTATCAAAGGAAGGGGTTCCCATTATGTAGAAATCATGGATTTTTGAAGTATTCAAGTACTAAAATATTCAAAGACTCTAAGCTGCTATATCCTCTCCTACAGCCAACATCAGCTACTTTCTTTAAGAGACAGTGACTTCCATTTTCCTTAATGCTGAAAAACTATACTCTGGGAGTAAGTTAGATACCCAGAGAATATCTAAAGAGTCATAGAAAAAAACAAAAAAACAAAAAAACGTTCCCAAAGTTCTGAAAATTATGTATAATAATAAAATAAATTAATATCACATAAGACTTATACTACTTACATGTATTACTGAATACATTTGTCCCAGGAACAATATTTCTACGGGAAGAAACAAATATTAAATCAGCACGTTGGTTTAGAAGCAGTTATAGTACAATGTAAACTCCTTAAAGGTAGGGACAATTTAATTTATACCTTCATATGTTTAGGGGCTATAATAGCACCTGGCACACATTAAGAACTCAATAAATGTTTCTTGAATTAAATTGTTGAACTCAGATCCTGCTAGAGATTGTTGATAAACATTCTCTAAGTTTTCTGTCTTTCAGCATCTGTGTTGTTGTTTTCACTAGCATAGGCAATTAAAACTTTTTTTTAAAGCAAAATAAAATCTCAGTTCCTATGTACTTCATCAATAAATTGAAGTTTAGAATGTCTATTTCAAGAGATAATATAAGACTTAAATCACTACAAAAACACATGGAAAAGAAACTAATGCGTAATGGAAAAGCACATATGGAGAATATCGTAACACTGCTTTTATAAATATGGTGGGAACAATATCCTAACTCTTTTTCCTATGTAGCTTTTCCTTAAAAAGTGTTGAAATGATCTTTGAGACTTGATTGCCTCAGGGGACTAAAGGCTTAGGCTGTTGACATCACTTTTCTGGTTGCCTAAGTATAAAACAATCTGAGTAAGGTAAGTGCTGGTTCTCCAATCCTTACTACCTGGATCCTGAGGTTAGTGATTTGCTTGAGCTCAGAGGTTCTGAGCTGCTGTAGAACTAAAGTGAATAGATTTCCCCACTAAATCCCAAATCAATGTGGTCTGTGCCTGGGAATGGAGCAAGGGGAATGGGGGGGGGGGGGGCAGAGAATGGGTCAAACCGGTCCAGATCAAAATAAGAACAGGTCAAAGTTTCCTTACAGATAAAAAATAGGATTGTGCCCATGGGTAGCTTCTGATGCACTTCCAGCGTGAGCATAATAGGGAGATACAGTCTCAAAAAACCAGCCAAGATGAGCTCCGGGTAACCTCTATGAAGCTTGGCTCTGGACAAAAATGGGAAAATCTGTAAAGAGAGTATCACTCAATTCAAAGAACTCAACGTGTTCTCAAGGACTAAATTCATTAAATATTATTTTCTTGCTGTGGCTATGAAACCTACCTTTTATTAACTGTTGAATGGCCTATGAGTGTCTTGTCTGTACCAGTACAAAGTTTAAATTACCAGAGCACTGGCCTGAGGCAGGCCTAATCCATGCCAAGAAAGCAGCTATCTCAGTACATCATAACAGTTAGGTGACACAGTGGGTAGAGTTTTGGACCTGAGGTCAAGAAGATTTGAGTTCAAATTCTACCACAGACACTTAGTTATGTGACCTGGACAAATTATTTAATCATTCTCAGTCTCATTTCATCTATAAAAATGGATAAAAATAGCATTTATCTCCCAGAGATTTGGGAGCATGAAATAAGAATAAGTGTAAAGTCTTTATAAACTTTCAAGAGCTATATAATACTTAGCTGCTGCTGCTACAACAACAGCTATTACTACTACTACTACTACTACTACTACTACTACTACTACTACCACCACCACCACCACCACTACCACCACCACCACTACCTCAGTTGTATTTCAGGTGATAATACGTAAGGCCTAGTGAGTAATAGTTTTCATTATAACATGGGGTCTATGATGTAAAGTTTATACTCATTTTTCTGAACATTAACAACTAAATCTGTGCTTCAATTCAACTGATCAAGAATTTATGAAATGCGTTATGTGCAACATATGATGCCAAATATTAAGGGTATAAAGACTAAAATAAAATATTCTCTGTTTTCAGTACTCATATTGGAGTACTGGAGGAGACATATTCAAACAGAGGTTAATAAATACAAAGCATGCACAAAGTAGTTTGGAGAGGAAAACACTAAGACAGCACCTAGGGACACACCTTTTCCACACACTTTGTAGATGGTTTCCCCAAAAAAGCTCCCCCATGTTCAATGTACCCTTTAGGCCAATATCTGTTCTAAAAACATAGCTTTTTTATTAGTCAGTGTTTCACAGATAACACACAGGAGGTGCTGGGGTTTTCCGACTCCAGTTTCTAACAGGTTCACTCTTGATCTGGTCAGACCGGCAGACACCTTCAACTGAATAATCAGTTATATTCTAGTCTAGTCTTCTCAAAGGGTTGCTGATAATGTGAGCATCAACTCCTACAGCATTCCCTAACAAGCCTTCTTACAAGGGCTAGTGAGAAGGGGGGACAACTACCCCTACATTTTGGTGGAGTCAATCTAGACAGGCACAGCTTGTGCACTCCCCTAAATCCCCTCAAGCCTTGATGAGGGCCAGTCAAGGCACACAAAATTCCCCTATGGGCTTACTGACCAGTACCCACTTGCTATATAGGGCAACAGACAAAGAAGGCATATTGCCAACAATGGCCTCACAGGTTAACTTTAGCAATATCGTTATTGGTGCAAGCATAGTAAATATCAATTATGTCACTCCATATCTCATAGGACTGTGTATCACTAATAGTCTAAGAGTTACTATCTAGAATCCTTGGGGCTATTCTGGGAGTTATTATCTAACACCTAGAAACTAGACATTGCCATGGCCAAGAATCCTAAGAAACTCAACTCTAAAAAGTATAACAAAATCCTCCTTACATACAGCCACTTAGAGGTTATAATTCAAAATAAAATCATTTAATGAAATATCAAAGTAAGAAAAGTAATGAAAAACTTGTATCACAAATCTGATATGTGCTCTACCACAAAAATGTGTACTGTTAATGGTGACTGTACATACATAGGGAACATACATGAAGAGGAACACACATGTGGACTGGATGCCAAAGTGGAGGGACACACATATACAAAGGGAAGACATAACCAGAATAATGCACATGTTGGAGAGCAACTCAGTGCAATGTAGGATAGCTGCCAATATCTTTAGATGTTCCTATAACATTGCTTCTATTATACCTGCTCACTGTTGTCCCCTGTGGTTGAATAGTCTTTGCCAAGTGTATGTTGGTGTTATATGACTTATACCAGGTTTTATTCCTTGTTGGTCTTGAATGGCATGCAGCTGGCTGGTGCTCTGCCAGTCATGTGGTCACTGCTGGTGGCTGCCAGGTCTGACTCCACTAGCCACCATGAGACTGTGGAGCTCCTTTCTGCTTCTACCTTCTGGCTTCCACTGAACTCCTCAGTTAAGGTAATACTTCATTCTCATGGGAGGAAGGAAGAGTGGGTTCTGCCAACTGCCTTTTAATTTACAATCCAGAGAAAATCCTTTTCTTTTAGGAAGTCAGATCCTTAGCACATCCAGTCATCAGACTAGGGAAAAACCCTTAGTGGTGTTTCTTTCCAAAAGATTTATATCTGTTTCAGAGCCCTTGGCTGTAATAGGTGTTTCCTCTTCAAAAAGAGATCCCTTACCCTCAGAATCCAAGCTCTTTCAAGCACAGAAATAGAACCTAGCTAATAATTAGTGCTTGCAAACTTTAAATTTATTTTTTAACCATTTTGTTCTGCTTACCAATGGCAGAGTCTGTCTCAAATAATTCAAGATGACTCAAGGCTCGAAATACCTTGCAGCTTTCTGCTTAATGTCTAGTTCCTAAACAATACCCAGTGAGCTCAATCTAGAGATTACCCTTCCAACAAACTTCCAAAGTCCCTGTAAATCTGAGAACCCCAACTTCAATATCCTTTTATTTTTCCATGAAAAATGAATGGAGGTGAGGATATTGGATGGCAAATCAACAAAACCCATATCCAAGTGACAAAGGCTATTGTGTTCGTCTTGCTAGTCCATGTCCCTGCCTTGTTATATATATGTGCCCTGGAAAAACCTTTCAATATTTTAGCCTGCCCAGCCATTAACACATGGGACATCCAAAAAGGTCTTTTGTATAACATAGCACTTATACTGAGCTTTGTGGGGAATTAGAGATTCCAAGAGATGGAAGTGAGGAGGAAAGGCATTCTAGGCATGGGGTATAGCCAATGAAAAGTATGGAGATGGGAAATGAAACGTTTTGTAATGGGGAATAGTAAACAGGTCAGTTTACCTGAGATGTTTGTTGATTTTTTTAAATAAAATTTTATGTATTATTATTATTATTTCTATGTGGTGTTGGACTAGTTACTTGACTTCTCTGTACCTCTGGCAAATTCTTAGGATTTTACAAAGTCTTACACAGTTTGTGATCTGTGTTAGTGGAAGGAATTCCTATACTGGGAGTTTTCTGTGTGAAGGAATTGTTAGATTTTTCCTTTAGTCATGTATTTGACTGACTCTACCATTAACTTTCTGTTTAACTTTGGACATCTTGATATTTTTTCTTTCTTCATTTAGAAAATGAAGAGACTGGACTGGACAATCACTGAGGTGCTTCCTAGCTCTAAAATCCTAGAATTTATTATTCAGACTTCAGGACAGTTTACATTTGTGAACTTCTTCAGAACATTTGGAATTTTTTTTTTGCCTTCCTTTGGATCCTCAATGCTTAGTACAAAATCTGGCATACAATAAGTGATTAATAAATGCTAGTTGACTTGAATTATCTTGAGAAGTCTATGAGTAGAATAACTGTCATTTTAAAGTGAAATTCTAGATTACATTTCTTTTCATCCATCCATTTTGTATCAGTTAAAAACAAATGCCATTTGTGACTTTAATGAATTTCAAATTTAGTCCCCAAGTGGTTTGAAGGAAACATTTAATTAAAAGCAATTCTTTTCCAAAGGCAAAAGGAAAAGTGCCTACCACTATTTCCAGGGAGGGAAATGATATATATTAAAATCTCAAACATAACAGACTTGCTCTATCATTCTTGTAACCTTGCAACAGAAGGAATCTTGCACTCGGCGTCTTCTGATATTTTTATGAAGAAACTTCCTTCAATGGAATCTAAAGTGTAGCCTTGTATTTGATTTCAATCTATAAAGGAATCAGAGGTTATTTTGTGCTGTATACTTAATTAATTGACATTTGTATAACGCTTTGTACTTTTCAGTTTTTTTCATATAAAATCATAATTTAAATTAGATCACCCAATAACTGTGCCATATACATGTATATGTGTGCTTATATGTGTATATCACATATATGTGTATATATAGTTATGCTTAGTGAAGCAAAGTAACTTTTCTGAAGTCACCACATTGGTTAGGGAAAGAACCAGAAACAAAATCCTGGTTGGAAAGCAGGGTTCCAAATGGCATCAGTGAAATAAATAAGCCCTTTTCTCTTGATGTGAAAACTTTGACTAGAAGTTCTCATTTAAATGTATATATTCCAGAATACTAATCTGAAAATCACTCTCATTACATCACACCCTCTGGAAGATATTACTTACATTATCTCATTTGTGCCTTACCAAAGTCTGAGACATCTGGCATGAGACAAAGTATGAGCATCTGGCACATAGTAAGTAGGTGCTTAATTAATGTTTATTAATTTATTGGCCAACTGAATCAACTATATCAACAGGAAATATCCTTTTCCTTCTCTGAATGTCCTTTCCTGATGTGACTAAGTAATCTTCCTTTAGTTTCCTATTGGATAAACTTCAAGTATCTTGAAGAATTCTTTGTCATTTGGGAATCAAGACACCTGAATGTCAAGGGTACCTTGAACCTATTACAATACTAGGGCATTATTATCCCCACTTGATGAACAAAGAAGATAAGACTCAGAGGGCTAAAATGATTTGACCATGGTCACATTTGACTTAAAGTGGTCCACATAAAAGTTAACAAGTGAAATTTGAATGCAGGTCTTTCAGACTCCAACTATATTACTCTATGTACTATATCTCATTATTGCTCTTTCAGGGAATATTAAATAGGTAAATGTGTGTGTGGGGATGTATACACATATATGCATATACTCTACCACCTATCTGTCTGTCTGTCTATCCCAACAGTATAGAATCAGAAAAATCTCGAGGCAACACATACAGAAGTAAAAAATAAAGTGTCATCTACAAGCATTTGATGCACAGCATGTTAATTGACATTATTTGATGTTAATTTCTTATATAAAATTGGATAACAGTATCTGATGGAAATTTTAAATGAAAGAGTAGACCTAACTTTATAAAGACACTTGCTTCCTAGACACAAGAGGGATGAACTGATGAATCTGATTTCATTTCCCAGCACTGGGGACAAAAACAAACAATCTTTGTCATAAAGAAGTTTCCATCCAATTTAGGGAAACAACACACATACACACACACACACACAAAAGCAAATACAAAATATGTGCTAAATCAAAACAAGGGAATATGCAGAAAGGTACTAGTAGAATGGGATATCAGAGAGTTTCATGTAGCCATTGGTATTTAAGCTGATGTTTGGAAAGAGCCAGGAATTCAAAGGAACAGAGGTAAGGAAGGAGAGTGCCTCAGGAGTGGGATAGCCTTTGTAAAAGCACAGAGGCAGAAGACTGTATGTTATGTAGGAAGAACAGTAAGTAAGCCAGTTTGGCTATAACCAAGGGAATGCAAAGAAAGAAATATGAGATAATCCTGGAAAAGTCAGCCTAGAGCCAGATTGTAAAGAGTTACCATAGGTTATATGAGCTTGGCTTAGAAGAACTGTTCATCTATAAGTATACCAATGCCTAAAAATATATTCCCTTTATTATGAACTGTACTGCCTCTATACTGACATATTTTTATGATTAGATATATGCTTATGGAGGAAACAATTCTAAGCTGATACTTAGTATGCAATTCCAAAAATTAAAAGCATCAAATTTTATTGAAATTGAACTCACAACAGAGCTCTTGGAAAATAAAGCCACTTTTTAATTACCAAAGAACTGAAACGTCTTAGCTAATTGCAGTTGTGATTAGGTTAGTTTCTTCCTTGCTGATCTCATCAGGAACTGCCTCCTGGCATCTCCCAAGGAGTCAGGCTTGGGTCCTAGTTGTATATTCTCCTGCAGTTTCACACAGTTACCACCAGGTGGCATCAAGCATCTCTCTCTCTCTCTCTCTCTCTCTCTCTCTCTCTCTCTCTCTCTCTCTCTCTCTCTCTCTCTCTTTCTTTCTCTCTCTCTCCCCATCATGTTTCCTTCCTGCATAGCTTCATAGCTTCCTGCTGGTGACATCAGATGTTCTCCCTTCCGAATTAAATCTGTTCTTGCAGTTCTAGGCACCTCCCATGAGGAGGTATAATCTGTTCTCCCAAGTGACTCTCCCGGTCATTCGGAATAGCATCGAGCAAGCAGCTCCAGACCCACATTTTGCTCTCAGGCATAGCCAAATTCTCTACCAAAAGAAAATGTTTTTGATCTTTGGGCAAAATTTCTACCCTGTGCAGACAAGTCTCTATAGAGTTTTCCTTGCCTGTCAAAGATGCTGTTTCCCTTGCATCTGGTGATGTTATGGTAGATTAGGTTCTTCCTTCCATATTATTCCTTTTGTCAACTACTCCAGATGAACTCTAGCCATACACATCACCAAGAGAACAAACCAAACCAATCAATAAACCAAAAAAAACCAAAAAAACAAAAACAAAAAACAACCCAAAACTTGCCCAAAGAGAAGGAGCTCATTGTCTTACATCTTTAACAGGGTCCCCATACTTCAAATCCAGGCTCCGATAGAATGACTGCAAATTTTGATGTCCATTCTCCATCAGACCTCTGGGAGAAGTGGCTGTCTTTGGGGGGAACATTCCCTAATCTGTTTTGAAGCTGTAAAGGCACCATAATTTCTCCCTAATTACCTCTCTTAAGTCCTCAAAGAATGTCTCTGAGGCAAATGAGTGGGATTTTTCCAGTCATCCTTAGGCAGTTACCAGCTGCGCTCAGAGTGGAGAAGATTAGTGGGGAAACTGTACATTTCTCTCCTTTCCCAGCCTGTAGTTCTTTAGAGAACATTACTCACTGGCGGGGGGAAGGGGAGGTGAGGAACTTATGCCAGGCTGCAAGTATTAATTCCCCTAGCACAGTGTATTATGCTAATTGTATGCTTCATAAATGTTTATTCAATGAATGAGTGAAAGAATGAGAAGCCAGTAAATAATTTAAGGAATGGCATGATACGATTTTTAATCTGAATGAAAAATAATTTCCTCCTCACTTTCAATAGATATTGATTAAAAAACTATTTCTGACATTTTTAGGTGCTGATAAAACTTTAACAGTCATCACTCCTTGCCTTTAGGAGATAATACAGGAATGTTTTACATTTCTATAACATGCAAATTTTCCTAATACTTGGACCTCTGTAATCTCATTTTATCTTTACAGTAATCCATGAAGTAGATGAGGCAGGTGAATTTATTATCTACACTTGACAGATTAGAAAACTCAAGTGTAGATAGGTTAAATGAACTGCCTATGGCCACCTCATTAGCTCTTGCCTGGACTCTTGCAATATCCTTCTAATTTGACTCCCTGTTTCAGGTTTCTCTTCTCTCTCAAATCTGTCTCCTACAAAGCAGCCAAGTGTAATGGGGATGGGAATATGAAGATCTTCCCTGCCCCTTAATAGACCTAGCAAGGAGTTTGAAGCATCCCTGCTGTGAAGATAAACTTTGCCCCTGATAGGCTGAATATAGTCACATGGAGAGAGAGAGTGGGAGAGGTTTAGTGAGGAGAAGCAGAGCCCACAGAAAAGCTGGTAGAGAGCTAGCAGACAGTTGGAAACAGCTGGAGACAGAGAAGCTTAGACAAGGAGATAGAGAGTTTTGTGAGTAAATATTGATCTTGTATTGCTTTGTGAGAAGGCTAAAGGATGGCATGGCTCTCAGCATTATTATAGTTTCTGAATATCTTTGATACTATGATGGAATTGGCTTACTGGTTTTGGGATTTGGTTTTCTGGTGTCTATAAATAAATCCTTCAGCTTTATCTTCTATCTGGAGAGTCTGACATATTTTGGGATCAAATGTCATGCAATACTTATAGTCATGATCTTTATTGTGATCATGGGCACTGTAAATATTACATTGGGGCTACACCAACTTACTGTCCCTGAAGCATAGTTCTAATCATGCAGCTTCCCTGCTTAAGAAGTTTACTGCTAGATGGGGCCAAGATGGCAGAGAGAAGCCAGGAAGTTGTCTGAGCTCTCCCTAGTTTTCTTCAGAAACAATGTTAAATCAAACCTCTAAACAGATTCTGGAGCAACAGAACCCACAAAAGGATGGAGCGAAACAATTTTCCAGCTTAAGATTACTTAGCAGGACTTCAGGAAATGTCTGTCTCACTTGGGTAAAGGGAAGTGGAGGCTAGTGTAGGCAGTGTCCAGATAAGTCAGCAGGAAGTTCTTTGCCGTAGCATGGATCAGCAATCCAGGCTCTGGGTCCTGGCTCAGAAGACTGGTAGAACAGTAGGCCTACTGTGAGACCTCCAGCCCCAGCACAGAAGACAAATTGCCAGCCCCAGAACCCCAACACAACAGGTTCAACTAGGTTGGGTCACCCTACCATACTGGGCAAACTGCCAGTACCTGAGGCCCCTGTGCAGAAAGCCAGTGACCAGGCCCTTAGCCCCCAGCATAAGAAACTTGGAATAGTGCCTCCTGTGCCCAAGGAGAAGAGCTCAACTTTTAAAAATGAGCAAAAGAACAAAAAGAGCCCTGATTGCAGAAAACTACTATGGTGACAAAGGAAAATCAAAACAAACTCAGAAGAAGGCAACAATGTCAAAATGCCTACATGTCAAACCACAAAGGGGAATAAGAATTGGTCTCAAGCCCCAAAATTCCTCTTGGAAGAGCTCAAAAAGGATTTTAAAAATCAAATGAGAGAGGTAGAAGAAAAATTGGGAAAAGAAATGAGGATGATGCAAGAGAATTATGAAAAAAGAGTCAATAGGTTGGAAAAAGAAACATAAAAGTTGATTGAAGAAAGCAACTTCTTGAGAAATAGAAGTGGCCAGAAGTTTACTCCTTCCAGAATAAAACATAAATTCCTCTGTTTGGTGTTTAAAACCCTTCATAATGTGTCTTGAACTTATATTTTCAGACTCATTTCATATTATTTCCCCTTTTCAAACTAGCCCATTTGTTGTGTCTCTGCACGTAATTTTCTAATTTCTAATCCCATGCTTTTGGAGAGGTTTTCCCCCATACCTTGAATGCTTTCCCTTCTCATTTATACTTCTCAGAAACCCTACCTTCCTTTAAGAATTAACTTACATGGCACCTCCTAAACAAAGCTTGTCCCAATTCTCAGTTACCCTGGTTAGTGCTTGATCTCCATCCCTTAATTTAGTTTATAATTATTGCATTCATAAGCATTATTATTGCATACTTTTAAATTTATTGCCATTTCATTCAATAAACATTTATTAACCAAATGTATTTACTATGTGTGTACCATATGACAAACACTGTGCTAGATCCTGAGAATATAAAGACAGAAATTAAATAGTTCTTGACCTCAATGAGCTTGTTCCTGGCTCTGTGCTAGGTACTGATGTCACAAAGATTAAAAATGCTATTTCCTACAAGCAAAGAGTATATGTTATTTTCCTCTAGTAAAGCTCTTTCTTGATCAAAGGAGAGTATGTAAAATTGTTTTCAAACTTTAAAGCATGATATATGTTAGTTACTATTATTATTATTGAACTCAAAGACTATTTTTCTTTTCATCTTTCTATCTCCATGTGCTGAGAGGCAGCTGGCACAGTGCATAAAGAATCATCAGTGAGGAACACCCATTCCCTCTCCACCCCCTCTCCAGGTGAACTCTTACTGGTGTGTGACCTTGGGTAAGTCGCTGAGCCTCTTAGTGGCCCCCAGGCAGATTTCTAAATTGAATTGCAGTTGCAATTATGGATTGGTAAAGAAATTTCATCTGTAGCTCCCTACACTAATGAAATCATAAGTATTGTTATAAAAAAAATCCCCAAGGCCAGACACAAAATTTTTCCAATAAGTAGACTTTAATAAATGCTTCTTAAATTACCAAAGCTCACACAATTTAGTCACCTCAGTGGCAGAGATAGACTTTTCACTTTTTCACTTAGATTTTTCAGCATCTGCTATACCAAAATGAGGCATGACACAAACAAGTACAGATAGAAAAAGCTAGAATTCTAAGGAAATGTTGACTACTTCTAAGAATTTGATAAATCCAAATTTTACACATATTTATTAATTGCCTGCTACTTATCAAACTAGGTATTAGGGGTTAATATCTTTCTAGACAAAATCAAAACAGTCTCAGTGGTTTATATTCTAGTGGGAGAAAATGTGTATAGACAAGTAAAGGTAAATATCTCTCTATTATACATATATACAAATATGTAGATATACATTTAGGTATAGATAGATAGATATTTCTTTATTGCTTAGAGAGCTGATAGGAAGTATAGTTTTTAATCAGCTAAAAAGAGAAAATGAAATATTGTGGAAAGTAGAGTGAAGATGTAAAAAGGGGGTGGTGATAGGGGTGGTGTCAGACCAAGGTCTGCCAGTTAATATTTAATAACTAGCTCTCTGGGAGAGAAAAAAAACAACAACATGCAGGACGTGCCTTTAAGTATTGTCTGTTTCTGTTGTTGCCTACCTGCAGCAACCAGACTGCCTCTCTTACCTTACTCATGTCTTTGAACGTCTCCAGCCACATTCAATGAGTCACACCCTAAAGAGAGTACCCACACAGACTCAGGATCACTTCACACAGCAAGTCTTTATTGTATTGGATTATGTCTTATCTCTCTCTCTCCTGTTCTCTTCCCCCCTCGACCCTGGACCTTATCTTTTATAGGGTTTAGTTATCACATGCCCCAGCAAGAGTCTCTTCCTATCAGAGAGGAGACATGTCCCGTTGGGTGGTGTATGCTCAATACAAGCCGTCTCATCACGAGGAACATTCTGTACCCGGTAAGGGACTGCAGAACACACACCTGGGTGCCTCAAGGCCAGGGGCCTTTTTACTCTCTTGGGACTAGAAAGCTGCTTTAAGGCAGTAACATGTTTTATTTTATTTTGTAGATCATTTTCTGAAGTCTAGTTATGTGTTCCTGGTTGAATCACCTAACCTCTTTCTGTTTCAGTTTCCTAACCTGTAAAATGGGCATGATAACTGCAGCTGAGGATAATTAATTATCACACCTTCTTTGATTGTTGTGAGGAGCAAGCAACCTAATATTTATAAAGCATTTAGCATGGTTCTTGGCATTTTATAGGGTTAATTCACATTCATTACCATCTCTTCTTTATCATCCTTTAAAAAAAATCAATTCAACTAGTATTGATTAAATTTTTGCTGTGTATAAGGCACTGTGCTAGATGTTGGGAAAAGTAATAAAAAAGAAACAAAAAAGGAAAAAGTTCCTCCCTCAAGGAACTTGCAGGTTACTAGAGTAATATAAATATAAAATATAAAAAGATAAATGTAAAGCAAAATATAAAACAAGTAATAAAAAGTAATTTGACTAAGTGTTTTTATATCCTCCTATTAGACAAAACCCCATGAAGATAGGGGATATATCTCAGGTACATTCTTTTTCTCCAGAAGTGTTTAGCTATGTACTCTGCACACAGTAGGAATTTAAAAAAAATATTTGCGGAATTGAACCAAATAGTCTAGAACTGAACAGTCAGATAAATACTATCCTAATCCAGAAATATTTTATCTGATATTTAAAAATAATTTGAAATCAGTTTATTTGATCAACTTTTAATATTTTGCCTGCTATATTCCCAGTGTGGCAGGGCCTGCTTCATTAAACTGGGTTAAGTTCCAGTGGAAACTGTCATATCAGGAAGGCTAGACTATCTGCCATCATAGTTTCTTTTAAAAAAATATATTTATTTGTTTTTAGTTTTCAAATTATAAGATTTTGAGCTCTAAATTTTCTCCCCTTTCTTCTACTTCCCCTTACCCAAGATGGCATGCAATCTGATATAGGCAGATATAGGTATGCACATTTTTATAGCCCTTTGGGCATAGTTTCAAATTGCTCTACAGAATGTATGGACCAGTTCACAAATTCACCAAAAAAGTTTTTGGATAGGAGGAAATAGGAATGGGATTGCCAGCAGAGGGGAAAGCCCTAGAGCCATGAAGATAAACTTTGCCTATTGTATTCCTTTGCTTAGTGAAAGCCCTATTAAGGTACAGTCTTTGGGTAAAAGTTGCCTACATGACATTCAGTGACCATATTACAATGGAGGAGGCCTGATAGAATTCCTAAAAGAGCATTGAGACTTCAATTTGTTCTGTAATCATCGGAAAACCAAATACAGCCAATAAAATAAATGGATATACTTGTCATTAGGATGTGACCAAATCATAATAAAATACAATAATACCTTAATAGGATTTTGACCTAGAAGGGAACCTTGAGGCCACATATTCAAAGCCCTTATTTTACAATGAAGGAAACTGAGATGCAGAAAGATGAATTAACTTGGCTAATGTCACAATATTGGTAAGTTGCAAAGGTAGGATTTGAATCAAGGTCCCCAGATTTTGAGTCCAGTGGTTTTTTCTACTGTGCCATACAGCTCTCATAGGCCAGGCAATTCTCTACTTGAATGAGAGTAGAGATAGGTTCAATTCCATAAAATATATAATAGGACTAAAGAAGTCAACATTGGTATTCCAATATAGGGCCTGGCACATAGTGCTTAATAAATGCTTTATCTATCTGTATCACTTCATTGATGATATTGTTTTCATTTTAAAAAAATTATGTGATTATCCATATTCTTTCCTGTGATTAATAATTTGTGGAAAGTCCTTTGGGGGTAATGACTTCAGGAATCCTTTATACTGACAGAGAACAGCAAACTCCTTATTGCTGTGCTTATTTAGTTTAGCTGTTAATCATTACACTCATTCATCCCTGTTTGCAGTTAAGAAAATGACTTGCACATAGTAGGTGGCTGGCAAATGTTTAGTAAATTAAAATTAATTAAATTGAATTTCAAGAAGTTATCTAAAAGCAGGAGACTTTCTTGGCATGGCAATGTCTACAAATCCTGGATCAGGCAGAACATAATACAACCATAGGAAAAGGAAAACACGTTCTCTAAAGGAGGTTGGTGATATTTATAATTTTGTTCCTTTAAAAAAAATTAATTTTGAACTTTAATACAAAAAGATGAAGAAAAGAACATTTCCATGTATGCAGAACAACATAAAAGAAGATTCAATATAAACCATGAATTTCCATTTTATAGTTTGCTTTTTTGAAAATAAACTATGTAATAAGTGCTATGCATTGTTTTCCAAGCTATCCTTCTTTTCTATCCCTCCTTATAAGTTTTATATTCTTCTCTGCTGTGCACTTTTTGTTTATTTTCTCCCTCCCTCCCCACCCCACTTTAGAGAAGGCTACCATTAGACACAAATATGTATGTATAAGATACATACTTTTATTTATCTGTTCTTTCTCTGGATAGCATCTACCTTCAAAGATTTTTTGCGATTGATTTGATTATTTATAATACTCAACATGAGTTGTCATTCAAAGTTCTTCTTAGAATCATACTGCTATTACTATGTACAAAAATTTCTTGATTCTGCTCATTTCACTCTTTATTATTTCTGGATTCTGCTCATTTCATTCTTAATTATTTCATGCAAGTCTTTTCATGTTTTTTTCTAAAATCAACCAGCTTATCATTTTTTTTAATAGCACAGTAGTATTCCTTCATGACTATATACCATAACTTGTTTAGCCACTCCACAATTTAGGGATATTCCTGCAACTTCCAGTTCTTTGCCACCACAAAGAGAGTTACTATAATAAATATTTTAGAACATACAGGTTCTTTTCCTTTTTCCCTAATCATCTTGGGAAACAGCCCCGATAGAGGTATTGCCGAGTCAAAGGGTATGTATACACAGTTTTATAGCTCTTTGGGCATAATTCATGATTGTTTTTTGAAATGATAGGAACAGTTCTACCAACAGTGAGTGTCCCAATTTTCCCATATCCTCTTCAACATTTATTGTTTTCCCCATCTATTACTTTAGTTAATGTGATAGGTACAAGATGATATGTCAAAGTTGTTTTAATATACATTTCTCTAATCAATCATGATTTAGACTAGCATTTTTATATGACCATAGTTTCAATTTCTTCATCAAAAAACAGCCTGTTCATATACTTTAATTACTTATCAACTAGAGGGTGACTCATATTCTTATAAATTTGTAAAATTCTATTTATATATTTGAGATATGAGGTAAATCTGAGAAACTGTCTATAAAAATTTTTTCCCAGTTTTGTTTTCCTTCTTATATTGGCTACATTGGTTTTATTTCTACAAAATGCTTTTAATTTGATCCAATTAAAACTATCCAGTTTATACCTAACAATGCTGTCTCTTGTCTATTTGTAAATTGTTCTCCTATCCATAAGTCTGATAGGTAATATGTTCCATATTCTAATTTGCTTACAATATTTCCCTTTATATCAAGATCATGTATTTTGACCTTCTCTTGGTCAACGGGGTAAGATACTGGTCTATGCTCAGTTTCTGTCAGACTGCTTTCAACCTTTCACAACAATTTTTACCAAATACTGTATTCTTATCCCCAAAACCAAAATCTTTACATTTGTCAAACACAAGGTTAGTATAACTATTTGCTAATATGTATTGTATGTCTGCTCTGTTCCACTGATCTACCTATTTCTTAGCCAGTACCAATTAGTTTTGATAATTATTGCCTTATTGTATAGTTTAAGATCTGGTACTACTAAACCTTGCTTTACATTTTTTCCATTAGTTCCTTTGATATTTTTGAACTTTTATTCTTTCAAATGAATTTTGTTATTATTTTTTCTAGCTCAGTCCAAAAAAAGTATACATTTATGTATTTACGTATGTGTGTGTATGTCTGTGTGTGTTTGTGTGTGTGTGTGTGTGTGTGTGTGTGTGTGTGTGTTTTAACTGAGATGGCATTGAATAAATAGGTTAGTTTAGGCAAAACTGTCATTTTAAAAATTGTATTGACTCTATCTGCCTGTGAATGATGAATATTTCTCCAATTATTCTAATCTGACTTTATTTGTATAAAAAGTATTTTATAATTATGTTCATGTACTTCCTGGGTTTGTTTTGTATTTTACACTCAGGCATTTTATATTGTATACAGTTATGTTAAATGGGGGTATCTCTTAGTATCTCTTTTTGCAGAGTTTTGTTGGTGATACTTATAAAGGTGTAATGTCAAGCAAAGTAGTATTTTGCTCCTTGTTTCAGCTATTCAAGTACCTTTGATCCTTGCCTTTGATTATGTCAAGTCTTTGTTGGAAACAGTACACATTGTGTTGCCCATAAAGACCTAAGGGAGTTTGGAGACCTTCCCTGCCCATAATAGGCCTAAGGTCATAACATGGAGCCCATGGTTCGAGGAGCTTATAGAAAGAATGAAAGAATAGAACAGGAAGGGCAGAACAGGAAGGGTAGAAGAGGAAGGAGTAGAGAAGACAAAAGTTCAAGCATGAGATGGGACCAAGAAGAGCTAAGAGAGAGGGAAGTTTTGTGATGATGGCACTCTGTCTATTGTTCTGTCTGTTGTTCTATGTTGGTGTTACTTTTTCAGAAAGAAGCATTCTGTCTGTTCAATTGTGTTACTTTGTCAGACAGAAGCACTTTTTCTGTTGACTTATGTTAGTGTTACTTTGTCAGAGAGGAGCACTCTGTATGTTGATTTGTGTTGATTACTCAGACAGAAAGTGAATTGAGATGATAGTGCCAGCAATGTGCATAAATATTGTTGTAGCCCTGTTGAGTTTTGTTTTTCTAGAAACAGAAACTGTGAAGAACTTAGGGTGGAGCAGTCCCTGTGAGATGCAATATGGAACAGCAGTGGAGAGCTGCTTACCTGTGAATCCAGTGCAAGAGCTACTAGCATGGAAGAAGAGCCATGGCGTTTGGAAGTCAGCCTCAAATTAAGATGAAAGGAGACTTTTCTTGGGTACTCAGGGCTGACTGATGATATTGTAACTTACTGCGAACTAAGGATGGATGTCCTCTGTACTTTCAACTACTTTTAAAGGATGATTGGCTTAAGAATGATGGGAAGTCAGCCTCCAATCAAGATGAAAGAAGATTTTAGATGGGTACTTTATATTGATTGAGGAGATTTTGATTTACTGAATGATATGTTTTGTTTAAGACTATGTGACCACCTTAGTAATAAATTATGTTGTAGTGCTTTGAATGTTGTGCTTTAGTTTCTTGATTTTTTTGTTTTAGTTTATTGCTGAATGAATATAGAGTTTATTATACCATGTGATTTGATCCTTAAAGTTATTCACAGCAACAGTCCTCAGGAGAGCTGGATGTGATTGCCTTTACAAAACGTTGATGATTTATCTGGGTTTATTTTATATACTTTTAATTTTGCTAAAATTATAAACTGTTTCCACTAACTTTTTAGTTGAGTCTTTGAGATTTTCTAAATATGCTATCATATCATCTGCAAAAAGAGATCATTTTATGCTCTCATTGTCCATTCTGATTCCGTCAACTTCTTTTTGTTCTCTTATTGCTATTGCTAGTATTTCTAATACAATATTGAATAATATTGGTAGCAATGGGCATCTTTGTTTTGCTTTTGATCTTATATAGAAGGTTTATAGCTTATCCCAATTATAAATAATGCTTAATCTTTTTAATCAGAATGAATGTTATGTTTTATCAAATTTTTTCCTGCATTTTTTTGATACAATCACATGATTTTTATTAAAATATCCCTGCATTCCAGGTATAAGTCCTATTTGGTCACAATATCTAATCTTTGTAATTTATTGTTGTAGTTTCCTAGCTAATCTTTTATTTAGGATGTTTGCATCTTGTATCAGCAATGCAGTATTCACAATGCCTTCAGTAACTATAAATATGCTGATATAGTTATTAATCACAAAATGGAACAGGCTCTCTACATAAGAAATATAGATAGTGCATTCATTTAAATACCA
>CM053592.1:118933329-118957734 GCA_028646515.1 Pseudochirops corinnae
TAAAGCATATAGAATATTAGCAAAAAAAAAAAAAAAGAAGTAAGCTTCTTGAGGGCAGGAGCTGGCTTTTTTGCGTATATTTGTATCCTTAAATTTTATCCCAGTTCAGGTCACGAAGTAAGCCCTTAATAAGTGTTTGCTTCCCACCTGCCTGCCTGCCTCAGATGACTTCATTAAACTGTAAGCAAATGCCTGAAAGAAACAAACAACCATCAGCCTGAGTCTTCACTGCCAAAAATAATCTGACCATTTTGGAAACAGTACTATTTAGCTACAGCCTGGCTATCTTGCGACACATGCTGTTGATAAGCATTTGCTGAAGTTCCTCTAGACTGGCAGCCTCCATAGTAAAGATTCCTCTGCCTCAGAGGATAGAATCATATAAGACCATTTCAGAATACAGACGTCTGTACTTAGTGTACGCACTAATAGAAAAATTAAAAGGTACCCTTTTTGCAAATAGGTCAGTTCAGCCAGCTCAAAACTAGAGGAAACATAGAATCAAGCAAAAGCAAACATCAATCCAAGAATAAGTCAAATTATTTCTGAATGGCTGTTAAGCAGGAAAAATAAAACAAAGAACTTGTTAGATTAATATACTTAGATGGCACGAGAGATTTTGAAAAAGACCGTGAAGGATATTGAGGTGACTCTTGCTTCTCCAAACCTGTGTAGAGTACAAATCATGGCCACGCTTAGAGTTTGTGTCCTGCAACCAAGAGCCAGCTTTGCCAGAGACATTTGGAAGGGTTGGCCACTAGGTAGTGATCTTTTCTTTCAACCACAGCTTCTTTTGGTGATGGTCTACAAAGGTATAGTCAAGCAGGAGTGGGGAAACTGTGACCTTCTAGGTCCTTGGGTGTGGCCTTTTGAATGAATCCAAGTTTTACAGAACAAATTCTTTTATTAAGGGGATTTGTTCTGTGAAGTTTAGATTCAGTCAGAGGGTGCACTTGAGGACCTAGAGGACACATGTGGCCTCAAGGCCACAGGTTCCCCACCACTGGGATTGTGTTTTGCTGGGGTGAGAGGAGTACCCTCACTTAAAAAAAAAAAAATCAAAGATCCCTGATTTATTGAAATAAAATCATTTGGAGCTGGTAAGCATAGAAAGCCAAAAGAACTGGTTCCCACTGTGGACGAGGTTGTTCTGTTTGGCTTCTCTCAATTAAAAGCTAATAATCCTATGGGATCTGAATAACACTAAATGTGTTTTTCTTTTCTCTGAATTTGTGCGGAGCCAATGAGACTGTTTTCAGAGAAACATGGTATTTCAGATATTGGCTTTCACTTTTTCACTGAAGGTAGTTTACAACAACCAAAAAGTTTTGTGTTGATAATCTTGTTTTTAAAAAAATCTCATTTTAAGCGCAATAAGAGAATTTGATATGTAAAAGAATCCTTAGCAAACCTTTCTTTTGTTTCTTTTTTTAAAACAAATAATGACCCACTAATTTCCTTAACTTATTTATTTTTTAAACCCAGATTTCAGTCAGGGGAACTCCAATGCTTATATTTTTTATGAATTTTGTTCCTAAATGAATAGAATTTTTAAAAGAATAACAAATAATATCTGACAAACAAACATTAAATACAACCAGGAAGTCAAAGAGAATAAGTCAGAAACATGCATTATAATAAAAGGTCACTTCTATTCTAAATCCATTCTTATGGATACTCTCCCATACTCACTAAATACTTGTTGAATGTCGTAGAACTCAGAACCAGAAAGGACCTTAAATATCATCTAATACAGCACACTAATTTTATAGATGGGATAACCAAGGCCCAGAGAGGGAAACTGCTTTCCTGAGATCACAAAACTAGTAAGAAGAAGAACTAACTGGAACTCAAGTCCAGATTCTCTAATGCCAAAATCAGAGCTCCTTCCACTTAACCATTGATTCTTCTTTCCAATGAACCAAACTTTAATTTACATTCACACACACACACACACACACACACACACACAATATACACATACATATACACATGTATATATAATAAAAAGCAGTATTCATTTTATTTTTAGTATTATATATGTATATATAATATATAAAATCTTTATATTAAAATTTTGGTTGAGCTAAAAAAAAAATTAAAAATCAAGTTTTCTTTTCTGAACAAACCCCAAACTAAAATTTAGTTCTCAACATTTTCCCTAGAATATTTTCTAATACTCACAAAGATCAGTCTTTTAAAACAGTTTGAAATTGGCACCAAGTATGATCTCATTTTCTCTGATATTTCTCAAGGACTCTTAAAGTTAAATAAGAGGAGCAACCGTTTAATTTGACATTTCTTAAATTTAAATATTCATAAGGTGATTGATATTTAAAGTTATTTCCTGAAGAGTTCAATTTGGACAAACCAATCAAAAAATGAAATTCGCATGCTATGCTGGTAGTGGCTCCAATATAATACAAGAAAAATTGTTTTCTCAGAATATGGATTATATGTCAATGTTTATTTTTAATCTGTCAATACTGGTTAAAGAAATATGAATGGCTTCTTGTTGAAGCTAAAAAATATCCTTGACCTACAAGTTACACTGTTTTAAACATGTATAGTTATGCCTTCAAAATTTATATTTTTCCTCTACAAATGAAGAAGACATTGTGGCCTTCAGGAGGGAAGTTTGCCATACTTAATTTTTTTTTTGTTGTTTTGAGAACAAAATAATAATAATAATTTTAGCAAACCAAGAAGCTTTCTGTTGACCTTGAAGATGAACTTGGCATAATTTACCATTTTACCTCACCTTGGAAATGAAGAAGAAAATCTAAGACTTCAAAATATCTTTAAAAGTTCTAAAAGGACAGAAGTTAAGAAGAGAAATGAAACTCCCTAAGCAAGTTCCTGTTACCTGTTCCTGTTCCAATTTCAAAGCACTTGGTATTAGGAGAGCAACTCAACTGAAGAAAGGTCATGAAGGAAAGATTGTTCTTATCTGAAAGTTAGGGATGTTTCTATTATCTCTCTTCTAGCTCAGGAAGAAGAAATTTGAGAAATAGCCTTTCAATGAAAAAATACAATAAAGAATTCATCTTTAGAAATGATATTTGTTTGATCAGTGGATATAGTTAAAAATCCACTTAAAGTGAGCTCTATTTCTTATCAATCAAGATGCTATTATCAGCAACAACAGAAATTAAAATATTTAACGCCCCTCAAATTCTAATTCTTCATACTAAAGCAAGAATACAGTACAAGTTTCAAAAAGTCCAAGGTTACAAATCCCTAATGTAGGATTCTTTAATGAGCATTTTGGAAAGCACATTTAGAATAGAATTATTAATTCTCATAAATCAACTCATCCTTCCTTGCTCCTGATACAAGAATCTTTTTTATAGCAAGCAAGAAACAAACAAGTATTTATTAAGTGCTTATTATGTGCCAGGCACTGTGATGAAATGAAGATAACAATAGCATCTACTTCACACATTAGGAAGATCAAGAGAGTTAACATATATAAAACACATTGCAAACCTTAAAGAGCTATATAAAGTTAGTTATTGTTATTATTATTTTTGGCTTTTTTTTTTTAATTGAAGGAGCAGAAAATACTCTGGGAATCTTTTTGCTGCCATTACTACTCTGAGATATTCTTCCTAGAGCCAGTGTAGATAATACACAAGACTTATATCATGAGGTGGGTCTCTATAGATGGCTGTATAAGGCTTTCTAAGGGGAAAAAAAAAAAAGGACATGCAAAATTGCTGACGATAATATGAGGCCAAGATATTTCGATAGACATTTATATCCTCCAGGAATTAGGCAATAGCTAACAAGTCAATGGAAACACAACATGGACAGCCCCTAGTAGTAGTCCCTTATTCTTTTTCAGAACTCCTAATTTATATTTCAATCAAATTTTTAAATGCAGATTATTTTTCATGGATCCTTAAATTTTTGCTTTCCATTTATGTGAAATTCCCTTTTTTTTTTTTTTTTTTTTGGTAAAAAGGCAAAATATATTTTTTCAAATATGATGTTGGCTTCAGAATCAAATCAAGATATCTTTCTTGAGTCCATTGAAGGAATGATGTTAAGGGCTATGGAGTATACAATGATGTGTGACCTAGCAGTTGGCCTCAGTGATTTGGCAATGTCACCACCACTCTAATCATTCATGTTTCAATTTATGGCTCACAATTAGCAGCAAACACAGAACTATATTTGAACATACAGTGTCTTGCATTTTTAATACTAAGAACCTTTTTTCTGTAATCAGTCAAAAGAATTTGGAGGGGATACTCAGCAGTCTTTCCACACCACAGCGTCTGAATGTAAATCAAAATAGCTTCATTTTTGGAACAATTTGAGTAATTGATTAACAATGGCTACAAATCAAAAACAAAAATTGGTTAAAGGGCTTCTATTTTAAATGGCCGTATGTGGTGTGAAACAAGGTATTTAAATGTGTTTCTGATACTCTAGTGGCTTCCTTGGTCCCAGCATAAATTCAATGGAACCAATAACATTTTTCACAAAGCTTTAAATGTGCACAGTATGTATTTTTTCTGTTGCCAATTTTCTTAAACAATAACAACTGTTGCTTTACACACAATAGCTTTGATTTTGTTTTTAAGCTCTAAACCACTCTCCTTTTCTCCCCCTACAAATGCTGAACTTGTTTAAATTCCACAATGTCCCAGCATGACCAATTCTCTCCTAGGACAACTAAGCTAGGGGTGAAAATATTTTTTTTAATTTCCTTCTTATGCTTCTAATCTTCCCCGTCCCCAACTATCACTTAAGGGTTAACTTCTAAATATTCATCCTAACCAAGAATTATGAAAGGAAATATTAATCCTTATAGAAAATGTCCTTTTAGTAGGGATCACTGTAATTTCTGTTTCTCTTTATGCCTCTTCAGTCTTCTACATTTATATATTTGTTTTGAAGTGTGGTATGTATGTACTATTTGATTTATGATGAGTCCTGATTAAATACCATCATTGTTTTTGGATTCATGCATTCTTCTAAGGAATATATAAACTTTATACTTTTTCTGGCCTAAAGCTTCATTGTAAACTCTGGCAGGTAAATAGATAAACAAATACTACTCTTTCCTTCCTTTCTCTCTCTCTCTCTCTCTCTCTCTCTCTCTCTCTCTCTCTCATGCACACACACACACACAGAGTTTGCAAATATGCAAATTTATAAACACATAAAGAAATATTATTATATATTATATTATGTATATTTCTTCTTCTCTTTGTTTTCTAAATAAAAAAATCTAGTATCAAATCTACATGAAATATATCGATTCAATTATAATGATGTAATACTCCAATAAGAATCTAAAGAAATGAGCTATAATTTTGTCTCTATGTGGTCAGAGCTCACACCCAGTTTCTGGTATCCTAGCCTTAGTAGGAAATTATTATTCTCTTACTTAGTAGAGCACAGTCCTTTCTGCCTAATGGTGACACCTAAAGGGCTGAGGTGGGGGGAAGGGGGAAGTTTTGGGCAAACAGACCTTTCTTTGCTAAAAACAACCTATGCAATGGCTTTTTGCTTCTTTTAGTGGATATCAACACCTCTTACAAGCTACATATAGGTCAAGATCTCTGAGAGGCTGCATGTGGTAGAGTGGATAGGGCGATAGACTTGAAGTCATGACCTTGGCTTAAGACCTGCCCTGTGTGACTCTGGTCAAGTCACTTAGGAATTTTTGTCCCCTTTTCCTCATCTGTAAAGTGAGGAGGGTAGAATAGATAACCTGTAAAGTCCCTGCCAGTTCTCAATCTACAACTCATCCAAATCTAAATCTATAGTCTCAGTAGCCCTTTGCTAATCATCACTGTAAATTGGTCTGATGTTTTAGCTAAGTTTCTGTTACTTATAATATATTATAAGTGTGTAAAGCCAAGCATGAGCAGGTTTCTGGAGAACTGCTGCTGTGAAAAACTTTCAAGGTTCTGATTACCCATTATAGTAACCTCTCTATTTATTCAATAACAAATTAAGGCAAAACATCCACAGAAATTAAAATACAGCATTTACAATGTTATGGCTTAACAATTTATCACTAAAGTGCCCACACAATTTTCACCAAAGTGGTAGCATACTGACCTCCTTAATTTATACAAAGTACAGAGGTCAAAAGTTTTCCACCCCTAATCACATTGTCTTAATCTCTTCAATCAAAAAACCTTCTTTCTTCATAATTGGAGATTAGTTTCCAATCATCCTTAATTAGCAAATCTTTAATTCAATCTTCTAAATGTAGAGGTCAAAGTTCTCCATCCCTAGTAAATCATGATCTTCTCAGTTTGCATTAAATACCCAAGGAGAGGTCTTTTCATTTTGATTTGAGGCTGGCTCTCAATTTCCACGGTCCCCCTTCCATGGTCCCAGCTCCTGCCAGCTCCTTGCCCAGTTCCAATTCCATACTGAAGCTCACAATGTCTAGTCCACCTCAAGTCCTTCACAATTTCTGTTCCAGGAAGACAAAGCTTAACAAAGCCATAATAACATTCATTCACAAGCAGACATCCTCGTCAATTCACTTTCTGCCTGTGAAATACACATAGACCCAACAAAAAGGTCTGAGTATAGTCCAGTATAGTCCCTGGACATCTGAAATCATAAGCAAGACCCTCCTCCAGGATTTCTGTAAACATACAACAAGAAAATACTCTTTCAGGGCTTCTGAACCAGCAGCAAGGTCCCAGGGCTTCAGTAACAACTGCACCAACAACTTTCCCAGTAACAACAGCACCATCCTCTATAAGTAGACAAATCTGACAAAGTAACATCAAAACAGACAAACAAATTACTGACACCACAGCCATGCCTCCTCCCAGTTCTCTTCTCTTCTCATTTCTCAGTTATTCTGAATTCTAAGTTCAGTCCTCAGTTCTCATTTTTCTTCTCAGTTCTTCTCTGTTCAGTTCTCAGTTGTCTTCTCTCTCTCTAGCAGCCCAGCCTCCTGATGGTTGCTCCCAGAAGTTCTGGCCTCTCTCAGCTTGAGCTTTTCTTTATATATGGTATTAGCTCCTTCCTGTTCTTCCCCTTCCTGTTAGGTCAGCAAGTCCATCCACTGTGGGATTCACAAATTCTGTGTCTTAATATTTGATTTGAAAGTAAGTGCTAAGTACCTATTTGATTGCAAATACAAGGGACAGAGAAGATCTTCAAATTCCATTACTATTACAAAGTGTCAAACAGAATTCTTAGATCCTTGTAATCTTGCTATCCAGAGTTAGTTCAGTCTTGAGGAACTTCTCTAAAACGTTGATGGAGTTCAAGTTTACCCCTACCCTGATATCTGACTAAAGCTCATAATTCCTATATTCTGGGTGTCTCAGGTGCTATTTTGCATTGTCCTTTTGGCCAGTGTCCTAGTTACTGCCACTGCTGTGTTCTATTTGACAACATTACTCCCACGTGCCCTCTGTTCTCTCTATTCTCTAATCACCTCCTTTGCCTTGTCTCTATAAAAAAATGGGAAAGTCAATCCTGTCAGCATTTATACTACATTGATTAAAAAAAAGAAGAAAGGAAAACTTATCAAACAAGGCCTTTCAATCAAATCAAGTGATTTCTAAAATCTGGAATTTCTCTCCTCCAATCTAAATAAATGCTTGTGGAATGATAGATCTGCCCACATGCTTTGTTTGATGCCAAACTAGTAGGTGTATAGTCAAATGAACAAAGAAAGTCAAAGCTGGAAAGAGTATTTAAGGAAGAAGATGGTGGCACAGAAGCAGGAAAACTCTGTGAACTCCCCTCATAACCACCTCACATACCTATAAAATATGACTCTAAACAAATTTTAGAGCTACAAAACCCACAAAGTGACAGAGAGAAATAAATCACCTGCTGAAGGCAGCCTGGCAGGCAAACAGGAAGGGTCCATTGCAGTGCACTGGGAGTCTAGGGCAGCCCCGCATGAGCCCGCAGTTTTAGTCCCAGGGTGGCCCCAACCAGCAATATCTGGAGGGAACTTCAAGAGAGAGCGAATCATCAGCAGCTGTGGAAGTTTCCAGAATTATCAATCCATAACTGCCAAAGACAAAGTAAAAGGTCAGTATGGACCTTGTGAGAACAGGGGGATCAGGAGTGTAGACTGCTCACTGCCCCTGGGGAGAGAAGGCAAGAAGCAGAAGGGGTGCAGCTGGTATGCATCTGCCTCCACGTGTCTGCTTCAGAGCTTCTGACCTGCAGATCATAGGAGGATGAAGTGACCTTTCAGAGAGTAATTGCTCTTGTTTTAACATGCTTAGATTGGGATCACAGTCTTGGGTGGAGGTCCTGGGGTGTGTGATCAGTGAGCCTCAGCTCATGGGGGCTGTAGAGAGGGTGCCCAACTAATACCTATGGCAGCTGTGAAAACCTCAGCAATTTGGGACAAAGCACTCCTCTCTGGAAGCAGAGTTCTGCTGCAGCAAAGAGCTGAAAAGTCAAGTAATTGAGTGGCAACATGAGCAAGCAAAGGAAGCAAACCAAGCACAGCAATCAAACCTTAGATTCCTTTTTTGAGGACAAAAAGGATCAAAGCATGGAATGGGAGGAAGACAAGAAAGTCAGAACTCCTGCATCAAAAGCTACCAAGAAAAATATGAAGTGGTTACAGGCCATGGAGGAGCTCAAGAAGGACTTTGAAAATCAAGTAAGGGAAGTGGAGGAAAAATTGGGAAGAGAAATGAGAATGATGCAAGAAAATTATGAAAAGAGAGTCAACAGCCTGACTGAAGTAAATAACACCTTAAAAAATAAACTAACTCAAATGGCAAAAGAGGCCCAAAAAGCCAATGAGGAAAAGAATGCCTTATAAAGCAGAATTTGCCAGATGGAAAAAGAATTTTAAAAGCTCACAGAAGAGACAAATTCCTTCAGAATTAGACTGAAGCAAATGGAAGCTAATGACTTTATGAGAAATTAAGATACTATTAAATAGATCCAAACAAATGAAAAAAATAGAAGGCAATGAGAAATATCTCATTGTAAAAACCACTCACCTGGAAAAGAGATCAAGGAGAGATAATTTTAAAATTATTGGACTACCTGAAAGCCATCATCAAAAAAAGAACCTGGAAATCATCCTTCAAGAAATTCTCCAGGAAAATTGCCCTGATATTTTAGAACCAGAGGGCAAAATAGAAATGAAAATAATTCACCGATCACCTCTTGAAAAAGATCCCAAAAAGAAAACTCCTAGGAATATTATAGCCAGGTTCCGGAGTCCCCAGATCAAGGAGAAAATATTACAAGCTGCCAAGAAGAAACAATTTGAATATTGTGGAAACACAATCAGGATAACACAAGATCTAGCAGCTTCTACATTAAGGGATTAAAGAGCTTGGAATATGATATTCCAGAGATCAAAGGAGCTAGGATTAAAACCAAGGATCACCTGGCCAGCAAAACTGAGTATAATGTTTCAGGGGAAAATGTGGTCATTCAATGAAATAGAGGATTTTCAACCATTCTAGATGAAAAAAACAGAGTTGAATAGAAAATCTGACACTCAAATGCAAGAAGCAAGAGAAACATGAGAAGGTAAACAGGGAAAAGAAATCATAAGGAACTTATCAAAATTGAACTATTTATATTCCTACAGGGAAAAACAATATTTGTAACTTATGAAACCTTTCTCAGCATGAGGATAGTTGAAAGGAATATAAATGTATATGTGTGTGTGTGTGTATACATATATATGTCTATATAGGGAGGTTTACATGCATATGAATACATATGTGAGTGTGTGTATGTATATATGTGTACAAGTGTACATAGACAGAGGGCACAGGATCAATTGAATAGGAAAGGAAGATATTTTTTAAAAATTAAAGAGGTGAGAGAGGAATACAATGAGAAGAGAAAGGGACAGACAGAATAAATTATCTCATATAAAAGAGACAAGGAAAAATTGATACAATGGAGGGGAAGAACAGGAAGGCAAAAGGGAATGGGTCAACCTTACTTTCATTGAATTTGGCTTAAGGAGGGAGTAACATACACACTCCATTGGGTATCTTACCCTACAGGAAAGTGGGAGGGAAGGGAATAAGAGGGGGAATAATAGAAGGGAGGGCAGATGGGGGGGAGGGTAGTTAGAAGCACACAATTTTGAAAAGGGGCAGGGTCAAAGTAGAAAATAGAAGAAGTGGGGGGGGTGGGAGGAAGGAGGGAATTATAGTCAGTCTTTCACAATATATCCATTATGGAAATGTTTTGTGTAACTACAATGCACAACCTATATTGAATTGCTAATCTGGGTGAAGAGGGAGGAAGGCAAAGCATTTGGAATTCAAAGTTGTAAAATCAAATGTTTAAAAAAATTATTATTATTATTTTTTACATGTAACTGGGAAATAAGATATACAGGCACTGGGGAATGGAGATCCATCCTGCCATACTGGAAAGTGGATGGAAGGATGGGGGAGGATATAGGAGAGAGCAGATTGGGGAAGGGGGTATTCAGTGGGATTGCTGTTTTGGGGTGGTGGATAGCAGACAGACAGGAAGAAAACTTGTAACTCAAAATTAAATTTGGAAATTAATATCGTAAACTAAAAATAAACATAAAATTTATTTTAAAAAAAGAAAAAGAAAACAAGTATTTAAGGATTAGAATTTATCTCTGAATATTTGACTGGAAAGGTAGGTACCATAGATGGAGAAACCTGGGGGGATTCTGTCCATTTTTCCCCTGACCCTTGGTATCCATCTGCTTCTCCATCTTTCCCTACTTGGCATCATCTTAACTTCAGTCTCCATACAGCTCATCTCCAATTCTCTATGCTGCCCTACTTGCTCCTGTAGCCAGCCAAGAGCACAGTGTCATCAATCAGCAATGCATTTATTGATATAGTTCCAGGAACTGTATGATGAATGAGGGATATTTTCTGGGGCATTAACGACCAATTTATTAATTGGGCTAGCCAATAATTAATAAATTGATTGCCAGTGGTTTCTCTCAGTAACCAAAGATGTGAAGGGAAGCTCTGAATCACTTTAAATCCTTTCTTAAATGGAACTCCCCAGACAAGTGAAATTCAACCCTGATTGGTGAGTTAATTTAATTAAGAGCTGCTAAAAGTCTTCACCTCTTCTAGCTGAGAATGGCACTTGATCTTGAGACTCAACAGCCTCAAGGCATCTAGGCAGAAGATGCAGTTTCCATCTAGTAGTCTCTAGTTAGTTTTCTCTTTCTGGAGCTGGGTTGCCCTAAATTCTAATGGAGGGGATCAAGTTCCAGACTTCTTCCCCCAGGGAAAAGCTCACCCAGACCAGATTATATTTATATTCTAAAAATAAATTAGGTTTCCAGTTTGATGGGGTCCCACCCACCTAGTTAACAAGTATGTGCCTTAGGGGTGGAAGCAAATATCATCACTCAGCCAAGCCCTTCAGGATTAGATAAACTTTTCAGGAGTTGAATTTTAACCTAAATAAAAGGGGGAAAGTGGACCACAAATTAATAATTAGTTATTAACATATTAGTATAATATTAATTTTTCAATAGCTCATTTCAGAAAAATGAGAGAGGAAAATAATGACATTCCTGGGCTGAACTTTTATTCTCCCCACTTCCTAATTTTCAGCTGTTATTGGTGCTTTTTAGAAGTCCTTACAATTGACCTTGACCTCAAAGCTGATCTCAATTTCCTTTCTAACTGCTTGTGATATCCACTTTAAAGTCACCACCTCCACACTCCCCCAGGAAGTGTATGGTGTTCAGATTCTCCTATTTCTCTCTCTCTCTCTCATAAAGTTAATCTTTCTCAACTTCTACTGATAATACTGACATCCCCACTTTCCTTAGTCCAAATTGCTACTAAGTAGGACCTTTATTCCCATCCCTATGATCTTGTATTACATTCAAATGGAAGATGTGCTAAAATAGACCCAGAAACACCATTAGCAGACTATACCCCAAAGAGATCAAAGAAGGAGGAAAAGAAGCTATAGGTACGAAAATATTTCTAGCTTTTCTTGCTAGCCCCAAACTGGAAATTCCAGAGATATCTATATGGGAATGGCTAAAAAAAATTTGGGCATATGGATATAATGGAATATTATGATGTAAGCATAATGAAATTAATAGTTTTGGTGGAAACTGGGAAAACCAATATAAACTCATGTAAAGTAGAGGAATCAGAACTAAGATAATGATTTATACCAGTGGTTCTCAACCTTCCTAATGCCAGGACCCTTTAATACTCATATGTGGGTGTATCTGCATGTGTGCAGACCAGCCTAGAGATGGATAGAGGAGCGGTGTCTCAGTTCCTAAGACCATCGGAAATATGTGTTTTCCTATGGTCTTAGGCGACCCCTTTGAAAGGGTCGTTTGAACCCCAAAGGGGTTGTGACCCACAGATTGAGAAATGCTACTTTATACAATGATAATTATATAGATAACAACTTTGAAAGAGTTTCACACTCCCATCATGATAATAAGCTACAAGTCCAGAATACTGTATGGCATACATCACCCAAATCCTGACAGAAAAGTAATGGGCTTAAATGTAGAATGAGATGAGAATCTTTAAATATGGCCAATATAGGAATTTGTCGTTCTAAATTATGAATATTTTTTACTGTAAGGGCTTTTAAAAAGTTATTCACCTGTTGTAGGGAGAGGGGTAATGGAAAAGAGAGATAATAAATGCTTGTAAAAAAGAAAATATACCTGACTGGTGCGTAGAAAAGTAAGCAGAGGCAAGAAAACAGTATGCACAAGATCTAATGAAGGGGGCGCTGAGGTCTTGTAATGTTTTGGGGTGACTTTGTCTTGAATCTCATCTGTTTGGGCACCTGGGTATGTGATATCAGCTTGTGGAAAGGTCACCTTTCCCCCCAGCTGTAAGTCATTAACTCTGTCCCTTCCACCGCCCCCAGCCTGTATCTTCCCTGAAGATATGTTAACTATAACAGGCCACACCTAAGAATTCTTAAAAGGATTCCTTAGAGAAAGGTTTACCCCTTTTGTTCTAATGGCCAGCTGTAAGATAACTCCTAACAAAAGAACTTCACCTTATCAAAGTGGGAACTTTCAGGGCAGACAGGCTGGGTGCTCCTCCCAAACTCCACCTCTGTTGACTTTTGTTACTATATAATCAGTACCCTCAATCCCCACACTTCGCAGGAGGATTCCCCTTAGTTTTCTCCTGTCCGCTTGACAAGCGCAATAAAGACTCTTAAAACTGCCAAGACTGCTCATGTCTGGTAATTCTTTCAGACTGGTAAGAACCCTCAAAGGATTTCCATAGAAATCCACCCTTTCTAACCCTCATCATTTTTGGCAACCACAGGTGCAGTCTGAAGCTTAGAGAAGTCCTGGCATTTATGATAAGCTCCTTCCTCTCCCTCTCTCTCTGTAGTTGGTTCTTCTCCCTCTCTTGTATCTAGGAAGGCAGGAGAGGACGTGGGGGTCTCTTATAGACCTGTTTTGTTTTTTGCTTTTTGCTCCACTCAGACAGCTGAGACAGCAAGCAAGGGCTACAGAATCCTCTGTATGCCAGGTTTTTCTCCTCTCCAAGCTGTGCCAGTTTGGAGGGTCGGTCTCTTGCAGACCTGGGGACATACGTCCCTTTCCTAGAGAAGGGACCACTTGTCTGGTTTTGGGGTCCTTCATGGATTTGGGGGTCTTTCATAGACCTCTGTACTTCACTCAGAAAGCTGAGACAGCGAGCAGAAAACTACAGAGAATCTTTGTCTCGAGGGAGGAAGGATGAGTCAGTCTCCCTCCATACCTAGAGACTCACCACTGGGTTGCCTCTTGAGCAACTGGAAGAAGCTTGGTCTTCAGGACCTTAGAAAGAAAAGCGTTGTCTTTTTTTTGCAACACTGCCTGGCCACAATACAAACTAGGAGACCAGGAACAGTGGCCTCTTGGTGGAACATTGAGCTGTAACACCATCCTGCAATTAGATCTGTTTTGCCGCAGGGAAGGGAAGTTTACAGAAGTTCCCTATGTCCAGGCATTCATGGTTCTCTCTCAGAACCCAAAATTAAGGGAAAAGTGTAGGATGCTTTTACTTAAGTTTACCCCTGAAAAAGGGAACTCGTCTGATATTCTGGACGATCCCCTTCTTTCAAGGCCTCCAGCCCCAAACCCCCAAACATCTGAAGGGAAAACTCCCTCAGCTCTGACTCCATATCAGGAAGTTAGCAGGCTCCTAAAAAAGGCTCCACCTCCTTCTCTTGGGCCGTCTGAGCCCTCATTTTCCTGAGCCCCGCTGCCGGCTGCCCCATCTAACTACATTTCCCAGCAGCCCCAGCAACTTCCTCCTTTGTCTGTTCACTGGACACCGAGCCCTTTGAGAAGGGGTTCCATAGCCCGGAATCCTACTCTCTCAAGTCCCTCTCTTACCAGGGGCGGAACCAGCTATCTCCCTCCGTCCCTGGCCCCTGATTCGTTTTCCTCACAGATAGTGGGAAAATTCATTGAGGAGAGAAATCAGGCCTCTGATCCCTCTCACTCTCCCTCCACTCTGGCTCCTTTGCAAACAGCAAGGAATAGCCCTGAGGGGGTAAAACTAGCTCCTGTTATCTCCCAAATCCCTGATCCCTCTCCAGTTTCCAGGCTAGCTCCCTTGAGAGATGTGGCTGACTCTAACGGAGGGACGATTAAAGTCCGTGTCCCTTTCTCAGTCTCTGACCTCAGCCATATTAAGGAGAAGATTGCCAGGTACTCTGAGAACCCCACCAAGTTTCTGGAAGGGTTCAGGGACATTCCTCTCCAATTTGATTTGTCTTGGGGAGATGCTAATATTATACTTTCCTCTTGCTGTACTATTGAGGAGAAAAAGAGGATCTGGGACTTAGCCCAGAAATTTGGGGATGAGATGGCTGTATCTTCCCCTAGCAGGTATCACCCAGGAGCTGTAGCTGTCCCACCATCAGATCCTGGTTGGAACTATCAGAGAACCTCTGACAGGGACAAGAGAGATCACATGCTACTCTGTCTTGTAGAAGGGATGAAAATGGGATTTTAAAAGGCTGTGAACTATAATCGCCTCAGCGAAATTACTCAGGGAGCAGATGAGAATCCAGCCCTTTTCCTGGGCCAGTTAGTAGAAGCCATAAAATGCTTTACTAACCTAGACCCCGAATCCCCTGAGGGGACAGCCATCCTTGCCATGTATTTCATTAGCCAGTCTGCCCCAGACATCAGACAGAAACTTGGGAAATTGGCTATGGGACCCCAAACACCTCAGAATGAGCTGCTAGAAGCAGCTTTTGGAGTCTTTAATAACAGAGACCTAACACTGGCAGAGGAAAAAGACCATAAGGCTAGGGCTAGGAACAAAGACCAAGCACAGATTATAGCTGCTGCCATGGCCAGCAAACTCAGGAGTGCTCCTAACACTTCAAGGGATGGGAATCCCTGCTTCTGATGCCACCGAAAGGGCCATTGGTCTCGTGAGTGCCCCACTAGGACTTCCTCCAGGAGGAAACCTCCAGGACCGTGCCCATCCTGCAAGCGTCATGGCCATTGGAAGAGGTACTGCCCCAGTGGTGAGTTGGGTGGTTGAGATGCCTCTACTCAGTGCCTTGTTCTCCAGTCCTCTCCGGACTCGGAACGACAGGGCCTGGGACCTGGCTTAGCTCCCACCTTCCCCATCTCTTTAGCCGAGTTCTGGGTGAATATTGACTTGGCGGGTAAGCCTACTAATCTCTTGTTCAATACAGGGGCTACTCATAGTGTCCTATTAAATTATTCTGGCCCTACCCGCCCTTCTAACCATCGGGTGATGGGCATTGAAAGAAAGGTGAGAACTTGTCGCAAGACATATCCTCTTCCCTGCCAGTTTGGGGATTTGTTGTTTGAGCACTCCTTCCTTATCATTCCCTCCTGTCCTGCTCCTTTGATGGGGAGGGATCTGATGGTGAAATTGGGCAGCCTATTCTCTCTAGTTAAGCCTGCTCCATCACTTTTGACTGTGCTCACCAAGCCCCCCCCCATGTTCCCCTTGAAGTATGGGAGGGGCTTGAGTCTATTGTCTGGGATCAGGGAATCCCTGGCCATGCTACTCATGCCACCCCAGCCCTTGTCAGGCTGCGGGACTCTGGTGTATACCCTCACCAGCGCCAGTACCCAATTAAGCCTGATGCCCGGGAGGGACTACTGACTCTAATTGAAAAGTTCCTAAAGTATGGGATTCTTGTTCACTTCCAGTCTCCATGCAACTCTCCCATCCTCGCAATGAAAAAGCCAAACGGGGAGTTTCGAATGGTACAAGACATAAGGGCAGTGAATGAGGCAGTTATTCCTATTCATCCCATAGTTCCTAATCCCTATACATTTCTAAATCAAATTCCTGGGGTTACCCAATGGTTCTCCACTCTAGATCTGAAAGATGCCTTCTTTTGTATACCCCTCCGCAAGGATTCCCAATTTATTTTTGCATTTGAGTGGACACCCCCTGGGGAATCTAAGCCGTGCCAGTTAACCTGGACTGTATTGCCACAAGGATTCAGGGATAGTCCCCATTTATTTGGTCAAGCTTTGAGGAAAGATCTGAGGGATCTGGACCTGTCCAATGGTAGCCTGATTCAATATGTGGATGATATTGTTATCTGTAGCCCAACCCAGGGGGAATCCCTAAGTGCTGCCATAAAGACTCTTAATTTTCTGGGCACATGAGCTTACCGGGTCTCCCTGGCTAAGGCTCAAATAGCTAGCCAGAATGTTAAATACCGGGGCCATGAATTAACTCCCACCTCTTGATCCTTAACACCTGAGAGGAAACAGGCTATATTGTCTATTCCTGTCCCAGCCACTAAAAAGCAGCTCTGTAATTTTCTGGTCATGGCTGGATTTTGTAGAATGTGGATCCCTAATTTTGGATTTATTGCTAAACCCCTCTATGAGTCTACTCAAGGGCCAGATAATCTCCCCTTGGATTGGGGACCTGATCAGGCTGCAGCCTTTCAGACTTTGAAATGCAAATTGACTTCCTGGCCAGCTCTTGCCCTACCTAATTTGGAATTATACTTGGTTGAGAGGAAGGGTCAGGCTTTGGGAGTTTTAACTCAGTCCCTAGGGCCTGACCCAAGGCCAGTCGCTTATTTTTCTAAACAACTTGACTCTGTGGCTGCCTCATGGCCCTCATGCCTCTGGGCGGTAGCAGCAATGGCCATTCTAATTGAGGAAGCCTCTAAACTTACTCTCGGCCAGCCTTTGGAGATTTTAACCCCCCACCGAGTCCAGACCATTCTGGAAGCAAAAGGTCATCAGTGGCTGGCTAGAGGACCGTTCACCAAATATCAGGCTCTGCTCTTAGACACCCCTGACCTAACTCTCAAAGTGTGCCATACTCTTAACCCGGCAACTCTTCTCCCTGATACTGCCCACTCAGATGGCCTCATTCATGATTGTGGGGACTCCCTTGACTCGGTATATTCGAATCACCCTGATCTCAAAGATGCCCCTCTTGTTAATCCTGATGAGGAATGGTACACAGATGGTTCCAGTGTTATAGAACAAGGGGTAAGGAGGGCAGGGTATGCAGTGGTCAGCCCTCACAGCATCATAGAAGCGAAGCCTCTACCCCCTGGGACCTCTGCCCAGAAGGCAGAACTAATAGCACTCACCAAAGCCTTAGAGCCAGGTGAAAATAAAAGGATAAACATCTATACTGATTCTAAATATGCTTTCCATGTCTTGCACGCTCATGGGGCCATATGGAGGGAAAGGGGATATCTGACAGCAAAAAATTCCCCCATCAAACACGCCCAGGAGATTTTACAACTTCTCCAGGCTGTTAATAAACCATGTGAGGTGGCTGTTGTATTCTGAAAGGGCCACCAAAAGGGAGGATCAGAACAGGCTGTGGGGAATCGCAGGGCAGATGCTGTAGCAAAGGAAGCAGCCCGTCAATTTACTGTGATAGTGCCCTTATTCCCACAGATCTCTGATTCAAACAAACCTTCCTATAGCCCTGAGGAACAGGTCCTTGCCAAAGACAGAGGATATACTCTCTCTGCCTTGGGGTGGTATCAGACACCCACAGGCCAGCTCCTTATCCCAGAAGGGAGCCAGTGGAAGATGCTGTCAGGATTACATCAGACCACACATTTGGGAAAGAATGCCCTTCAATCCCTAATAAAGCCTCTCTTCACAGGACATAAACTGGGTGAGACAATCTGGCAAGTCTGCTGCGCTTGTCAGACTTGTGCCCAGGTGAACCCTGAAAGGGCCATTAAACCACCTCCTCTTTTAAAACCTATTCAGAGGAGAGGCACCTATTCAGGGGAAGATTGACAAATGGACTTCACCCATGTGCCCCCATGCATGGGATTTAAACTACTCCTAGTTTTTGTTGACACTTTTTTTCTCTTTCTCCTTAATGTGACCACCTCAAAAGTCTTTGCCACCCCACCTGTAGTGGCTACTCCTATGTGGGCAAACCTATCCACCTCCTCGTGGATTCCTCCATAATAAATTCCTGGATTCTCTCCATAATAAATCCTTTTCTGGTCCCACTTGTAATCATAATCCTTACACTTATTTTTGGCCCTTGTCTACTTAACCTTCTTGCTAGACTTGTCTCTTCCAGGCTGAGTGCATTCCAACTCCCGATGACGGTTCAAGCTGAACTAGTGCCAGAAGTAACTCCCCTATACCCCCTGGATCTGGCATCTGCCAAGTTCTGGACATTGGCCACTGCCCCCCCTTCCACCTCCTGACTGGTGGACCCTTTGAGGCAGGGACAACTCTACGACCATTGTCAGCATGAAACAGTCTGAGAAAATTGAGACCTTTGTCTCAAATGAATTTAGGTCTACATTTGTTCAGGGGGGAATGAAGGGGGCACTGAGGTCTTGTAATGTTTTGTGGTGACTTTGTCTTGAATCTCATCTGTTTGGGCACCTGAGTATGTGATATCAGCCTATAGAAAGGTCACCTTTCCCCCCCAGCTGTAAGTCATTAACTCTGTCCCTTCCCCAACCCAGCCTATAAGTATCTTCCCTGAAGATGATTAACTATAACAGGCTACACCTAAGAATTCTTAAAAGGATTTCTTAGAGAAAGGATTACCCCTTTTGTTCTATTGGCCAGCTATAAGATAACTCCTAACAAAAGAACTTCACCTTGTCAAAGGGAGACCTTTCAGGGCAGACAGGCTGGGTGCTCCTCCCAAACTCCACCTCTGTATGACTTTTGTTACTATATAATCAATACCCTCAATCCCCACACTTTGCAGGAGAATTCCCCTTGAATCTCTCCTGTCCCATAAAGTCTCTTAAAACTGCCAAGACTGCTCATGCCTGGTACTTCTTTCAGACTCGTAAGTACCTTCAAAGAATTTCCATAGAAATCCACCCTTTCTAACCCTCATCATTTTTGGAGACCACGAAGGGACCCACCTTTTCCTCATCACTACAACAAAGTAAATGGAAAGAACTACATACCAAGAAAATCCAAAGCGAATAAAACAAAATTATAAATATCAAGCATGACTCAAATGAAGAGATGTAAGAGGACATTCCAAACCCATCCCTTTGAGGAGATAGGGGCTCTATGGTTGTTACACATCCCATGTTGTCAAGCTTTTTTCAATATTAGTTGTGTTGTGGTTTTCCTTTTAAAAAAAAATACTGTTTATTATATGGGATGGTTCTCTGGTAGGGGGAATGAAAGTTGGAGGGACAGTGGGAATAACTATGAGTATTTAAGAAATGGAGGATGTCAATAAAAACTCATTTTTAAAGATATACCCAAAATATAAGTATAGCTGTGAAGGTTTGGGGCTTTAGGGGTGCTCAAGACCCCAAAATACCAACACTCAGGGTCCTGCCAAATTAATTCGACTCAAGCCTTCTTTCAGCCAAAGAAAAGCAAAGTGTATTAAAGATTCATCATAATAGGTAGATTCTTAAGGAGCCTAAGGATTTGTGAGCTTTTATCGACAACCAGGCCAGAACAATATGACACAGAATAAGTCTAGGCTAGATTGAGACTCAGCTTTCGTGGAGGCAAGATGGATCTTATATAGAAAGACTGTGGGAGGGTTCTAGGAATGCTCTAGAGAAGGAGTTTGGGGAGGGTCTTGAGGAGGACTCTAAAGAGGATCTTTGATGTAACTGAAGTCAGACTCCAGGAATGGGATTAAAGATGGGAAATAGCTGGAGGCTACCTAGAGATGACGGGAAGATGGAGGTCTAGGCTAGTTTAAGGGTAACAGATTTGAGTATAGATATTTTGATAGGATCAAGGGTAGGAAGTAGCTGGACCACAGAGGGCTGGGCTAGGTTAAGCTTAACAAAGATTGGGCCTAGCTATAATGAAAGGCTTATGGTCTCAGGCAAATGGCAGATCAAGTGGGAAAATTCAGTCAGAGTTCAAGGCGTTTCCCAGAGCCTGTACCTCATCATAGCCTTTCTTTGATGTAACAAAATTTATCTCCAAACTTCTTTTTGTTGAAAGATTATGACAGAGGATTCTGGTAAGATAGCAGAATAAGACAGGAAACACTGGCTCTCCAAAATTCTCCCACAAACAAAATAAAATCTTGCTTCAAAGTGAACTTTGAGGGGCAGAAATAATAAAAAATGAGGGTAAAGCAGTAATCCTGCTAAGACAACTTGGGACAACCTTAGGAAAGACCCAACCTCCAGGGATGGAGGTTTGACCTAATTAAAGTGCAAACACCTACAAGCAAGACTCCACTGAATCAATAAACAACCAGCCCTATGGGCAGCTGGGTTGAGCAGCAGCGTGGTCTGCAGGAAGTTTCATCTCACTGACTATGTGGGGGTCAGACAGCTGAGTAGGGGAAAATTAAAAGATGCTTCACTGTAGCAGCACACCAGGGCCAATGTGCTGACTATGGTCCTAGGCTGGGCAGTGGGCAAGGAGGAGAAAGCACACACCCAGTAAATACAGTAGAAGAGGGGCTGGTTTGCTGGCTGTGGGCACATGGAGAAGAGCAGAGTCCTTGGTTTCAGTTCTAGGGCAGAGAGGTGAGCTGAAGTTTGCAGCTGGGGGAGAGACTACACGAAGCAAAAACATTTGCAGTGACCACAAGGCTAGCGTCCCTAGCCATATCCCAGGGGAGAAGAGGAGTACTTGAGGTCAGCCCCCAGGCAGAGCTCTGAAAACAATATGAAAAACCTGATGCCTGAGGCGTCATCCCCCACCCCTAGGGACTAGAATCTGACTATCATAATAAGCAGCTAAAAATAAAGAAAAAAAATTAATGAGAAAGTAAAGGAGAAAGAACCCAACCATAGACAGTTACTATGGGGATAGAGTCTGGGTTCATACTCAGAAGAAGATAGTAAAGTTTAAAAAGTTATTCCTACTTCAGGGAAAAATGTCAAATAGTCACAAAACCAAAAGAGCTCTTGAAGAGCTTAAAAAGGATCTTTAAAAATCAAATAAGAGACATTGAGGAAAAAATAGGGGGAAAAATAAGAGCAACTCAAGAAAATAAAAATATGAAAAGAGTCAACCAATTGGGAAAAAAGATATGAAAACTTAAAGGGAAAAAAAAATAACCTCTTATAAACTTGAATTGGGAAACAGGAAACTAATGACATTACAAGACACCAAGAAATAATAAAAAATAAAATCAAAAGAATGAAAAAATATAAGAGAATGTGAAACCTCTCATTAGGAAAAAACACTGAACTAGAGAAGCAATTGAGGAGAGAAAAATATAAAAATTGTTGGACAACCTGAAAATTATGTTGTTTTAAAAAGAGTCTAGATACGATATTACAGGAAATCATAAAGGAAAATTATTCTGAAGTTTTAGAACAAGAGGAAGTAGAAAAAACTCCATTGTTCACCACCTGAAAGAAGATTCCAAGATGAAAACTCATAGGAACATCATAGCCAAGTTTCAAAGCTCTCAAGTTAAGAAGAAAAATGCTACAAACAATGAGAAAAAAAGATTTAAATACTGTGAAACTATAGTCAGCATGACACAAGGTCTAGATACTTCCAGGGGAAAAGACTAAGGGACATGGAACAGTTGATTTGGAGAGCAAAGAATAACCAAGAATAACTTTCCCAGCAAAACTGAGTATAATCCTGAATGGAAGAAAAAAAAAACCCAGAATATTTAATGAATTGAAAGACTTTCAGGTATATGTTGATGAGGTGTAGGCTCTGGGATCCCCCTTGAGTTCTCCTTGACTCTTTGAGGTACAAGCTCTGGGAAACCCCTTGAATCTTCCCACTTGATGAGGCATTTGCAGAGGCCATAAGTATTTCATTGTGGTTGGGCCCAAACCTCTGTTACTAGCCTGGTCTTCCATTGTCCATCTGCTTCCCACCCTTGAACCTATCAAAATACCAATCCACTCTTGCATTGACCTTTTTAATTCCTCCTGAAGACCCTCCCCAAACTCATCCTCTAGACCACCCCTAGATTCCTCTGTATATAAGAATCCCATCTCCCTTCCATGGTCCCAGCTCCCTCCTGAATCCTCCAAATAGTCACCTGGATTCAGAAGCAGACAGCTCTAAAGTTCTCTTCCAATCCTCAGAGGTAGACAGCTCCCAGGTCTTTGTCCAGTCCTCAGGGCAGTCCCTGGCACACACTGAAGTTCACAGGGTCCAGCACATCTCAAACTCTTCACCACTTCTCTTGCCTGATACTCAAGAATCAGCCAGGGCATGAAAAAGCAAAGTCTTATCCTGGTCATGCTTCTTCAGTCCTCCAGCAGTTCGGCTGGCTCTAGGACCCAAAAGGAATATCAGCCTTCAAGGAGGCCTTCCAGACAAGCCCTCTCAGCCTTCCAGGTGGCCTTCACCAGATTCTGGTCTCAGGAAAACTTCAACTCAATTCTCAGCTTCCAGATGCTGGGAGAGAACACACTCTCTTCCCATAAAAATGATTAGGTTTACCCAAAGAGGGTTAGGGGTGCCTGAGACCCCAAAATACCAACATGCCAGGTCCTGCCGAAAGAATTCAACTCGAGTATTCTCAGCCAAAGAAAAGAAAAGTTTATTAAAAGTTCACCTGTACTGGACACAGAGCAAGTCTGTGCTAAAAAACTCTATGGTGCTCTCCCAGAGCAAGTCTGTGCTAAAGTATTCTACGTCACTCTCACACCACATGGAAGGGAGATGGGATTATTATATAGAGAGGCATCTAGGGGTGGTCTATAGGAGGAATTTGGGGAGGGTCTTCAGGAGGAGTTAAAAAGGTCAATGCAAGAGTGGATTGGTATTTTGATAGGCTCAAGGGTGGGAAACAGATGGACAATGGAAGACCAGGCTAGTAACAGAGGTTTGGGCCCAACCACAATGAAATACTTATGGCCTCTGCAAATGCCTTATCAAGTGGGAAGATTCAAGGGTTTTCCCAGAGCTTGTACCTCAAAGATTCAAGGAGAACTCAAGGGGGATCCCAGATCCTACACCTCATCATATGTGACAAAAAGACCAGAACTCAATGGAAAATTTGACATAGAAGATCCAGGAGAAACACATTATAGACCATTTATAAGGAACTCAATAAGGTCAAATTGTTTACTTCTTATATGGGAAAATGTTATCTGTACTCTTAAGAATGTTGTCATTACTTGGGTAGTTTGAAAAAGCAAACATGGATACAAGGCTTGAGTTTAAGTTGAGCATGATGGAATGATTCTAAAAAATAATTGGGTAGGAAGAAATAAAATGGAGTGATTATCTCACATAAATGAGATGTGAATGAAGTAACTGTTACACTGGGAGCAGGTGAGGGTGGAGGGCTAGTAGTGCTAAACCTTATTCTCATCAGAACTGGGTTAAAGAGGGAATGACATATATCTTAAAGGGTATAAAAATCTTCTAAATTTATAAAGAAATAAGGGGTCAAGGGGACAGGATGAGAGAGGAACTTTTAGAAGGGTTTATAGATTAAGAAATATGTGGGCAGGGGAAGAGGATTAGGGAGGAATTTTTAGAGGGTTATGTAGATTAAGGGGTAGGAGGGTAAGAGGAGAGGATAAGGGAAAGATTCTTTAAAAGGGTGTAGAATATGGAAGTAGTGATTAGAAGTAAATCAGATACACAAGGAGAGATTTGGTAAAAAGAGAATGGGAAGGATAATAGAGACTGAAAAACAGAGTAGATGAAAATATATAAGTAATAATGAGAATTTTGTATGTGAACATGATAAACTCACCCATAAAATGGAAACAGCAGAATGGATTAAAAATCAGAATTCAACAATAAGTTATTTACAAGAAATACATTTGAAAATGAGAGATACACATAGTTAAAATAAAGGTCTGGAACAGAATTTATTATGCTTCAGCTGAGGTGGGAAAAAAAAAACTACCCAGGGGTAGTAATCATAATCTCAGACAAAGTTAAAGCTAAAATAAATACAGTTAAAAGAGATTAAATAGGAAAACTATATTATGATAAAAAGTACCACAGAAAATGAAGCAATATCAATACTAAACCTATTTGCACCAAACACTATAGCATCT
>CM053592.1:118958234-118978285 GCA_028646515.1 Pseudochirops corinnae
CGTATGTATGTGTGTACAGGTATACATAGACCAAGGGCACGTGATCAATTGAATAAGAAGGGATGATATTTAAAAGGTGAAATTGAGAGGTAAGAGAGGAATATAATGAGAGGAGATGGGGAGAGAGAGAATGGGATAAATTAGCTCATATAGAAGAGGCAAGGGATAACTGTCACAATGGAGGGGAAGAACAGGAAGGCAAAAGGGAATAGGTCAACCTTACTTGCATTGAATTTGGCTTAGGGGGGCAGCTAGGTGGTACAGTGAATAGAGCACTGGCCCTGGAGTCAGGAGAACCTGAGTTCAAATCTGGCCTCAGACACTGAATACAAAAAAACTAGCCATGTGACCTTGGGCAAGTCACTTAACCCCAATTGCCCTCCAAAAAAGCAAAAAAAAAAAAAATAATAATTTGGCTTAGGGAGGGAATGACATACACACTAAATTGTGTATCTTTCCCTATAGAAGAGTAGGGGGGAAGGGGATGAGAGGGGGGATGATGGAGGGGAGGGCAGGTTGGAGGGGGAGGGTAGTTGGAAGCACACTTTTTTGAAAAGGACAGGGTCAAAGTAGAAAATAGAACAAGTGGGGGGTGGCATAGGATGGATGGAAATATTGTCAGTCTTTCACAATATATCCACTATGGAAATGTAGTGCATAATCACACATGCACAACCTATATTGAATTGCTTATCTTCCCAGTAAGGAAGAGGGAGGGAGGAAAAGAATTTGGAATTTAATGTTGTAAAATCAAATGTTTAAAAAAAAATTATTATTTTTTTTTTTTTACATGCAACTGGGAAATAAGATATACAGGCACTGGGGTATGGAGATCCATCTTGCCATACCAGAATGTAGGAGGAGCGATGGGGGAGGATATAAGAGAGAGCAGATTGGGAAAGGGGGTGAACAGTGGAATCACTGTTTTTGAGTGGTGGGTAGAGGAAAGACAGGGAGAAATTAACTCAAAATCTTGTTGAAATGAATGATATAAACTAAAAATAAATATAAAATTTAATTTAAAAAAGAAATGCACCTGATTTTTCACCAAAAAAAGGCCTTCAAAATCAACAAGAGATATCTTATAATTTACAATAGCAGTTTCAGATGAATAATGAAGTTGAAAGTCAGATTCCAGAGAATTTAGAAGAGAATAAGCATAGTAGTAGAGAAACTGGTTGAAGGTAGCTTTCTCAAGAAGTTCAGCAATCAATGAGAATGAATAGAGATATAGATCTCGTAGCTAGCAGAGATGGTAGGATCAAGTGAAGGCTTTTTTGAGGAAGGGGAAGACATGATTGTATTGGTAGGGTAGGAAGTAGATATAGAAAGACTGAAGAGAAAAAGAAAACGATAATAAGGGCACTGTCAGGAGGGAGTGGCTCAAATGTAAGTTGGAGGAGTTTTCATTGGCAAAGGGAAGTGGCACTTCTTCATCGGAGACCAGAGTAAAGGAAGAGCTAGTGGAAGCAAAAGAAGTGATGTGAAATTACCAGGAGGGAAGACCAGGGAATGCACAGAAAATTTATCTCAAAATTTTTGAGATAAGATCCTCAACTGATACTGCGGGAGGAGGAGGTATGGTGCATAGCTTGAGGGGAGGTAAAAAGGTTTGGAACAGCAGGGAGATGTTTTCATTATTTGATAAAACTGAAGATAACATGTAGGAAAATATACCAGGTAGAAAAAAAAACATACTTTGAATTAATTTCTAAAAATATTTCACCAGTCTACTGAATTTGTAATGGATCTGTCTCTATAACTGATATCGTATCTGGGATAGAGAAACCTTCCTATCAACTGAATTGTTTATTTAAACTGAGATTGTAATACTTGACACTTTTTCACATATATTCTGCTAATGTAGTGCTTACAACATTTAAATATTCAATTTAGGCAGTGAGAGAATCTCTCCCATGTATTCCCCTGCCCCCTTACACATGATTGGGCAGGGATAATTATGGTGGCATTCTCTCAAGTGACTGGAATGGGTTTCTCTAATCACAATATTCGATATACATGGAATAAAAGGCATCAACAAATAGGCAAAACAAAAAGTAAAAGAACAGCATTGAAAGGGACCGAGATGTGTTGATACAATCTCCAGGGTCATCAGAACATGGGTGCAGAGCAGCTCAGTGAAAGCAATCAGGCAGAGTTCACTGACCTGGGTGGGTAAGCCTTGAATCCCAACCAATCCAAACATGATTATGCCTCCAGGGCCAGGCAGAATGCACTCAGTGAAGCTTCCTAAGAGTCTCAACTGAGGGCAGACTGGGTGAGAGAGGACCTGATGAGGGCTGAGAACCTCCCTTACATTACCACATGAGCAGTAGCCTCTCACTGCTATGTGAGCTTTGTGAGGATGTTGCAGTTTTTCAATGTGGGTATTATTCTTGCACTATGTCTTTAGAATGCCCTTCTTTTGCGACTATAAACCATCTTTTTTGCAAAGATAGCTCTTCAGTCACATAAATTGTTTCAGTTCAAGTGATAGATACATAAATACCCATATACAATGTACATAAACACATACAATTTTTTAAAGTCCCCTACTTCCCCCTCTGCCCACCCCCCCCAAAAAAAAAAGAAAACAGAATGAATTAATGGCTAACATTTATATAGAAACTTACTATATGCCAGGCACCATGCTAAGCACTGTACTATTATATCATTTGATCCTCACAACAATCCTAGGAGGTAGATGCTACTATAATCCAAATTTTATAGATGAGGAAACTGAGACAGATAGGGAAAGTGACTTGCCCAGGGTCATACAGTTAGCAAGTGTCCAAGGTCTGTATCTGAACTCAGATTTTCCTGATTCCAGGTTGGGCACTCTAATACATTGTGCACAAACTTAGATATAAACCATTTTCCATCTTTATAAAGAGCATCTTTGCTATACATTTGATGAGGGTGGACACGTAGATTTTTCTAGCACATAAATTATTTCCCAGTTGTAATTTAGACACTTTCACCATAAAATAAATTTTTGCTCAAGTGCACTAAAAGGATGCATGAAAAACTTAATGTAAAATTTAAAACTCTCTTACAGAGGCACTGTGACTGAATAAGTCACAGAATTGTGCCATAGGATCATGGGCTATATATCTGCCAGAGACTTTAGAGATTAAGTAATCTAATTCCACTTTCATTTTCAAGAGAAGGAAACTGAGTCATAAAGACTTACCTAGTGAGTAGTAGACAGCCAAGCAAGGATAAGAACCCAGTTCCTTTTACTATTTTGATGATGAAGCTATGTTTCAACTAAAAGAATATTGGCCTCAGAGTCAAGAAGAATTGGGCTGAAATCTCTCTGATATATAATGGCTATAGGACCCAGGTCAAGTTACTTAATCTTTTGGGTTCCTTCAGACCGACTTTTTCTCTAGGCCTAAAATATGCTGACCTATAATTATAGAGTTTACTCATTGCCTGTTGTATACCAATCAAATAGTAGGTCCATTACTGTTCATTCCTTTGACTCAAAATCCATTATTTCTGCTATGCCACGGCTTCCTATTATACCACATGCCCGCTGTTGCCCAGAAAATAATAATAATCCAATCTATTCCAAGAAGGGTATAGGGTCTAGGGTCATCTCATTGAGTTTGGGGATCTGAACAAAGTTATAAGGTGTTCACCCCTTTTCTTCCTCATCTCAATTTTTTTCCTTAATAGGTTAAATCATCTTAAATTTCTCAAGAGCATTACTAAAAATTTTTAAAGAGTAACAAAAGGGCAGACTGAGTGGGTTTCTTTGGAAAAGGAGAGAGACAATTCCACCTTTCAGGAAAAGGCATGTTTGTATGTGATCCCCATGTCTATTTTAACACCTACTGTTGTAGCCCTAAATTCTTATCTCAGGCTATCTTCCTGAGTCACTGTTTAACTGACAACCATATCTGAGAACTTCAAACTCTGGAACTCAAAGTGATTACCCTGATTTTCTCTATCCAGGGATGGTTCTAGTTATTGGTGTGATCTCTTTATACATGCCTTCAAAGAAAACGATCAGATCTCTTACAGTAAGAAAACAACATATTGATTATAATGTAAAAAAACACTGAAATGACATTCAGGTTGACTTAGATGCTAGTCCTGATGTTGTCACTTACTAGCAGTGTGACTTTGGACAAGTCACTGAACTGATCCAGGCAACAGTTTTCGCACCTATAACAAGATGGAAGTGGATTAGATGATTTCTAAGGTCATTCTCAGTATACTTCTAACATTCTATGATTAGACTTGGTATGGTAGGTCCCTCCATGAAGTCTACATTAGAATTTTGTTTCATCCATTAAAGGCTGAGATTTTATTGGTTCAAGAAATTATGACTTCAGCTTTTGATTGGGATTCCCTAATGCATAAGGATATAAAAGAGGGCAGGCCATGAGGAGTTGTTGTAATGTAGCTTGGTTGATATTCTGTTGCTGCAGAATTCATTATATTCTGCTGACCAGGTATATTTTTGCATGGAGACCAATCAGTCTGCATCTACCTGAACTGGTGCTGCTTCTGTGCTTAGAATCTTTTCAATGCTACAGCTAAGTAAAATTCCTGTTGCTAATAGTTAAATGTCCCATAAGGGTCTGATTTCATTCCAATATCAAACCTTCCTTACTTACCAGATTGGCCTGAGTCGGACTCAGCTTACACAACTGAATTAGCCAAAAGATGCAATCAAAATGGTTTTTGAAAATGTAGACAGGGAGGGGGTGAGGGAGAATATCATCTTTGAAATGAGATATCATTTTATTCATTTTTAGTATGACCCGGAACCAGTTACTTATTTTAATTTATGTCTGTGAATAAACCACCTCATTTCATCATTTCTCTCAAAGAAAACAAGTAACAGCAACAACAAAAACTGCACTTTTGTGCTTTTGCTTCCAGCACAGCCTAGTTTAGTGATGTAATGTTCTTTTTTAATACAAATGTCAGCAATTGCCACTCTGCAACAGAAAATAACCCCTGCATAATTATGAGGAATATAATGTGTATCGTCATCATCATTCTAACTAAAACATAGAGTTGCTAATCTGTTGAGATTTCTTAAGTATCCAGGGTACATGAGCACCTGTTTTTGTACCATCCTGTGCATTTGTTACATGATTTGCCACAGACATAAACAAAGCTCTGTTATGCACACTTAGGATAGTTATTATATGGCTGCAAAAAATGACTACCACTATCGCTAATATCACCAATTATGCTTATTTAAACTGCAAAAATTCACAACTTCACGAAGCCATGTGTGTTATTTTAAAATTTACTTTCAATGGATCCATGATCCTATTTCTGAAAGTGCTCACTCTACTAGGGTAGACTGCAACCTTCCCATTTCTTCTCATTTCATAAAATTTTATTATCACTTTCATTTGCAAAAGCAACAGTAGCACACACACACAAAAAGTATGTTCATTTTCCCCCTGTGATAAAGTCCTTTCCAGGGCCTCATGGTGATGTGGATATGACACTGAGCTCTCAAAGGATATACCAAAAATGGACATATTCCAGTAGGTCTACCCAGGCTAGAAAGGTTTTAATTATGGTCCCAATAACACTGTATGTTTGTTTTTCCAAGCACCAACCCAGGTTGCCCACTGCTAACAGTGGAAGGAATTTTCACTCTGATGAAATCACATATCCTTGAAGCACAGAAATGAAAATAGGATCATTACAAAATTAAGATTACATGTAGACAGCGACAGCAAAATCATGAATGATCTATTGTGCCAATTCTTTTGCCAGTTCTTGGTCCTATAGATATCTGGTTCATCACAAAAATGATATGACGCATCTTGCATGTTGTAAATATAAAATAAATGTGGGTGAATGAATATTAATGGAGTTCATGGGATTATTAATCAGCTAACCTACCACTAATAGCCACCTGGTAAATAGAAAGCTTAAAAAACAAACTCATTCTCCAAACAAAGCTATGGACCTACTGGCTACCTAATCAGAGGTGCATGCTTGGCATCAGTCAATTGGGTTGAGTTTGACTTTTATTTTTACCTCTTAACAGTAACAGACAGGAGTGCGGGGGAAGAAGGGTGGTGGCGGAGCCAAGACGATGGAATAAAAGTGGGGAATTCCCAGAGGTGATTCCCAAATCCCTCCAAATTCCTATTAAAAATGACTCTAAGCAAATTCTAGAGCAGCAGAACCCACAAAAAGACAGAATGAAACAGCCCAAGGTCTACAGGAAAGATCTGCTGCACTGGGCTGAAAGAGTAGCATAATCCAGGGCAGGCCCCACTGGCAAAGATGTCAGGTCCCAGGGGACTGAATCACTGACAACTGTGAAGGTTTCCACACTTCTCAACCCACAAATTGGCAGCTAGGAAGGTCAGCAGGAAAGTCTGTTGGACCTTTTTATTGTACTGCTCCTGATGCCCCTACTCATAGACCCGGCAGAAGGGGAGAATGTGTATTCTCTACAAAGTGCTGGACCCTAGGTTAAATTGTAGGCAAAGCTTTCTTTAGGTCCTCCTAATTATCCCTTTCTGGATACTTATTTCTATACTCCCACCAGTCTCTGTAACTGACCTTATGGTCTTCCTCTGATTTGCTTCTTCTTTCAAAAACAGTCCCCAGCAAAGAATAATTCTAGATGAAGCATTTCCTTCTCTTGAGGGAATTTGTATTTTGAACTTTACCTCTACAGTAGAGAAGAAAGCTAAGAAATTTTAGAGCACAATGAGCAGATAGTGGAAGTATTTGGGGAGAGATATTTTTCCCCAGCACTGTTAAAACTAAGATAGTCGACTACTATAATTGTGAGAGACAGGGCAAAGACTCCTAGGGGACAAAATGATCCTACAATCAAAAGCTATTCACATGTTTTGTAACCAAAATTTTTTCAATATTAAATTTAACAAATACAAGAATAATTAATAATATATTTATTGAAGTGGTTTTTTAAAGCACCAGCTCTAAGCTCTAGAGTCAGGAGGACCTGAGTTCCAATCCGACCTCAGATATTTAACACAAACACAAAACTAGGCATATGACCTTGAGGAAGTCACTTAACCCTAATTGATCTCCCTTCTCCCCTCCAAAAAGCAAAAAAAACAACAAAAAAAATTTTTTGGTCTCAAGACCTCTTCAGAATCAAAAGAATTACTGAGTACTCCCCAAAGAGCTTATGTTTATGGGGGCAATATCCATTGATAATTCCTATATTAGAAATGAAAATATCCTAGTATTATTATGAAAATAGTTTTGACCTCATAGACCCCCCAGAAAGGATTCCCCAGAATACACTTTGAGAACTGGTCAAAGGAATGCATCCCTGAAAGTATTCTATTTGAGGCTCTCCTATGCACTTATTATATTCTAATTTATATTATATTTATGCATTTGTATGCCTTATCTCTCCCAGTAGATTTTGGGGGTAGGATCAGTATCTCATATCATTTTATTCCCAGTAGTTCATACAGAGCCTAAAATACAATAAGAGCTTAATAAATGTTTATTGAATTGAAATGAATTTCACAATATAAAAGAATTAATAACTAGAAAAAATGTTGGGCTTGGAAATAGACCAATGGTCAAGTTGTGGGAGTTAGCTAAGTTGCAAGGGTGTGTATGTGTGTGTGTGTGTGTGTGTGTGTGACACACACACACACACACACATGTATACATACAAATGTACACACAAATATGAAAGATTGATATATTTTTCAAGATATTCAAACCAACACTATATATAGAAAACCAACACTAATTCTAACAATGTCTCTGTCTTACTACCAGAAAAATGCCATTCACAAGCATGTGAGTATGAGAATACATAATACATATCCATCGATAGGGAAGTTCTCTTTTTTTCAGAATTTTCTTAGGATCTCCATGACAGGTCACCTTGGGTGAGGTTGTCTGTCTGACTCTGACTCTCTCATTTATTTATTTATGTTTGTTTATCCAATCATTTTGTTTATTTATTAATTTACTTGCATGTATTTGTATATTCATTCATTTTATTTATTCATTAATTTGTTTATTTACTTATTTTGTACCTTGCTTGATGCTGAAACTTACTAGATCATTGAACAAAATTAACCCCACTGTAGCATTTCGTAAAGAATTTTATATAATGCCAACCTAAGTTTTGAAGTGACCCTGTTTGAGTGTTTAAAGAATCATTTTCAATAATCATTAGAAATAGAAAAATCATATTCTTATATTATATTCTATTTTTAGCCATTTGTATGAATATGAAGTTGTGACCTGCTATAGAAACTTGGATCTTGACCACCTATGTTCTTACTTTTTTATCATGCCAAACCTCTCTTTGTGTCTCCAAAGAGTAAGTGGGAGTTTCAGTACAGGTTCTCAGTTAAGTCTAAGGCCATTTACCTTAGGAGTCCCTTTTTTCCTTTGTTCCTCACATTTATAGTCTACTCCTTTTAAAGAAAATATTCAGAATGTAATAAAAATCAGCTTATCCTTAACTGGAGACAAAGCCCATTAAAAGTACAGACAATAAATAAGGTTTAAAAAGAATAGGACACTCCCCAATGAGCAGGAATAAAGGGAGAAGTGGAGAGTGATTAAATTCATTAGGTCCCAATAGCAGTGAGGCAGGCACAATCAGGAAAACAGCAAAATCCTGTCCAGCCAAGGGCTTCCTTAAGTGGGTCAGCGAACCTGACAAGACTACAACTGCTCATAATTATATCCAGTTCCACCTAGCAGCACCCTTCCTTTGTAATGAGCTCACCAGTAGTGAGCATCCACACCCTTAGACTCCCCTACTCAGAGTTCAGAAGGTCTGTATGCTACCCTCATTTAGCACACAGCTCCTGCATCCCAGGATCCTTCAGTCCATTTTTCCAGCTGAGAAAAATTATACTTTCTATTAGTTGCATTTCCTATAAAAGCCTACAAGAACACTCTTAAGACGTGCATAAACATTCTCATAAAGATTTTTATACAAATGAGAAACTGGACGCAATGCACCAGTGTTTGTGGATATCTTCTCTATCACTTTGTTTTTGGCAATAGCACCATCTCTGATCTTCTCCATGCTTCTAGAATATTGCCCTTTTTAGACATCTTGAAAACTGATCCCTTGGTGCTTTTAAAATGTTGTGCTCTGCAACATGGATTTATTTCTCAAGGAATGGAGTATACATAGTTTTACTTTCAACAATTATAAGTTGTATAGTAGTAAGGCTGTTTTGTATATTTTTAATAAACTATGAATTACATAGTGTGGAACCCACATCGAATACACACACATATGTATGTATGTGTATATAAACATACATACATTTATGTTTCTATGTGCAAACATGTATAACATTGTATAAACAAAGCTTTATACTTGTACAATTCATAATTGATAATTGCATTTTAATTGCTTAAAAAGTTTTGTCTAGCTATGATAGCTCTTTGAATAGACATGTAAAACTTATGAAAAGAGCTATAAGTTAGAAATGCTGACACTAGCTTAACCAAAGTGGTACAAATTCTGCCAATAAGTTATTCATGTAAATTAAAAGGAACTTCAGTTTGTTGCTGGTCACTATAATTAGCAATAGAAAACAAATATCCTAGAGGTAAATGTGAAATAATTTACAGCACCTCATTAAAAATGCTTTGTCAAAGAAAAATAGTATCTTTCAAATGAAAAGTAATTGGAGCAATGAATTAGTCTAAGTTTTAATTAAAAATTGAAAATTCACTATAACTGGTACCTAATTACACCACCTAGGAAAATATAGCACAATAAAATTCAGTGAAACTAGTATAATATTGAGATTTGCTAACATAAATACCTAACCATAGAGAATACCTGGTATATCAATGTATCAGCTCAGCTTTTCACACACTTCACCCACTTCTTAGGATAATTTGAAATAAGTTGCTAAAAGAAAGAAAAAATATCTCTATTTTTTAAAAGTTTTTAACAGTTTACAAGTCAAAAAATCCACAAATCTGTAATAATTTGTGTTGATAGAGCCCTATGGATAGATAACCAAGAGCTATGTAATATGGGGCTCAAAAGGAGACAGAACAAAGATGTCTAGACCCAAGCTCTTTATATAGGGCTTGACACCTTTCCCAACAAATACTAGTTCCCCAATGAATTCACAAAGAAACTCCTTTATCCAAGATAATAGCAAAATAGAAATGAGAAGGTATACATAGAGGAATATATACTAAATAATACAATGAAGAAGCTCTCTCCTTTAGAGTGAGATAACTCAACTTAAGAAAAAGTCCTAGTTCTCACCTAAGGGGAAATTTCCCGAAGAAGTCTCTAGTATAGCAAAATGAGGCTAGGGATGTGATGGAGACTGGCAGCTCCTCTCATGTCTTCCCGGAATTATTTCTTTCAGCAACCTGAAGTGGGAGTGGCCTCTTCCATCTTCCTTGTTGGGGCTGGAAAAACTGGAAGCCAGAAGTACCTGAAGCACCTGGAAGCTAGAAGCCTGAAGGATGCTTAAAACACTCTCACTGTCACTAATTCCACAGCACCCCCCAGACAAAGCAGAGTATTCATCTCTGCCAATAAGAAGAGAGACCTCTACCAATGAGCTTTGAGACAAGAGTTACATCTGATACAGAATAAATTATAATTATGACCCTTAATACAAGCCTTTAAAAATACCAATCTTTATAAGAAATTATTCATTAATATCCTTAAAATTAAGGAGTTTACCTCGAGTTCCTCCACAATATCTCATCTGATTTCATTTTCATTCTACTAGATTTTTATCAATTGTCTTTGCTGCACAGAGCCCTAGGCCTCAGGTAAATAGGCCCAGGAGGAAATTTTAATACAAATATAGCATCATAGTAGGTTGAAGTTTTGCCAAGGTTGCCTGTCTTTTCAATAGGAAAACCTAGACTCTCTGATGTTCCAAATCCACCATCACCTCAGATTCCTGAGCAAAATTTCTGTAAGGCAAAGTGTTGACTACATCAGTCTATCCCCCTCCCCCCCAAGTACTGGTCAAACCAGATTAAAATGAATTTAATAAATATTTAACATAAAAATACAAATGAAGATAGATAATGTTAATATATGGTTTTCTAAATCAATATGTGGCAATAGGAATCCTGATGTGTGTTCTGGTAGCCCCAGTTATATTTGAGATTGATGCCCCTGGTGTAAGGGGTCTTTCCCAATGAGAGAGGGGTAGGAAGTATAAAGGTGTCTAGAGTACAAGCATATAGCAGATATGGAGCACACAGTTTTTATTCTCATGCAGAAAGGGAGTGCTGACCCATAAAGAATCATAGATTTACAGTCATTTGAGAGGCTAACATGCAAGCAGAACTTTTGCAATGGAACTGCTTAGTAGCTATCTTACTTTTTACTTCCCTGGATACAGCCTAATCAGTGCCAAGTATGCTCTTTTCTTTCCAGTGGTTTTTCTCTCTGTGAGCAAGTCTTTTCATTTCAGTCAGTCTGCTGTTGTTTCTCTTACTGTCACTCTTACTATTGTTGCCCTGACTATTCTTGTGACATTCTATACTACTAGGGAACCTTGAAAGGGGGAAGATGCCAGATGCCTTTTGAGTTCTCACAGGGCCCTGTACTGAAGTAAAGAAAGCACAGGAGGCAGCCCTACCCCAGACACAAGTTTGCCTAGGAAACCATTCACTCTTGGACCGGACTGATAGGGGAAAGAACATCCTATCTCCAACTGTCCTTCCACAGCCAGACAAATATTGTAATACCTTGAACCAAGGAGGAAAGAGAAGGCTGAGGGGAAAGGATTACCTCTTTAGAATATACACAAAATTCTGGTTCAGTCAGTAATTAAATAATTTCTTGCAGATAACAGGAAATAGATGATATTTGTGACTTCTTGGAAGTGGATAGGAGGAAGGGGTTTTCTCATGCATCCCCAAGGGGGTACTACACAGAGCAGAGATAAGACTTAGTCCTTGTTATCATGGAGCTTAGAATCTCTGTAACCATTCTCTCTCTTCCATTCCTTCTATTTAGTCCAGAATCTTATTACCTCTTCTTATCTGCAAAATAACAATAGCTTCTTTACTGTATTTGCTGCTAATTCTCTTTCTTCTCCATTCAAAGCAGTAATCAGAACTGATCAATTCTGCAAAAATGCCAAATGTGATCACCTTTAAAAGATACCAAATTGACTCTACAGGCCTGTGCAGAGGAGCTAGAGGTCCACAGATAGGAAGGGGATACAAAGGGATTGGACTGCCAATATTTTATGCTCATTCCATAAAGAAGGTTCATCCACAGCCTATCCCCTCCACTGGGGTCTGATGAGTTTGGAGCCAGGAATTCTCAGTGCTTACTTGCAGCCATAACTCCAAACATTTAGGCATCCCACTGTTTAGTGCTGATTAATCCCTTGCTACTGATCTCACCATTCAATTGAAACCAACCTCAGGTTAAAAAATCATTAATTTCTAAATCAGATAATTTTTTCCCCCCAGTACTCATTCTTCTTGACCTCTCTGCAGCTTTCGACACTATTAACCATCCTTTCATCCTGTGTACTCTGTTACAACAGTTATCATCACACTACTGTTTTCTGATTCTTGTCTTACTTGTCTGACCACTACTCCCTTCTTCCATTCATTATTTATGTCCCTTGTCTTAAGTGTGAGCATCCCACAATGTTCTGCATTTCTCACTCTTCTTTTTACTGATTTCATCTCTTATAGGCTCAACGTATTTTTTTCTTTTGCAGAAGACTCTCAGATCTATACATCCAGCCCTAATTTTTCTAGGAGCTGTAGTCCAGAATCATCATCTTCCCATGGGAATCTCCAACTGGATATTCTATGAGCATCTTAAATTCAATATATCCAAAACTGAACCTATTATCATTCTTCCTAAACCTCTCCACCCAGAATATAAACTTTTGGAGGACAAGGACTATTTTCATTTGGTTGCTTATAAATCTCAAGCACCCAGCACACCACCTTTCACTATATACATGGATTTAAGTGATTGTTACATCAGCATGGAAACCAGCAGATAATCCCTAGGGTAAACTCTTCCCCTTCTCATTCCAATGTCCTAGAGACTCTGACCTCTCACCCCAAATGAAGGTTCTAATCCTACCTCTTGCCCAAGACTGAAAACCCAAGTAGTTATGTCTACTTCTTTAATTGTTCCGGCACACAATTTACATATTGATATCCCCAAGCTAAATGTCTGTGTCATTTTCCTGAAGAAAATCCTTTAATGAGTCTCCATTGCCTGGATGGCAAAGTTCCATTTTTTTAAGCCTTCATTCAAAGTCTTTTGTAATTTAATCCTCCACCTACCTTTCCATCTTATCTTACACTAGTCTCTTATTTCCTCAAAACAGACTGCAGGTATCCGTTCTACATTGACTTTCCCTACCATCATTTTGATATATCACAGTTCAGCATAAAAATTGTAATGGATTTTTTTGGAGTTTTGTAGAAGGTGCAGATGACACACAAAAGGCAGAAGATGACTAAAAATTCAGAATTACACAAAATATATGTATCGTACTATACAATATCAACTCAAATTTTACCCCCCAAAACCCATAAAATAAAAAGAATAAATTCAGACATCTTCTACATGATGGAAGGGCCAAAAACTTTTATCCATATTTTCCTGATTGTGGGGGCACTGTTCCCTTATCCCCATGATGTAGAAGGAAGAATTGTACTTGGCTTTTCCTAAACATGCCCTCTGCTTTTCCTTGTATAAATTTTGACCACCTCCTCAGCCTAAAATGCCTTTTTCCCCTCCCAATCCAGAAAGCATTTGTTAGTATGCATTGATCTTTTCCATGTAAGTCATACAAAGACAAAATGGAAACCAAAGCAACAACAACAAAACAGTTCCTTCCTTTAAATTAGTTTACATTCTACCAAAACTTATATCTCTTCTTTCCATCTCCAGCTATCTAAATTCTTTCTACCCTTGCAGGCTCAAATCAGATGTCTCCTCCAGGCCCATTCCTGATTACTCCAGCGATAAATGATCTCTTCTTAAAACTTCTATAGCAATTTTTGCATTACTCAGTGGTCTGTTATTATATTTATTTGTATACATGCCTATTCCCCTTTTTAGACAAGGGCCATATTTTATTTATCCTTGTATATTAAGCTATACTTGTCACCATTCCTAGAACAAAGGAGGAGCTACAGAAGTTATTATTCATGAATGAGTGGGTGTTTATCCTGGGGCTAATATATTAGATTTTAAATTATTTAGATGATATTAAACAAAAAGAATTTTTCATTGTTTCTCTTTGGAGTAGGGGGTTAGATACTTAGCAGTGTGCATGGCCAAGATCTCCATCTTTCTCTTTTTTCTTAACTAGTCAGCTATACCCAGACATGCCGACATAAAACTATAACCTGTTCTAAATCATTCTATACAACAAAATAGGATGACAATAGTACAGAAGTTTAGTTGTCTCACCCAATACTTCATTGCTTTACAAATCCATTGAAAGATTCTCATCAGTAGAAGCCTGAGATCATTTTCTTCCAGGGGCTGTTAAGTCTTTATAGATCAGCATTTGGGTTAGAGAATATAGTTCACCTTTTCAGACCACTGAGTTATCACTTAGTACAGTAAAACATGTAAAAATGTTTTATAACTATATTTTAAGACTACAGACAGCTCTAAATTTGGCAAAAGAAACTGAACATGTAAATAATAATAGTAGTAATATATTTACTAGCTTAGAATTCAGTAACAAATTGTTTTCTCAAGAAACAGTTTTCACAAGCACTCCAATCTTTGTTTCACTAGTGGGTGGTTAGTTTTTAACTGGGTCAAGAGCACATATGTTTATAACAGGAAAAAATGTCTAGTGTAATAAATAATAAAGCTTTGATTTAAAAGTCATAAAGTCCACAAAGCTTTAAGTCTAAGACTTCAGTTATTCCCAGAGTGACCTCCTATGGACCACTGCATTCTCAGCTACAACACAAAAACCCATCTGCAGTCTCTAAAATGTATGCAAATGCTAGGAAATGTAATTGAAGAAGCAAAATGTTAAATCCGTGATGTGACAGGTAGGAGAGAATAAATTTGTTTTCCTTTGGAGGATCAAGGACTCAATTCTTCCCTGGGGCATTGTTTTCTTTCTTTTGTGAAATCATTGGCTCTTCTGAGGACCATTAACTCCTTTGGGCCACTGGAGAACCATTTCATGCCCCAGAGCACTAATGTACTAAATCGTACTCCAGTGGAATCCACAGGCTCCAGATATAAGATTAAATTCACTGCCCTTTTCTGTTGGAAAATGGCCATTGCTTGCATGCAAGGGAGAATTCAGCACAGGAAGATTTGTACAGCATCTCAGTGAATGCCCAGAAAGGAATCTTATTAAAGGCACTGGCCATCAGTAAATGAGATAGGGAAAGTAACAAGCTGGACGAGCAGGAGAAGTTGGGAGACATTGGCTAGACAAGGAAGAATTCAACTTCAACCCATCCCTATAGGCTTTGAACTCTTCAGAGAATTTGCTTCTAGGTCTATAAGTTCCTATTGCCCTATGATACTCCTTTACTGGTAACTCTGATTAATATACATTTATTTATTCATAAATGTCTTCTAGGCTTTAAATCTTCGATGTCAAGGAAAAAAATAACTTCTTCCCCCCTTTTAATCTCCAAAGACAAGTTGAATTCTCTATTTAGGCAGTTAGGATATAACAACATTATTCAGTAGAATAACAAATTAATGAAAGAGTCTCCAAAGTGTAGCTTTGATTTCAGGTACATATTGAAATATTTCCCTTTTCATTAAAAGTTATAATATGTTTCTTTTCTTTTATTAGGCTTTAGGCCGAAGCTCTACTCTCCCTGATGAGATTATAGAAAACTTTAAAAAGATCACCCTGAAGAGTTAGGTTACTTTTGCTCACAATGATCAGTCTGTGAATTTCATCTCAGAATATTCTTGTCATTAACGTTTGACATACATTGTGTTTGTAAAGATTTATTAGTGTAAAAAAAATCAACATACGATAAATGTATTTGTTCATAAATGTAAGTAGGCTTTTAAGTCTTCAAAAAAGCAATGCCTTTAAAACTTTTAAATTTTTATAAACTTTTAACTTTAAATGTAGTCTTGAGAAAAATAGAAAGTAAGCACAAAGTATATAAAAGTATATGTATATATGTGTGTGTGTGTGTATATACACATATATATGTGTGTGTGTGTGTGTGTGTATATATATACATATATATATATATACATATACATATATCTCCCTTAGAGGCATTTCACTGCAAACATGCTACAGCATAACTCAAGTCATAAGGGGAGCCTATAGTCTTACTGTTCCATTGTGTGACAAAGAGCTTAACCAGGCTGAAAAATGTTGATACCTTCAAATTTGTATTAGAAAGGAACATAATGCCTGATCTTTGGATCTAGGGACTAGGCGTTCACTTTTTTTTTCTTCATTTAATAGAAAATCAGATAACTATAAAACAGTAGCAATAGATGGTGCAGAAAAAAAGTTAAATTAAATATGAGAGATGCAAATTGTCAGGCATAATACTTTGCTATTGCCCTTGATTTAACGAAGCTTGGTGGCTAGAGAAAGACTTCTGACTTGTCAGTTTGTTCTCCATTAGCAGAATGTTTTTGTTGCAGTAGCTTGCTCTTTGTCAAAGATGGGGTTTTAATATCTGCTCTGTTTGCTCATTGAAGCTTTGAGTTCCAAAGACTCACAGGCCACTAAGAATACTATTCAAATATATGAACTGACAATAATAAGATGAGAAGCAAGTATAATAAACCATAGAATTAAGAGGATTTCTGAATGGCTTTAACAAGCATTTTAACTGTGGTTGCAGTGGGAAGCTATACAACTTTTGGAGGTTTGACTTACAAAATGCACTTGACATCTCTGCCCCTAGATACATGCAGTTTTATAATAGAGCAGCTTGATTATCATAAACCCTCTAAGCAAAGCACTCCCTGGATTCACATGAGGGTTGGGAAATTTGCCTCATCACCTCATGCAGAAGCAGTGAAGGATGGAGTTTTCTTTGGAGCAAGTATTTTTGTATCTTGTGGGAATTTTTTTTTTAGTTCAGACCTGTGATTTTTATCAGTGTAAAGAATTTCCAATTGTTGATAAGTCTCTAAGTCTCTCCACTACTCAAATCAACAACTCATTTGTAACTTACAGAGTTCTCCTGGGCATGGAGAAGTTGCTTGCATTGCCCCGTGTCTCACTGCTAGTATGTATGTGATGTAGGACTTTAATCCAGGTCATTTGAACTCCAGGAACAGTCCTCTGTACCCTGTACTACACAGCAAAGCCTCTCCTAAAGTATAAAGTTTCTAAGAGAAAGAAACTGATTTAAAGAATTATAGCAAGAGAGTACCTCATTGCAAAAGCCTCATTGCAAAAAAAATTCAAGTTTCTCCCTTCTCCAATCCATCCTCCATACAGCTGCCCAAAAGATTTTCCTAAAGTACAACATATCTGACTGTCATTCACCCCACTATTCAATGAAATTCAGGGGTTCCCAATTGTTTCTAGGATTAACTATCTTAAAAGAGTTTTCCTTTGGTATTTAAAAGTTTTCCCACCGTAGCCTTATAGTCTTATTACATTACCTCCCTTTCTCCCCACAAAGGTCCAGCCAAATTATGCTTCTTGCTATGTCCATCTTCTGTCCCTGAGCCTTTGGAGAAATTTCTGTTACTCTCGTGCCTGGAATGCATTACTTGGTCACCTCTCTTGCTTGAAATCTTTGGTTGCCTCCAAAACACAACTTAAGTGCCACCTTCTGCCTCAGACCTTTCTCTGGTCCCTTCTCCCCCAGCACACACTAAACTTTCACCAGGTTGTCTCACACATTGAATGTAAGCTTCTTGAAGGCAAGAACTGTTTGGCTTCTATTTTTGTATACTCATTATCTAGCATAGAGTCTGATACATAGGTAAGTACTTTAAAAATGCTTGGTGATTGAATTGATTGGCTGCCTCATGACAATAAAATTCAATATCCATTCATTCCCCAAGATCAGGGATTTGGTGCTCCTACTTTGAGTTCATGACATGATAATGAACTATCACAAAGCAAAATTTTTCATTATCCAAAAAATTCAAAAATTATAGCAAGTTACCAGTCATAAGTTTGCATCACAGAGTCTTGGTTATATCATTCTAATGTGATTTTATTTCTTTCTTAGTATATTCAGTAATTCAACAAAGACCAACAAAATTATTGTCTAGCAGGAAATCTGTAGGGTACTTGGTATGAAAAGATAAGAATTGAAATGAGATTATCTACTATTTGCATGGACATGCATGCCTCTGAAGTATTTTTGGGATTTATGAAAACAGTTGTTCTCTTAAGTGATTTAAATGGTCCCATCCCTCCTGCAATCTCTCTAGACCTATTAATTTGCACTCCCTATGATGAAAAGGTTTGCTTTGAGAAGAGCAAACTTTAACCTTTCCAAATCCCACATCCAGGCACCTGAATTAATGAGGTTGTTCAGTAGTAACTAAACTAAGAATGCTTCAGCCTTGTCAAGCAAGAAGCAGCAGCTTTTTTCCCTTGGCTGAGCCTGTGAGGGCAATTTTTTGTCAAGTACCTTTCAATAGGCTTCTCAGGAAGGTTATAAAGGTCTAGACAGGTCTGCCAAAATGTGAAAAAGTTGGTCCAGTACCAGATGCAGATTCCATAGCACAGTTCACATCCTAACTCTCAGATGACAAAGTAGCATAAGTAAACTTCACATATTTAAATTTTAATCTGTTCACCGCTGCTGAAGGTAACTACAGAATTTATATTACTATCATTAATGAGTGCCAACAGCTATATCAGATTTATCTCTCTATTAAAGAGAAATGGGGGGCTGCTATGAATTCTGCTTCTAGTCTTCCTTGAGATATGCAAGCTATAAAATAATTACAGGGCTCCTACACCAAAAATTATCCACACTGACTCTAAAATCCATCCCACAAATTCCAGTTAGTTTCAGAGTGGACACTATTAGTAGCACCATTATTTTGAAACATAGATTTCTGTAGAGATAGTGAATAAAATCAAGATAATATCATAAAAACTTTTCTTAGTTCCCGAATACTCCAGATAGTGGCCTTTCTTTGTCTCCTCTGAGAGCTATAATAAAATGTGTTACTGGTACCTGATTTAGGTTCTGTGAAGAATACTGTTAAAACGCAATATTTATATGTACTGGCAAACTCTTCAGGGAGATTATTGGGCAAATAAAGGTGTTTATCTTTTTGCTTCTGTTGTAAACATCTGGCATTCAACAAATTCTGTTTTGTCTTTTTCAAAGTCCAGTGTTCAAAGAAATGTTTCCAAATTCCCCTTCCAGCTGTACTCTGACTCTGGACTTTACCACCATGACTCAGTTCCCTTCTCACCTGGAACCTCCCTCCATTATGCTCACCTTCTCCCATTGCTGTTCCTTCCAGGGTCCAGCATAGTGGGGAAAGGCTCGGGAAGGTTATATTTATTCCTTCATTCCTCTCTCTTGGCTTTCTGGATTTTGCCACCACTGTTTTCCAATCCTCATAGTGGAACCTTCTATTCTTCAACTTCCTTTTATATGTTGTCTTTCCCCATCAGAAGTAAGCTTCTTGAGATTAAAATGTAATTGGAAGGAGGCAGAGCTAAGATGGCGCAGAGTAAGCAGTGACTTGAACAAGCTCCCCAAGAATTGCGTCCTTGGGAACTAAAAAGTAAATTTGAGCGGATTTAAGAGTGACAGAACCCATTGCGAGACAGAGAGTGACAGATTCCCAGCCCAGAGAAGTGCCTAATCAGGTCGGGGCAGGGAGAACAGAGCACACAAGAGTGGCACCAGCATGGACCTGAGAGCAGAGAGCGGCAGACTGGGAAGCCCCACCCAGCAGACTCACCCAGCTGGAGGCTTCTGCAGCCCTCTCACTGCCGAGGTGAGGACCGACGGAACTGGGTAGGAGGGAACGCAGGGTGCCTAGCAGGGTCAGCGGCTTTTCCTGGGGCTAGCAACCCACGGCCCAGATTCTTGAAGCTACATGCCCAGACTTTCAGAAGTTGGGATGGAGGAATGAAATCTAG
>CM053592.1:118978785-119025204 GCA_028646515.1 Pseudochirops corinnae
TTTTGAGATGTGACCTTACAAGAATAAACCACCCCTTGAATCTCGCCTTCTGTCTGACTCATTCTTCCTGTTGGAAGCCGGTGATCACCGAAGACCTGAAGGGTAAGTGAGGGTTGTAGGGCTAGTCAAACATATGTCCCTGAGCTTGTGGCAGCAGTAGAGCCCCGGACAGTGGGGGGAAAAGTCAATGTGATATAATGGACAGAAAGCTAGTCCTAATCTGGAAGACCTAGGTTCAGATCCTCTGATATCTACTGGCTATGGGACCTGGGATAGCTCACTTAGCCTCGGTGTTCTTGGCTGTTCTCTGAGACTATACATTGCAGAGAAGGTTCTAACTGCCCTTGATAAAGGAAGTTTTCTCATTTGGGAGTTTGCTGTACCAGAGAGATCTCAGGTCTGATCTCTATATTCACATCTGGTTTGTTTTAAAGAGTATAAAACTGAACTAATTATGAAGATGCAGTAATTTTGCTGTTGACCTGTGGGTTTTTTTTTTTTTTTCCATTTCCTGAAGAACCAAAATACAGTACAAATGTTTGGGAAATCTTTAAAAACCTTCTTGCAAGTGCAAGGGGTATTGTGTGTGTGTGTATGTGTGTGTTGTCCTTCAAAGCCCAACACAAATCTGAACTCTCAAAACAGATAAAGGGGGTAATTGCTTACATTTCAAAACAATGTACTCATGAGTTTCTGAAAATAGTGAGCTTTCCTAGTATACTTAAAATATCAATGATTTATAAAGGCTCAATTTACACACATATATTTAAGAATGTCTATTTTGTAAAGTGAGCTACAGCTGTAATTAACAGGTGTCTTTACCCCAAGTTTTATGAGACTGGCAGCAGAGGTACAGAAGTACCTTTGTAAATCAAAATTGGGAATAGAAAAGGGGTTGTTTAGTTGGATGGCATTTCTCTTGGCAAACTTTTTATTTCAAAGACTGCTTCAGTGGTACTATTGACCCTATGAGGCATTTTCCCCACCTACTTCCACTTGCCCTCAACACAAGCCCCCAAATCCCCATTTATGTGCTGTTCCCTTTGGAATATTTTGATTAGCTGATATTTCCCAGCTGCAGTAAAGGAGAAGGAAAGACTGGATGTTTGGGGGAGCTAGGAGTGTGATTAGAACATGAGCTTTTGTCATCCCTAGAGCAAAGAATAGAGGGGAAGAAACAATAAGATAAAATCCACAAACAAACAAACAAAAACCCCCTACTACATGCTCCCCATTTTAGACTTGTCTATTTCTAGGCATCAAATTCTATCAAATTAAATATAGTTATGCCTTCACATCGTGACTTTCCCCATCACAGTTTCGATATATCGTGGGTTGGCATAAGAAATTAAAGGGGAATTTTTAGAGTTTTGCGGAAGCCACAGAAGACATGTGAAAGCTAGCAGACGACACAGAAAAACTTTAGAAACTCAGAAATGCATAAAATATATGTGAAGCATTGTATAATATTAACATGTTTTATCTTTTAATACCATAATAATTTAGACTTCTTCCCTGATATGCAGGGAGGGACAAAAAATTTTATGTGAATTTCCCAGATCACCGGGACCCTGTGACCCTGTATCCCTAACCCCCCATGATGTGGAAGGGATAACTGTAGTTCCCAATTTTATTTTTCTCTAATCTCTACAAGGGCTGCTAGGTGGTACAATGGATAGAGTGCTGGACCTGAAGTCATGAAGACTCATCTTCCTGAAATCAAATCTGGCCTCAGACACTCAGTGACCCTGAGCAAGTCACTTAGCTCTTTTTGCCTCAGGTCTTAATATGTAAAAATGAGTGGACAAGAAAACAGCAAATCACTCCAGTATTTTTGTTAACAAAACCTCAAATGGGGTCATGAAGAGCTGGATATGACTGAAATAACAACAACAATAACAAGTTACACAAAGCTTTGCCAGATGCTAGATCTTTCACCCACCATTCTGGAATTGTTTCTGGATTCCTTCCTTGGGCAACTTTTCTTCTGTTACCTGAACCACAGTTTGAAAACATTTGTATCCTGCAACTTTATTAAGTAAATATATATAAATTTCTTCATTAAAAAAGTGTTGTAAGCCCACCAGTCTCTAGTTATAATCTCAGAGGATTTGACTAAGACTATTAGGCTTAATAATGGTATGGACTTACGGCATATTCAGATCCTGAGGTTTCAGATTTTGTCTCTTTATGATAAACTGCAGGGCATTGTTAAAATTCTTTTGGTATTTAATAACTTTGTTTTGTTTTGTTTTTTAATTTTGTTTTAAATAAGTGAGCCATAGACATCAATGATCAAGCTCCATGAAAATGATCCCAATCTTTATAACAATAATTCACAACCTTATAGTGTTTCAAGGTTTGCAGTTTTTCATATGTTAGCTTATTTGACACCACAATAATTCCATGAGGGAGTTTCTATTATTATCCCTATATTAGAGATGTGGAAAACAACTTTGCCAGTGTCTGCTCTTTCCCCAATTTCCTTTCTTGATTTCTGTCTACTGACTTTACTCAAATGTTCCCAATAACTTAAATTTTGTCTCATCACAAAGAGACTAGGGGCTAGCTAGAGATAAATACAAATGGAAATTAAGGGGAGAGACCTAAACTTCTGCCTAAGCTTAGGAATTTTCCTAAAGGGAGTTCAGAACAATTGTGATTATGTCTCTAACTTTCCATTTAATATAAACTCCTTCAGAGAAAAGGAAGGAACTTCCTTTTCAATTTTTTTGCACTTTGACTTAAAACACTTTAAACAAACTAATTTTTGTAACAGTGTGATACACATGTGCATAATTTAGTGCTAAATTACACACTAGACTCTATGTGTTGGAGTAGTTCAAAGGACAGTTATTTCAGTGAAAACCAGAATAGTCAGAGATGGCTTCATGGAGCAGTTTGAAAAGCTTTTTCACAGAAGTGGAAAGGCCCTTCAAAAGCATATATTTAAAACCAAGAGCTATCATTATGTGTAATTGAAAAAGATTGGAAATTTTCCCAATAAGTTTTCCAATAAGTGTAAAGCAAGGATATACTTGTTCTGTCTTCTATTACTTGACAGGCTATTAGGAATAGTAATATAGTACTAAAATAAGAGAAAAAATATTGAGGGATTAAGAATAAGTGACTAGGAAACAGGGTTATCCCTACTTGTAGAATACATGATGAATTTTTAAAATCTTGTACATTTGTGAAGAATGGAGATAATTAATACTTTTAGCTAAGTAGCAGGATACTGAACTAATCCATAAAGATCATGACAATTTCTTTTTCCAGGAACTAACCACCAACAAAGGCATAGGCTCAGCCCACAGGATAGGTTGTTAATAAATCAGGAGATCTAGAAGGGATCCACTATGGATACTTACAATTATTTTAAGAAGGACATGTCTTCTTACATGGAAGCCTTTAAGCCCTGGTAAGAACATGGCAATGATATGATTCAGGAATAGTAGGGGACTGAGATACATATATGTATGTGTGTGTGTGTGTGTGTATGTGTGTGTGTGTATGTGTGAATATATATATATATATATATATATACACACACACAGAGAGAGAGAGAGAGAGAGAGAGAGAGAGAGAGAGAGAGTGAGAGAGAGAGAGAAAGATCTGGGAATAACAGGATAAAAATACAACACACACTGTATTGTATTATGAAATACAATAGATATTGTTAATTTGTGTTTTCCTGAATCAATATGCAGCTGCAGGGATCCATTTCTATTTGAGTTTGACATCAATGGCCCAGAGCACTAGGAGATTAAGTGACTTGACCAAGATCACACAGCCAGGATGTGTCAGAGCCTGCTTTTTCTTAGTTCCAAGGGTGGTGCTCTATTCACTATACCACAAAGTTTCTTAGCATTGGTTGTATATAGTACAATACAATTAGTATTCTATGGGAAATATACAAGTTGTGGCACTTCCTCAATAGTAAAGAGACATTTAGGGAGCTAAATTTGCTTCCCTCTCATGGCATATATCAATTCATATTCACCTTCATCTTAAAGCTGAGCTCACTGTTTATGGTCCATGGTCAATCAGGACAGAGAAAATCAGTTCGAAGCTATATTTACTTCCTCTAGCAGAACATTTGTAGTGGAAATACTAGCCTCTCAAGTGTATTTTATTTTGATAGAGGCAGTACTTCTTTCATGGCATAAATGACCTCTGCCCTCTGTGATGGGGATCACCATGATTTTGGGTCCTTGGGACCTAAGAACTAGGGCAATCTATAATGATATGGTTCTCTAAAGCCAGGAATGAATGTTGAGTTTATATTGGTTAGGACCACTTTCTGTGTCTGGTCATATTCTTTTTGGCACATGTCAGAATACAGGTCTATGAATTGTGCATACTTGAAACTGAGCCTTATACACATAATCTTGGTGCTTTTCAAGAGTATTCCAAGGCAAAAGTAACAATTTATGGATAGAATAACTGATCTCACTGTTAGTGAATCTACTACTGGAAATTTGCTAAGTGTCTGGAAGCCATTTCTCTCCTGTCTAGTTTTTTTTTTTTTTTTTGTCTTTTTCGAGGTGCGAAGGCAGGGAAATTGGGGTTAGGTGACTTGCCCAAGGTCACACAGCTAGTAAGTGTTAAGCATTTGATGCTGGATTTGAACTCATATACTCCTGATTCTAGAGCTGGTGCTTTATTCACGGCACTACCTAGTTGTCTCTACACCCCCGCCTCCTGCCCCTTCCCCTCCTAGTTTTTGCACTCACTTTTCCAATATCCTCTGCTACTTTCTTCTGCATCGACTAGATGAGTTCTGAGTGAGTGAGAGACTTTCTGTTTCTTGTAGAGCTGAAGGTACAGTAATAAAAGATGGTTGTCTAGAGTCACTCTAATCATTTGGATCAACCAATTGTAGTTTGATCACTGGTCTTGCAATTTCTCTAACTGCAGTGCAAAGCTAGAGAGCATTTATCCTTCCTGTTGTGAGGCAGTTAAGGATTTCACACACATGTACTCTGAACTCTCTGTGCCCTGTACAAACATTCTAATACTGGGATCTCAACGCCTTAGATATTCATGGGGCATTTGAAGGACAAGTAGAATATGGATAGATTGAAGGGAAAGCAAAAAGCATACTAGGTGAAGGGAGGGCCAAGATCAAGGGTCCAAGACATTTTGGTATATTACTGGTGATTTTAAACACTCAGTAACTTTTTAAGATAATTAGGAGACATGGACAGATGTGAATGTCTCATCTTGTAGTCATATTTGTGACAAGGACCATGAAGTAAACAGGGAATGCTAATTGGATAACACCTGTCTCTGGTAAGATGAATGGGCAGATTTTAGTATGTGCATAGCTTTGTGCAACTCCATAGTTCCTGGGACTTTGCTGTGAGTCTGCATTTGCAGAGTTTTCAGCACTTAACATGTGTTGTTCTGTCAGGAATTTCCAGCTGCTACTCATTCTGCCTGTCCTTTGCTCTAGTGTCTCTACCTAAAGAAGTGACATGATACAGTGAAAGGGAAAGAACATACAGGCTTATGGGAGGAAAAAGAGAATAGATAGAGAAGGAAAACATTTAGAAAATTTCTGCAGGACTTGGCCTCTGGTTTCTTCTGTCCCTGAGGAAAGAGAAACTAAAAATATGTTCTCCTTTAGCATATATGTATATATATATATATATATATATATATATATATATACACACACACACACACACAAACCTATATATACATATATACACAACATTTACAAATACACACATACATATACATATATGTATATATTATATATAATATATATATGATACATATGATATATCATGTAGATATATTCCCTAAAAGAGCCTACATTTTAGTGGGGGACCATAATCTATGCATAGCTGTACTTACAAGGTAAATTGAGGGAGGGGACACCAAATGGGAGAGTCAGGAAATGTCAAAGATTGTGAGAGGTGGAGATGAAGAAGTAGTGAATGCCAGGCATGGGAGATAGACTTTGTGAATCAGGGCTTAGAGGTAGGAGATAGAGGGTTAAGTTCAGGTTATAGGCAATTGACCCACAGGAAGAAGTGATTTTCTACATTTCACCTTAATAGTGAGGATCACAAAACCTATTTAAATTGAGAGAGCCTGTGATGGATATAAATAAGCAGCTGGGTGTCCCAGTAGATGGAGTGTGATGTGATGTCAGGAATAACTGAATTCATATCTTTCTCAGAAACATCTTTATCTGTGTGACCCTGTGCAAGGCATTTACTGCTTCCAGACTCAGTTTCTTTATCTGTGAAATGGAGATGATAATAATAGACCCCTTTATAATAATAGATCCTCATAGGGTTGCAGGCATCAAATGAGATAAAATATTTAAATTGCTTTCCAAATCTTAAAGTACCACAGAAATGCTAGCTGTCATTATTGTGAACATACATAACTACTTTATAAGAAGGTTTTATACTCAAAAAATATATTTTTTAAGGTTTTACAACATAAAAAAAAAAACCAAGACAGTTGTACAACTAGAAGACAAGGGCAATAGGAGGAATTGTAAATCTAATAAAATTTTCAAAATTGCATAATCAATGGATTGTGTATTTGAATAAATATTGAAGTCCAGGTTGAACCCCTGGAAGTTTTGCTATTTTTCCTCTTTGAAGGACCATACAATGCTATTTCTGAAACTAGGTGGGGCCTTAGGGGTCATCTAGTCCAACCCCACTCATTTTACAGACAAGAACACTGAGGCTTAGTGACTTGGCCAAAATGCAGAGAGAATATTTAGCAAACAGTCTAAACTTGGGCTGTACAGGAAAAAATGGAGAATTCATGGAGAAGCAGTATCCCTTCCTTCACAATTCAGTTCAAATTGAAGACTGAAGTTCACATAAGCTTCCCTTTGTCTACCTTGGGCCTCCAGGTTGTACTAAAAGCATAGTTAACTGCATTGGATTCTGCTTTCATCCTTTAGTTGTAGTGCTAAATGGCATTCTGAAAAGAGTACATAATGAATGCATTCAGAAAGTGCAGCTGGTTTTTGTCTGTTTTCCAAACACATAATGTGCTAATTTGGAAAAAAACCAACAACAGCTGCAAATGCATATCAACAGCAAGGTCTTCAAGGGAAGGCCTTAATAGGTTTTGTTAATCAGTTGTGAACCAGGTGTGAATAAATAATTAACACACTTGATGGTAGAGTCTTGTTATCACTGTTGCTTTAGTTAAAACTTTGGATAGCCTTTCCTTTAGAAGTTCAGAGATTACTTGTAAAATTTAGAAAGAAAAAAACTTAATGGAGAAATATTTTTTAATAAATAAAACAAGATTTTTAAAATGAAGGAGGTTTTTGGGTATTTTTGTTAGACAAAAGAAGCTTTAATAATTTAGGCCCATTTATGTCTCTAGTGGGAAAAAATATAGAGCTGTACAATATTTCAATTCTTCAAAGATCCGTGATCTCATCTCTGTGTATTTCCTCCGCTTATGAAGGTAGGAAGGAGAGAAAGAGTGCTGTTTCTGAATTCAGAGGACTTGAGTGCAAATTCAACTTTTATTACTTAGTACCTCTGTGACCTTGGGCAGGCCCCTTAACTTTTAGTCTCTACCTCTGTAAAAGGAAGGAGCTGGTGTAGATAGTCTCTAAGAACTTATTTCAGCTTAAATGTATGATTCTGTGATTCTTCTCTGCCGTGTTTATGTGGAATTTATAAACGAATCTTTGTGAGAAATACAGATCTTGGATTCCTTAGTTATGACCTTTGAGAATCCAGGCTTAGCTGGCCAATGAGGAGTTATCAGAGGTCAAGAGAGAGTAGGCTAATATCCTATTTGGAAACAAATATTTAAAAATGAAAAATGAATCTTTCAAATGACTAGAATTCCTCTTGTAATCTACATTTAATTATATACTTTTTTATGATTTTTATTATATTTTACTTTTCTGTATGGGAAAAGAAAACTTGAAGGTGGAAAGTATCTCAGAGAAGAAATATGAAACTGATTAAATACTTTACTTCTGGTTTTTAATGCCGTTTAAAATTTCAGCAGTATTTTTAAAAAAATAAATGTCAACTATGTAGTGGATGTAAAAGCAGCATAAAACAGGGGCAGGTAAGTGATAGAGTGAATAGAGTGCTGATCCTGTAGCCAAAAAGTCCTGAGTTCAAATGTGACCTCTGAAATATACTAGCCCTATCACCTTGGGCAAGTCATTTTATTCTCACAATAACCCTGGAAGGAAAGTGCTGTCATCATTCCCACTTTATAGATGGGAAAAACTGAAAAACTATGACATGAGATAATATTTTAAAAGTGCTTTACAAATGTCAAAACATTACACAAATGCTAGCCAGCTGCCCTCAAAGAACTTAAAATCTAGTTCAAGAGACAAGATTGACACATTAAATAACAGTGTGAGACATAACATAGAGAAATGTATGTATGATAACAGAAGGAATATTGGACAAGAAGTTAGAAAACCTGAGTTCTAGTTCCAAATCTATTGTTAACTTGTGATGATGTCTTTAGAAAGCAGGAAGGTGAAGAAAAGGCCATTAGGAGATAAAATCTATTAATTGGTTAACCAGCTGCCAAAGATTGGGGAAGTGCCTATACCAAGTATGAGTATGAAGAAAGTCTCTTAATTCCTCTCACTGAATGAATTTATCACTGAGGCTTCTAATACTGAAGGAACTGGTACCAAGGGTAAATTCAGCCCAGCCTTCAGTTCCCTTTCACCGCAGTCATCAGGTGCCATCTGTAGGGCCTCAGAACTATGCAAAATCTCTTGACTCAGGCAGTCAGTGAGAGTAGAAAGCCTGCCCTGATGGATCCTATCCATCTAGAGTAGTGAAGAGATTTTTGAGGGGACCTCCTAAGTCTTCAAGAATGCAGAGGTAAGGAGAGAAGTGTTTGTTCCACATGCAGTGGGTGTGCCTCATTATTTACTGATTTGAGATGATGGTCCAGAGTGGGTGCTGAGCATTGATTCATTCTATCATAGGCCATTCAAACTTTAATTTTATTTACTTACCCATAAGCCTTGTTAGAACTACATATATTACTGCTACTCTATCATGTAGAATTTTCTAATTTCTTTTGCAGATAATAATTTCCTAGTCTTTTCTTGTTTCCACTGCTTCCCTCCTCCTGAGCTTGAATTTTGTCATCACTGGGATTCCCAGGTCTTTTATCCTTCCATGTTCTCCAAGTTTATCACCCAGAGCTTTGATCTGCTCCCAGTTAGTGTCCATGGTTGGAAAACTGAGATTATAAAGAGGTTCATACACTCAGTTTAACAAAGACAGATAGATGGCCCTTCTCTTGATTTTAATTGTCCACCTCTGAGATAATCTGACAGATTGCACTTTTTCATTTTGTTTTTGTGTTTGTTTTTTCTTTTTTGCAAAATAACATATTCCAAATGTCAGTTTCCTTCAGGAGTCCAGACATGCAGTTTTCTCTTCTTTCACTATGCCAAATCTTAGTACAGGAGCAAACATCATATAAACAAAACATTAAGATTTGAACAAAATTGAATTTCTCCACCTTCACAGGCTCCTGAGATCCTAGTAGTGAGAGAAGAGCACTAAACATCGCTATAGTTCTGGGAAAAATGATTGAAGGTGTGGTAAAACTGAATCCTAGGTTAGGAAAATGCTTTATAATGAGATTTTACTGTATTAAACACCTGGTGGTTACAAGCTCAAATTAAATCACCTCTTCTGAACTTGATTCATCTCATGAAGAAACTATTTTTTTCAAACTTGAAAATAAACTCATCAACCATAATGGTGCTAAAGAGGAGCTAAAGTGAGGTGATACCTCCTTCAAGAAAGGCCACATTATCATCTCTTCCTAATTAAGCAGGCCAAATTCAACCTCTTTTTTCATCTCCATAAATTAACTCTGGGAAAGCCATTTCAGGAGGGCTTTGCTTCTAAGCCTGTTTCACTCTTATTTCTGCCCTTTGTTCTTCTCTTCAGAGATAAGAAGTAGACGCTGGGTAAGATATTGCCTTCTGTTATATTTTCACTTGAGTTATTTATATATTATGGTTTATAGACTCCTTTCAGTTGATTGAAACAATGATAAAACATTTATTATACACTTATTATGTGTTTGACACTGTGCTAAAAAAGTACTAAAGATATAAGTACAAGCAAAAAGATAGTTTCTGACCTCAAGAATTTTTTATTATAATGGAAGGCAACATATTGAAGAGAGCTAAACATGATCGACAGAGCATTGGTTTGGAAATACTAGGGCATGGTGGTAGATTCCTGCAAGTTAAGGTCAAAGCTCACCTGTCAAAGTCCAGGGTCCCAGGGGAGGCTCCAGGAAGAGGTAAACAAGGGTAATGGTAAGATTAATTATTTTTAATCATCCTGAGGTTTGCTCAATAGAAAAAGGGAAATGTATAGTATTATTATCAGATCATCTGTTTCATATAACTATTGATGGCCAGGTGTGGTAGAATATGCCTGAAATCTCTGCTACTGGGAAACTGAGGCTTGTGGTTTAATTGGGCTCGAGGACTCTGAGCTGCAATAGGGCTAAAGCCAAGATGATGTCTGCATTCAGTCCAGCACCAAGATGGTGCATCTCTATGATTTTTGGGTCACCAGGTTGTAGTCAGCAGGGTGAACCTGCCCAGACTGGCAACAGAGCAGGTCAAAGCTTCTGTGCTAGTCAGTAGTGGAATCAGTCCAGGAGTAGCTACAGAACTTCCAGCCAGGCCCAAATAGAGAGACCCAATATCAAAATAATAGCAACAACAACAGCAATACATACATACACATGCACACAAAATGCATAAAAAATGACTGGTAGGGGAATGTGGCATTTTTTATTTACATTTTGGATTATTTGAAGGAAAGAAGAGAGGTAGATTTTAGACTTTGAAGTACCATAATACTACTGATTCTAACTATGCAAGTTTTAAAAAGTCTATCGTCTGGTTTTTATTTTATTTTTAAGTTACTGTAGATTTTCAGGTCACTTTCAAAACAGTGTCAAATAAATTGGCTAGACAATTCAAGGAAGAAAAACAACGAAGACCAAAACCCCACAAAATGTCTGAATTCAAGCCATTTGAGGCTGTATGAATTTTTAGTCACATCAGTTTTGTAAAATATGTCCTTTTGCTTAATAAGAATGAAGGCATTTGAGTAGAATTTCCTTGTTTTTAAAGATTTTAGTCTCATGACTAGAGCTCATAGAAGGGATGATATTTAAGTAGTTATTAGGTAACATTGAAAGAGCCATCTTGGCACTGTGGAGAATCATAGGTCTGGACCAAAAAAGACATCAAATAAAAATAAATCATGAAAGTGCTTAATTCATGGCTTCCAGAAATTACAGAAAGAAGAACCATGTATATTCTTAAGATGGTTATAATAAACAAATCAGAATGATGTTCTTCTAAATGGCACACATTATTTATGGAATCATTTATAATCAAAAGTGTTGCATATTCACTTATATCAATTATGTTAAATAGATTTCTGATATTTAATGACTAAATCCTTCCCTGGCATCTTTAGAACTATAAAATAATTCAGTAGCAATTCATCTTTCTAGTTGTTTTCTGAAATATCATTGACTATTTAGCATTGTTATGAACACAGTGTTGTATATCACTTTTACACCTTTGACAGCAAATTATAGTCATTAAGCAAATAGGTTTGCATTTGGATTTTGTGCTAATTCCCCACTAGAATGATCTGACTACAGAAGAATTATTCAAAGGAATTATGCTTATTGATACAACACAAGTAACTCAAGACTGAGAGAAACCTTTTATAATTTAATTGTGAAGACATGTGATTACCTGGAAAATGTATACAATGTCCTTTCTTCTATTCAGCACTGCTTATTTGTTATTAAAAGAAAACAAGCTTGCATTAAGTTGGTTAGGCAACTGGAATAGCATCCTTGAAACCTAAATAGCCTTCTAGCTTAGGGTTACACGTTGAATTTGTGCCTATTCCAAATGCTTTTGTTGTTTGAAAAGAAATTAATATAGGAATTCACAAATGACAAAACAGAGTAGATGATTTTTTATAGCTTCCAGAAAAACAAAATAAAACACTGTATTTGTGAGTCTTGAATATGGCGTGACGTTAATAGATTTATGCTCAGTGATTGGCTGATTTTTTTTTTTTTCAGATTCTCCAAGGCTGAGGTAGGGATAAGCCTGAGGGAAGCACTGTAGTGAAAAGACCAAAGGATTAAGAGACAGAAAACCTGGGTTCTAGGTTTTGCTTTATGACATAATAGCTTTATGACCTTGGATAAGACTCCTATTCTTACTGTTAGTTTTCTCACCTATAAAATGGAGGGAATAATGCTAGGCTTTCTAATCTCGTAGGCCGTTAGGACTTAATGACATTCTATATATGAGCATGTTTTGTAAACTTCAACATACTATATTAATTCAACATCCATGATTATGGTTCCACTTTCCATCAGTAGGGCACTTTATGCTTTGAGTACTATTTTTTGAGCACAGAACTTTGAGTTTTGTTTTGTTTTATTTAGGTTTTGCTCCAAAAATGGGTTTTGTTTTGGTAGAACTATTCACCCTATGATGTGTCCCATAATGTCTATCATTTTCTTTCATGATCTGCTTTAACTGCTGAATCTGGACTCTTTCCAATGATTTCTGATAGCAATGACCCGTTTTTCATCTTCCAAATTTCTTGTTTTGACAAACAAGTAACAGAGACCTCGTATGGAAATACTAAGTGTCATTCTGTCTGTACCAGTGTGAGAATTTCTATCGCTTAGCTCTGACTCCCCCAGTGGTGACTCATTATCTAGATGCATGTGGATTTGTGGTTTTATCAATCATAATTTAGCTCTATGCCCCCACCTGCTGGCTATCCCTATATATTTTATTTGGATGAGTGCTTGTCGTGTCACCTTGGCATAATGCTCTTTATTTCCTCCATCAAAAGAGATATACATGTTAGAATGCTACAGACAGATCAATAATTAAATAAAAAATACTTAAGCACTTGAGGATATAGTGCATAATTATTAACAATAAATCATTTATCAGTTGAATGACTACAAGTCACTCTCTTAAATCCCAGAAGTCCCCTTAAATATGAGATCAATAAGCATTCAGGCTTTCCAGGCAATAGATAGTGTGAGTAAACCAGGTGTAACGACAGTTCTCATACTTGGTTCAAATTCTATTTCTCATAAGTTCTCAGATTGTTTAATTCATACTTCTTATCACAGGCAGAAATACTAGGTCTTGGCTTACTCATGGCATAGAAGCATAGAATATGAGCTTCAGTGTTAAATGGAAGTCACAACGATTGATGCCTCTCCTTATTTCAGTTGCCTGGTTGCTGGTGGAGATCTCTGAACTTATGTGGCCATAACTCACATATTATGGAGCACAGGGAGATGATTTGGCCGTCCTATAGCCTTGCTTACCTTTTATGTTAACGTTGATCATCCCTCTCTTTTGCATCTAAGTCCTATCATTTCCTCTCTCACTCTTAACACCAAAGCCTCCTGGAGGAGTGAGAATACACTTCACTCACATGTGACTGTATGAGAAATAGAAGGTGGCACTTGATATGAACACTGAAAAGAACTAGGAGTTCTAAGAGATAAGTAGACAACAGCATTCTAGGCAAGTTCAAAGGCAGAGAGAGAGGACATGGAACATCATGAAGAGGAACAGCAAGTAGGCAAGCAGATGATTCCTCATAGAAACTGACTAGTATGCTTTAGTTAAAAAAAAAGCCTTGAAATTAGAGTAATTTGGGCTATTTTAGAAATTTTATTCAGAACCACTAAGTGCTGAAGATATTATTTATTCATTATGTTATATGGAACTTTTGGCATAAGTAAAATATAAGAAAAAAACCAGAAACTAAATAAGAATGCCCATTCAAAAATTATGTTTTGGAGGAACAGGTCTATCTGAAGATAAAATTCTTTACTGAGTTTGAAAGCACCACCCATAAGACAATTCTCAAACCTCTATCACCAGCCTTGACCTGATTTCTTTTATCTGGTGCAGAATTATTGCTAACTTTAGGACATGTCTAACTGAATAAACTATTGTTACCTCAACTTTTATATTGTAAATAAAAAATTCTTTGTCTTTTTCCATAAATATTCTTTCCCTCCCCCTCAAATTTTACTACCACCATTTGGTCTCTCAATTCTGCAACTAGAGTTAAGTTCACAATTAATTTAGCCTTGCTTCATAATTCCCCAAATCCAGCTAATTGCTAGGCTGAGTCACTTCTTAAAGGCATCACTAAAATTCACCATTTCTTTCCATAATAATACATTTCTTGTGAAGGCCACAGTACTCTTATATACAAACTACTAATAATTACCTATTTGGGGGTTTCCAAGCCAGACATTTACCACCACAAACTGTTCCACATATACCTACCCAATCATTTATAACATCTACTATTTCAACCATGACTTCTTTAACCAATTAGATTTAATCTCTAACAATGATGCCCAACATTTGTCTTCTTATTTTCCTTTAGTCACCAACCTGCATTCTCCATTCCAGTTTACCTTACCATACCCAGTTTACCTATTTTTACCAATTCAATTGTTCAACAAATTCAACATTCAATCATTAAGCATTCAGAAAATATTCATTAAGCACCTTTTACATACAGGAGATTGTGAGCTGTGTGTGTGTGTGTGTGTGTGTGCGCGCGCGCGCGAGCGTATGTGAATGTATAAATAGAAAAATGACACAGTTCTTGCCCTCCAGTTGCTTAGGTTCTGTCCTAGGCCCTCTTCTCTTCTCTATCTATACTATTTCAGTGATAAAACAGATTTACTTCTCTAGGCCTAACCTCTTAAGTGACCTTTAGACTCACCTCCAATTGCCTATTAAACATCTCAGATTAGATGATTTGTAGATATCTTAAAATCAATATAGTCTAAACTGAACTCATTATCTTTCACCCCAAACCCTTCCTTCTTTCCAACTTCCCTATTTCTATGGATATTGTTTTTCCCCACCACTCCCCATCTCTAATCAGTTTCTCTCTCTCTCTCTCTCTCTCTCTCTGTGTGTGTGTGTGTGTGTGTGTGTGTGTGTGTGTGTCTTGCCACTGAACTTTGACGACTCTGGAAGAGAGAGTGTAGCTGACAACTTTGTGCAACTCTGCCTCACTTAAATCCAATTCATGCATGAGTCAAGACATCATTAATCATTGGTCCTCTTCAAAAATGAGGGAAAGACAATGCTACCACCTTATACTCTTGATATATTTGTAATCTAGTAACACTGGCCTCCTTTCTGTTCCTTGCACTAGCCACTCCATCGTCTGACTCTGGGCTTTTTTGCTGGCTAATTCCCATACCTGGAACTTCTCATTCCTTATTTCCACCTCTTAGTTTCTTTGGTTGTCTTCAAGTCTTAGCTAAAATCCCCCCTTCTTCAACAAACCTTTTGCCAGTGCCTTCACTCTATTGTTTATTTCTGATTTGCCCTGTATATATCTTGCTGGTACATAGTTGTTTGCATGTTGTCTTCTCTATTAGACTTTGAGTTCCTTGAGAATAAGAATTGTCTTTTGCCTTTCTTTGTATTCTCAGAATTTAGCACAGTGTCTATCTGGTACATAGCTCTTGATAAATGGTAGTTGATGGACTGATATTCTTTTGGTAATGGCAGAATCTGTTGGATTCTAAGCCTGAGGAAACAAACATATAACTATATAAATACTATTATCTTTCAATGTGTTTTAAAAACACAAGAAATAAACATTTAAAAAGCCACTTGAAGAAATGAGCCTTAGAAGGATTTGAGAGTTGCTCAAATGGCTAAAGGGTCAGTTTTGGAATTCCATTTAAAGTAATTTTTAAACATATAATACATAAGTGAAGGCTTGAGGGAAGGAGAAGAGTGGTGGGTAGGCAAGAGTGATATACAAAATATGATTGCTAGTACAACTCTCTCCTCATAGAGACACATGATGAACAAAGATGGAAGAGGTGTATGTCAGGATATTTTTGGGGAGTCAGTATGTACTTCCATTTAACTATGTGTTCTAGTTGGAATATGAAATGTTGTAAAACAACTACTGAGAATACAATAATAGCTCCCCAATACAGATTTCAGGAAAAGAGATCTACAGAAGAAATGAAATAGTTAAGGTGATAATTAGCACATCAGTGATAAACTTTGAGCTTTACAGGAAAGACTGGAGTGATTTTGCCTGCAGGGAATTCTTGATTAGAACTGAAAGCACTCTTAATAGGGAGAATTGGAGTGGAGAGCTAGAAGACTTCTGACTTTTGGAATATATGAGTTTAGCAAAACTAAGGTAATATTCAACAGTATGAGATAACAGTTGAAGTTGGCAAGGACAAGCAATATTTGATCCTAGAGGCAATAAGGGGATATTGGAATTGGAGAAGAGTTTTCTGAGTCTTCTTTCACTTTCTGTGACTACATGGGGGTAGTTTTAGTTAGGGACAAAGATGCTGCACTGGAGTACAGATAGCACAATTCTATCAAAGTGGCAGAATGATCATGAAGACATAGAAAAGAAATCAAATGTTGGGAGATAATGAAATAACAGAAAAATAGAAAGACATATATTCATGATAGAACTTTAGGGAAGAAAAAGAAAATCAAACAAAGAAACTAAGAGATAATAAAGTATACTCATCATAACTGGAAAGTAACTATGATTTCTGAATTAGAATTTATAAATGAAACCAACCATTTCGTGGAAAAGTACCTATATACAGCCTTTCTTTTAATGTACTAATTTCAGGTACAATTGGTTTTAAAGAAAATGCAATTCTCCCATTCATTCAAAGAATAATTTATAATTTGCCTCATGTGGGTAAGTACTCTATTTTTAAGAGTCTTGTTTTTCTTTTCTTCCCCCTCTTTTTTTTTTTTTTTGGCACAGCTCATCATAGTATCAGTCCCATTATTTATTGATGTTCAGATTTCCTTTCTTCTTAAAGGTTAGGTATTATATCCTAATGAAATTCCTCTTTAAATTGTGTATTTCTGTTCACTCATGGACATTCATGTTCAATAAAGGATTTCTAAAAAAAAAAAAGTTTATTTCACTCAAGAGGCAATTTGCTTTTCCTCTAATTTCCTTTGATTTCTTTGATTGTTATTTCTAACTACTGAAGATTTTTTGCATCAGAGCAGAACTCTATTACATTGCTGCTACTGCTTCTTGCAGTGTTTATGACATTGTTAAAGGTTGCCATGGAGATGATTGTGCTAAAACAAATTCCACACTGACTTTGATGTATATTAGCCATGTATGGATTAGAGTCTTTCACATTCTAAATTTTTTTAGTAATTAGAAGGGCTTGGAATAATACTTAAAATTGAAAAAAGGTCAATAGATTTATGTTTCAAATAAGGATAGTTTGGTTTTCACCTCTCTTATCTACCTTAGAAGAAATTTTAATAACTTTTAAATATATGGATCATTATGTTGCCTATTAAAGGAATCATTTTGTATTCCTTATACTTGAAAATATTTGATTTCCTAGAGTGTTACATATAGAATCCGATAGATTGGCAAAATATCAAGGGACCTGCCATCCTATAAAATCCATATTCTTGATTGTATCCAGTCTGGGGCTTTTTAGGAAACTGAATGCAGCTAAAGGGAGATAAGTTACCATGTATTGAGAATCAAAGAGGACATGGTACTGCTATAGGTATCTTATCTCTATGTTCTGATAAGTTTCAGAAATCAGGAATGCACAAATTCAGTCATGCATTCAACAAAAACTTACTAAGTCTCTACCATAAGCTTAGAATTGTGCTAGGTGCTAGGAATGCAAAGGAAAAAACAAAAGTTTCAGTCCTCAAAGAGCTTACATTTTATTGGAAGGCAATGACATGAATACAAATAAATAAACATTAAGTCTCTTGCTTCTAACATGAAAGACTGGGAATGAATAGTACCGTGTACATAGCATTGGGATTTTCCAGGCTCAAGTCTAGGATCATACTATATTTGATATGGTGCCTGCCATGGGCATTGCCTTGAAATGTGTGTCATGTTTTCCATATCCTACCTGGTACAATTTGGAAGCAAGTTCATATGAATTATTACTACCTTTAGAACTGTGAATGGCATCAACTTCTGGGATATTAGTCATGCTAAGAGGCAGAAATAATATTGAAAGAAAACCAGGAAGGAGAAAATGGATTTTTTGTTCCTAGATTTCACAAATTCTGTAAATTCTCACTTTCTTTTTCTAAACTATCCTAGATTACTGTTTTCATTGGCACCTAGATTTTTTTTTTTTGTACTTGTCGTTGCTGTCAAAATAGAGGAAACAAATCAAAATAAATTAGGGCTCCTTATCAGTACATCTCTTGGAGAAAAAAAAAAGCCCACAATAGCAAATTAAAATATAAATAAATGAAAAGGTGGACCCTTCCAGAAAGATTCCCTTTTACAGATATAACACAAAGGAGGTGAATCCCACCCACAAGGCCCTAGCCAATCAAATTATTACTTATGTCTGTGAGATGCCGTTAACCTTCTCAATGGAGATATCAATTGACTCTCCCTTCAGTCTCCATAGGACAGATAATCAATCTCAAATAAAGGCTTACCCTCTGTAGCTTCATGAGTTTGATAAGAGGACCTCTTTGATCAATCTCCCTACATTAGTATAACAGAAGTGTGCCAAAGTATTTCTATTTTTTTTTAAAATGACAGTAACAACAACATTAACATATCTCTAAAGTACTTTCATATACATTATATCCTTTGATCCTTACAACAACCTTATTAGTCTGGTTGGGGGGGTGGGGCAGATATTCTTGATCTTGTTGTGCATATGAAAATACTTACTGTAAGAGAAATTGGGTTATTTAGTAAAGGTTAAATAGTGATGCTAAAATGCTAGGATATGGATTTACCCATGTCTTTTGATTTCAAATTCAATAATCTTCCCATTATAAAATTAAATTCATCAAACATTAAGTGCCTAATGTGTGTAGAATACTATGCTTGAATAGATGTAAAATTTGTTTAAGTGCTTCCTTTCCTCACGTAATTTATAGTCTAGTACAATACACAAAAGTATATTAGAGTGAGGAGTCAATAAATTGTTTTTAGAGGGTTTTTTTGGTGAGAGGCAGGAAGTCAAGATTGAGCAGATATAGAGAAAGCTTGAAGGAGGAGGTAATACGGGGATCAAGGTAATTTTAGGCATAATAAACAATGTGGACAAAGCACAGAATACATTTGAGGGGCAGAAAATAATCTGTTTTAGTTGGAAAGAACTACCCTGTGAGATGGCTGGAAAGGTAAAGTTAGAACAGAAGTTGAAAGTCTTAAATGCCAGACAAAGGATCACAGATTTAGAGGGAGAAGGGTCCTTAAAAGTGATCTAGTCCAGATCACTCATTTTACAGTTGAAAATAATGAAGCCCAGAGATGTTAAATCATTTGCTTGAGGTCATACAGGGACTAAACAGTCAAATCAGGATCTGAATCTAGGTCATCAAATAAGATAATATTTGTAAAGCACCTAGAACAGTGCCTGGCACATAATAGGCACTTAATAAAGGTTGTTCTATTCCCCTTCTGAACTGACCCCAGTTCAAATTATTTTGTTTTTTCTTTGTTTGTTTGGAAGTTAGAAACCCGCGAAGATTTTTGAGCCCTACCATGGCTATGGCTATGCAATAGTGAATATTGTCTTGAGGCAGTATAAAAGTTAAATGGGAGAAGAAAGAAAGTGGAGGTAGAAAGACTTCTAATGAAGCTACTAAAATAATTGAGATAGGCTGTAATGAAAGGTCTTGGTGATGTTGAGAACAAAGAAGAAATAAAGAATGTGAAAAACACTATGGAAATAGGAACATTGCATTTGGTAACTATATATAGTTACATCTATGAGAGGTAGAGGAAAAAATCCAAGATAACATTTGGTTTTGAACATGATAATGAGTGAATGGTGGTACCACTAACAGAAATGGGAAAAAGAATAGATTTCAAGAGAAATGTAACAATTCCAGTTTGGGGCATGTTGATTTTTAGATGGAAAGGGATGCCTGTTTAGTAGAACTGAATTGAAAACTTCCCTAGACTTTTAGAGATGTGATTCTGAAGCTCAGAAGAGAGGCAAGGGCAAGAAACACAGATTTTGGAATCATTAGAGGAGGGAGTTAAATATATGAGACCTAATGAGATTATCAAGAAAAAGTTAGAGAGAGACATGTAAATAAATCTAAATACGGCAGAGTGAATAGAGTACTTCTCTTGAAACAAGGAAGAACTGGGCTCAAGGCTTGCATCAAAAAACTTAGCAGTATGGACACCAGAGAAGTCAGTTAATCTCATTCTGCCCCAGTTTGCTCATTTACAAAATGATTGGATGAACTTCATGGGTTCCAAGATCCCTGCTAACTCTATACCTATGACATATACCCTTAAGGTAAAAATAGTCAAAATTGTGTCTGAGGATGAAAGTTTAGAGACTAAAGAACGTAGGACCACTATTCTGAGGCCTCCTCTTTATTCCTTCTATTTTACCATGTGACAAACTATCAAGTCTATGGGGCACAGTTCTATTACAACAAATTCCTTATAGTCAGCATTATTCACAGTGGAATGGGCTGGACCTCCCCTTCTCTTGAAGCTTTCAAGAAAAGGCTAGAATGCCACTTGAGTATACTAGGGAAGGGATTTTTGCCAGTTTCAGCTGTAATAGATGGCCTCTGAGGTTTCATAGTACTCTGAAACTTCATGATTCAATCCTTAAATTTATTCTGTGTGTATAAATTTATATACTAAAGTACAGAATAATCCTACAGGATAATTCCACTCTCCCCACCATGTAACAACTATAAATTATCCATTTAAAGTAAAATTCTGTTGACACTACATATTGTTGGTCGAATGGAAACCTAGAACAATTCATTTGGGACAAAGGATAGATTTTAAAAGGAGGTCTAATTTAGATATGCAATTTCCTTCCCGGATTTTCCCTCCCTTCTCTTATTTATGTTTTAGTACATACACAATGTCTATTGCTTGTACGCCTCTGGGAACTGTTAAAAATAATCAAGATGATATTAACAATTGATCTTCCACAACTAACTCAGGATAAAAGCCAAACTAAATCAATGCTGTTACTATTGTAGAACACTTTTCTGTAATTTACTTCTAGAGTAATTTACTGTTTGTGTATAAGCATGTGTGCACATGCCTTTATACTGAATACTCTATCCCCAAGAGTGTCTTTAACTTGCCCTGACACATTCCAGCAAAAATGTCATCTTAAGAGGTATGATTTTACATGCCCTAGGGCACTATAATTTTGGACCAACTAAAAATAATTAATTTCTATAAATTTCCAAGCCAAGGGAAATGGCTCCACAGGTGATATTCTCATTTTTTTCACTATTTGTATAAAATTTACAGAAAGCATATGTAAGGAAATCTCTCATAATCAGCCAGAATCTCCCAATCAAAAATTATTTCCTGTGAATAAATTTGTCCCTATAACAGAGATTGGATCATATAGAGCTGGAAATGTGCTTGTCAAATTTACTGAAGTTGGACTAAATGACTATGCAGCATGGCACACATTGGGAAACACTGGCTTCCATTAAGATGGTCTCTGGAGAATTTAATGAAACAAATATTTTGGCTGCATGTCCAATTGTGCCCATAGGTCTACTGTAAATTGGTCATTTGGAAAGAGGGATTAACTCTTTCTTGACACAAAAATATCACCAGTAAATATGTCAGTAATGGAATATTATCAGCCTAAATGAATCATTTCCCCTCCCAAGATACCTAATTTAATCCTTAGAAGAAATTTATGCACTACAGTAACCTGAATTGGAAGAATCCAACAGTTGGTGCTAGAACTAACCACTGTTTAATGGAAAGATAACTAGACTGGAAATGAAGGGACTTGAATCCTTTGTTCCAATTCCATGAGTAAAGCTATACATATCATTCAGTCTCAGAATATTTCTATATTTTCCCTGTATAAGATAATATCAACCATATAGCATTTCACAACCCTCTATTGTGAAAATAAAATGCTGCAATGGGTGTGAAAATTCTTTGAAAATTTTTAAAGGTGATATACAAATTCAAGGTATAAATATCTACTTTAAATATTTACCTGTAGCAGCAGGTAGGTGGTATAGTGATAAAATACTAAGCCTGAAATCAAGAAGATCTGAATTCAAATCTGACCTCAGATAATTATTAGTTTTGTGACCTTGAGCAAGTAACTTAACCTCACTCTCTTCATCTGTAAAATCAGAATAGTAATACCACTCACCATCCAAGGTTGCTGTGAGGATGAAAGGAGGTAACTTTAGCAAAGTAATCAGCACAGAATTTAATATGTGGTAGGTACTTAATAAACATCTGTCTTCTTGCTTCCTTCAGTCCTCCCTTCTTTGCTTGCTTGCTTCCTTCCTTTCTTCCTAGTAAATGACCGTAGTAATCTAGTATTGGATAAACCCAAAGATCCAAGCACTTGGGGCAAAAACTCGATACCTGACAAAAATTGCTGAAAAATATTGGAATGTAATTTGACATAAAATAGGCATAGATATCAGTCTCATCATATACCAGGGTAAGGTCAAAATGGGTACATAATTTGGATATAAAAAGCAAAGGCAGGCAGCCTGGCAGTACCAGATTTCAAACAATATTACAAAGTGGTAATCATCAAAAACATGTGATACTACATAAGAAATATTGTGGTTGATCAATGGAATAAATATATGATGGGAAATATCCAATAGGCAGTTGGTAATATGGGAATAGAATACAGGAGATAAAATTTGGTCTGGATTATAGATCTGAGATCCATCTACAATGACAAAAATTAAGCCCTACCCTTCCAGATGAATGGATTCTGCATTATAATCTTATAACTCTAATATATACATATATAAAATTATTGAATCAGCTTTTGCTACTGCACCATTTGTTAAAAACAGGTATACAACTTGTCATGGTTATCTGTGTAAGAAAGACACAGTTCAGCGTAACTCATAGCACTGTTCAAGCTTGAGGTTGTGGTGGTGAATGATATGTATATATAAAGTAATAGATAAATGAATATTTGGTGTTATCCTCATTAGAATCCAATGACCAGCTTGGCTTCTTCCTCCTTAGATACTTAATGTCTCTTGGGAAATCAGGCTCAGTGGTAATTTTTTTTTTTTTTAAGTTTAGTCCTATCATCAATGGAAGGGCTACTTAGATATGTTTGGGAAGACAGAAAATAGACAAATGGAGGGAGGGAACAAGGGGATGACTTCAATTTAAACTCAAATTGATCAGGCTACTAATATTCAATCCAGAGTAGTTCCTGAGGAAGCACATGACATACCATTAATATGAGGAGTCACAGTTACAGCAAAATCTTTGTGTACCTAAAGTAAAAATTCCTTCTCCCCACAGAGAATTTAAAAAAAAATCACCAAGATATAATAGTTGAGTTTTCCCTTATCTAGATTCATTGGCAATAAAGATTTTTCAACTAATTCTGCCACTAACCATCTTATGGAGAAAATAACAGCAAAGACAAATGAACTCTAAGTTCCTCATTTCCCCAAAATTGGGCTTAATGAACCATTATAATTGGTTTGCTCAAAAACACTGTTAGGTAACTTTTCTTTTACAAATGATATGGAGTTGGAGTTCCTCACTCCCAGACCTTTAGAACTCAACATCATAGAGTACTTTAAGAATGAATCTCCACATGCAAAATATAGAGGAAAACCAAAGCAATTTTCTGGACTACTCAGAGGAAAAAAATATGTTTGACCTGAATTTTCTGGATGAGGCTAAATTATTGGGCCTGACTTATCCACAAACTATCTCTAGACGTGAAATTAGCTGTGGACCTATAACTGTGAAACTTAAACTTTTCAAGCATCTTGCATCCTTCTTATTTTAAAAGCTATGTTATATCTTCCTGTTTCCTAAAGTTCAAATGTTTTACAATACGTAGTGTTTTGAAGGGAAAAAAACCCACCAAATTAAATGTTTTTAAAAATTCATTTGTTGAGAACATCACAGCTACCCACTAAAATAACTGAAGACATCTTGGAGAACTGAAAATCAGCCACTACAGCATTGTTTATATTCCTAAAACACAGGTCTTACCACGTCACCTTCCCATCCCTGCTCCCTGTTTATCTCCTCCCACTCCATTCAATGATCTGTAGTGATTTCCTATTTGGTATTTCAAAGTATTCACAACCAACCCCATTTCTACCTTTTCCATCTTCTTACATTCTGCTCTCCTCTCACTCTGTGTTAAATCCATATAGACCTATTGATGTTTTGCACACATGCACTATGTCTCATCTCTGTGCCTATGCACTGGTTGTTCTCCCATATCTTGTATGTCCTTCTTCCTCATGTTCTCTTTTTGGAATTCTTGATTCCTTCAAGACTGAGTTCAAGAGCCACTTTCTTCTATGAAGTCTTTCCTGGTTCCTCTCACTCCACACACTCCAGGGCATTCCTTGCCCAAGGTACTTTGAGTGTATTTTGTATATTTACCCACATACATTTTATTTTCCCCTTTAGCCTGTAGTCTTTGGAGGATAGGGACTGTTTCACTTTTGTCTTTGCAATGCCAGGACTTCTCATTAGTGCCTTACACACAGTATGAGTTACTAAATGTTTCCTGATTGATTTATTCTTGTTTTCCTTTTGATAGTTGGTTACATGTTCATATGCACAAAATGTAATGTTAATTAGATTCATTAAGGTAGCACAATCCATAGAGAATTAATGCTTGCTTGAAGTTGGAAATGGATCATCAGAAATGATTATATTTACATATTTAACTATAGATTTCCCCTTTTTGTATCCCTTTCCCCTTTTAGAATTATGTCACATTGATGCCTTTAATCTTTATATCATAGTAATTTCTAGAGGAAAACTCTCCAGATTAAATCCTCCTTTGTGAAAAAGAAAAGCAATTATGCCACAACAATAATGATTACATCTGATGGAGCATATAACACTGTAGTGGTAGTCCATCACATTCTGCTGCAAGGAAAGAAGTATTCACTATTGTTTCCACCAGTTTTTTTATTACTCAAAGTTTAGCTTCTTCAAGTAATCTCTTCCTTTACATTGTTTTAGTCACTTGTATACATTACTCTTTTGATTCTTACTGTTTTACTTTATACAAGTTTATGCAAAGCTTCCCACATTTCTCTGAATTTTTCACATTTGTCGTTTCTCATTGCACAGTACTCCGATATTTCTGTAAACTACAGATTGGTCAGCTATTCCCTAGTAGAAAAGGAAACCATTTTTTTTCTTTCTCTGTCTCCCTGTTTCTGTCTTTGTGTCTCTGTCTCTGTCTCTCTCTTGCTCTCTGCTATAAATATTTTGGAATTGGTTGCACTTTTTTTCCTGTCTTTCACCTCCCTGGGGTCTTTGTGCAGTGGTGAGATTGCTGAGCAAAAAGATTTGAATGGTCTAGTAACTTTTTACAAAATGCAAAGTTGTTATCTAGAACAGGTGACTAAGTAACAGCTCTACCAACAGTGTATTAGTGTGCCCAAGACCTATTCATCCTGTAGTAGTACACTGCTAATTAGATAATTATTTCAAACTAGTAAAACACACTTGAAGTATTTATTATGGTTACAAGATTATAAATTGCTTATGCTCCATTCCGTATAATTTACCACACAGTTCAAAACTCTAGGTCCTTTAATAGAGTGATCACTGCCTCGTTATAGTAACTGTAATTGGAAGCAAACAACTTTCAGAAATGTCATTTATTGATGTACTTCAGATAAATTTGGATGAAAAAACTTTAGTTTTTTTTAATACAAAAAACAAGCAAGATGGCATGGTAGAGTGACTGCTAGGGTTTGTTATTGTTCAGTTATCAATTGTGTCTGACTCTTCATGACTTGTGGATCATACTGTCCGTGGGGTTTTCTTGGTAAGGGTACTGGAGTGGTTTGCTGTTTCATTCTCCAGTGTATTAAGGCAGAGATTAAGTGACTTGCCCAGGGTCACATAGCTAGTAAGTATCTCAAACTGGATTTAAACTCAGGTCTTTTTGACTCTAGGTCCAGAGCTCTAATCACTGAACTACTTTGTTGACTATTAGGCACACAGAGGTTAGGTGACTTTCCCAAAGTCACATAGCTATTAAGTATCTCCAGCTAGATTTGAACTTAGGTCTTTCTGACTCCAGGCCCAGCACTTTATTCACTGAGCCATCTAATTGCCCTGAAAGCTAGAATATAACAGTTCAAATCCTGATTTTTTTTTAATACTTTTTATCATTTGACTATTGTTGTTCAGTTATTTCAGTCATGCCCAAATCTTTGTGACCCTATTTGGAGTCTTCTTGGCAAAGATACTGGGATGATTTGCTATTTCATTCTCTAGCTCATTTTACAGATGAGGAAACCGAGGTAAATGGGGTGGGGTGACTTGCTCAGGATTACACAGCTAGTAAATATCTGAAGTGAGATTTGAACTCAGGAAAATAAATCTTCCTGACTCTAGGCCTAGCACCCTGTCCACTCTGTCACCTCTCTGCTTTGCTATAGGGATTATAGTTTATTTATCTTATGGTTTTTATAAAGTAAACACTCTATAAACCAGAAAGCACTCTTATGTAGTGCTCATATAATGACTTTATACCTGTGAGTCATCATTTCTCCAGTTAAACCCTTCCACTGGGTGTAGCATGCAACTCAATCCAACAAACATTTGTTAAGATAAATGGTTCCTGCATTTCTCTGCCAACTGCACAGTAGGTCGAAGGGTCTTGGATTTTAAGAATGGGGGTGCTGTGAAAGAGCAGAAGGATTGTTTGAACTGCTTCCAGAGAATAAAAAAAAAATCAAATTCTCACTCTGTTAGTGTACATTTAACCTCTCTGTGCCTCAGTTTTATCAACTGTAAAAATAAGAAGTTCTACTAGATTGTTTCTAAGGTGCTTTTCAGCTCAAAATATATGATTCTGTGTATTATAGTAAACATGGTGACAGATGAATCTTTCCAAGCATTTCTTTAAGAACACAGACACAACCAAATAGTATATGGAGATTGCCCATGGAGCTTGTAGCATCCTCAGATCATGAATTTAGAGCAAGAGACTACCTTAGAGGTCAACTAGTTCAACCCCTAATTTTACAGATAAGAAAAATGGCATACAAAGAGGTTAAGTGACTTGCCAAGGTAACACAGTCCCTATACAGCAGAGCCACAATTGGTGTGCAAATTCTCTGACATCAAGTCAAACACTTTTTCCACTGCATTTCATGGCCTCTATTTGTAATAAAAAAACATAATGCAAATCACCTCTGACTTTAATGGCATTCATCTACTGGGCAAATTCTTAGACCCCATACTTTCCCTTAATTTCAGTATTCATTGAGAAGTTCAGGGAATAAAGGAAATGTGGACTCTAAATATCTTACTTCCCTCTCCACCTGAGAATCATACCATAGGGCAGTCATACTTTGGTAAAAGAGTGGAAAGGTGGTGTGTGGTCTGAATTTTATTCCTCGTTATTTTTCTTCATGTATATTGTAAGCAAGCTAGAAATTTAGAGGGTCTAAGAACTTAGGAACTAATTGAGTATGCTAAACCTCAATCTTTAGTCTTTAAAAGTTTGGGAGTAATTGGGGAAACTTCATAATAATTTTTGTATTCATTAGGTGGAAGACCAAACCAAATAAAGAAAATTTGAATTAAAATGTAATTATAAAGAAATTTAGTTTTATTACTTTCAAATATATAATTCAAGCTATTTTAAGGGCCATTACAAGTGCTTGGTCAATAGTATGGAAAACATTCCCCAAACTGAGGGATATAAAATAGTATTCAGACCTCTTGCTAATTCAGAGGAAAAGGGCTAGTTAGTAATCAAAACAATCGTCTGCTTTTGACTATGCTGTATGCAACAAGAGGCTTGGTACGGCATTTTGGAAAGAAATATGTTTTGCAGATTTCTTATCTCAAAATAGGCACATATTATATATTCTTAGATACAAATGAAATACCCTTGGACAAAATGCTATTGAATATGACATCTTTTACCCTAACAGGTATCCTTTTTTTGAAATCCAGGGAAAATGATGAACAAGGATTTCGCCTTTGCAAGTGGTGAATTTTCCATATCCCAAAAGGCATTGCTTACCCTCTCACAAAAAGGGGAGTATTGGGCCTCATGAGTAATGAGTGATTCAAATGCAATAGAGTGTGAGATGTGAAGAGTAAAATTCGTATGCTTTAATGAGTAAATCTATGCTGTTCAGTGATATGAGCTTGGCTAAATTCCATCTTCTCTATGAACCTGAGTCATTTTAAAAATTCTTCAAATTAAAATATGACAAAGTTGGGTCAGATTTGTGGCCTTACTAGTTATGTAAAACATACAAACAGAAATCATGCATATGTATTCATATGTAATCTTAAAGGGTTTGAAAAAATATATAATATAGCAGTGATAATATATTTAGATAACCTTTTCTCCTGATAATATCAATGTTTCACAATGCACTTAATCAATCATTAAACATTTTTTGAGCAATTACTATGTGCCTAGAGGTATGCTAAGCACTGGGAATTAAAAAAAAAGAACAACCAATATAACCATGCTGTATACAAGCTGCATGTGAAATAGATGCACATAACCTTAGAGGGGAAGTCTCTAGTAGCTAGCTGCAGGGTTTGGAAAAGGACTCCTGCACAAGGTAGCACTTAATCTGAGTCAGGAATGATGTGGGGATTTTAAGAGGCAGAGATGGAAGAAATAGTGGAGTCTAGGCATGAGATACAGCTAGTACAAACGCATGGAGAAAGGAGATGTAGCACTGTGAGTGAAGAACTCCCAGCAGGCCAATACAACTGGCCTGACACATGTAAGGAGGGTAGGGGTGTATAAGAAGACTGGAAATACAGGACTGCAGGTTGTTAATAACTTTAAATATATAACTTTGATCATAGAGATAATAAGAATTTAGTGTGTATGTAGGGGAGTTGTGGGGAGGGAAAATGTTTTGGTCAGAAGAACTTCACTTGAGGAAAATCAGTTTGACAAATGAGTGGGAAATGGATTGGAAACTTGAGAGAGGGAGCGCAATAGATAAGATTATTGTGATAGTCACCTCAGTGGTGTCAAACTCAAATAGAAATGAAATAGAGCTACTAAATTTTACATAAGTGTCTCTGTGGGCTGTATATTGATGTAGAAAACCACATATTAACATCATGTAAGTTATGTTTTGTTTTCATTTTGTTAAAGATTTCATAATTACATTTTTAAACTGGAATACACCACACTTGGGTTGTTATGGGTTGCATGTGTACTATAAGGTATGTCTTGGATACTTGTGGTCTAGATGAGAGGTGGTGATGGCCTGAAATAGGGTGGTGACTATATGAGTAGAGAAAAGAGGATGTACATAAGAGATATTGTGACAATAGAAAGAAAAAAAAACTGGCAACTAATTGGATATGTGGGTGAGGGAGAATAATGAGCTGCTGAAATTGTGGAACTGAATGACTGGAAGGATGGTTGTATCTTTGATAGAAATAGGGAAGTTTGGAAGAGGACAATTGATAAAGGACAGAATCATCCTGGTATACCTTTTCAACTTCTGATTTATAACCTAAATGAGAAGTTGAACACTGAGAATCAAACACAATATTGTACATAGGAACACAGGGGTTGTGTTGCCCAATCTCTACTGATGGCCCCTCTCTCCAACTTGCTTTCCATGTCAAAATAATCTGTCATTATCTTACAGGGAGATGGTGGTCACTGGTGGTCATTATCTTCCAGTGACCACCATCCCCCTGTAAGATTCTCTTTGATTCTTGTCCCTCTCTGGATTGTTTGAGCTCCTGTACTCTTATCTTAATGATAACATCTCTAACTCTACTTTTGCCTTCATCAGTCATACCAAAAAGCTAAACATCCTTTACAGCCATCCTGCATAATCTCCCTGTGTTTATCTCTTAGTTTATAACTTCTGTTCAGTGTTGTTTTTCGTGTTCTCTCTTATCAGAGGTCAGGCATGTAGGGCCATGGATGATTTTAAATATTGGTCTGGCAGGGAAACTGAAGTATGTTCCATCCAAGAGAACCTAAAAATCTTGTGGCCCTCTCATTGGACGATTCATCCTGGCAGTGATCCATCTTCAGAGTTCTAGTCTAGTTTCTCCATGATTTTACCATCAGTCTCTGATTTTCTGTTTTAACTATGGCACTTGACTTAGCCATCTTTTCTTACTACCTTGCTGCAGGATGAATGAACTTGGACTTAGACATTGGACTGTATTCACTTTCTTTCCCCAGTTTAGTCTGAAATCCTGGTTTGGGGCCAGATTTTCCTCCCCATTCCCATTAATGACTTGCACTGGCAAACCTGGCTCTCCTGTGAGTTTGGTATTATCCCATCTCCCTGCATCACTTGCAACTAACAGAACTTGACTGCCTCCTGCTTTGTAGTTTCCATGGCAGTTTTAAGCCATGTTAACCTTTTGCTTACTTATTCCATACCTCAGAACCTGTCTTATGTACATTCTTCCACTCCTGTAGAACTCAACTTACATTCAATATCTATTATGAGTATTGCTTAGATTTATACAAAAGCTTAAATTGACCTATGTTCTGTACATTTTCCCTTACATTTGATTATGTACATATATTTTGAGTATGTATATATGTTACTTATAATCCTCACTGGATATGTATTTTTCCCCTTCTTATTTCATGCCTTTAAACCTAAACTTTGTAAACTCCTCTAGCAGCAAGAAAAGTTTCATTCCCATATTTATGCTTAATAAATATTGGTTAATAGATGTTAAAATTTCCACCTAATTTCCCTCAAATGTTAAAATTGAGTGAGAGTAATATGAACTCTTATCAGGATGTTACAAATATAGATTTACATGCAAAGACAATAATAGTGTAACTCACTCTTACCTGACGAAGGTTAAATATTTTTCATCTATGTAGGAAGCTGATTTTAATGAAAAGATAATCACAGTGTTCTTTCCTAGTAATTAGTTTCATAATGTCACTGATATGATTATGATATCACAGAAAGGATACTGATTTCAGGTAGCAAAAGTATGAGAATCAATTAAGATATTAAGAAAGACCATTTTAATGAAATATTTTTAGAAATGTGCAAAAATTAAAACAGCCGACAGCTTTCTGCTTCATCACTCCTCTCTCTGTCTCTGTCTGTCTTTCATTTCCTTTCCCTCTTATTAGATTGTCGTTTGAAACTAGAACAAGTCACCTTCCCCCACTCCCACCTGCCTGATTAAAAACATCAAAAAATATAGGAAAGAGTATTTATGTGCCAAGCCATCTTACGATGTTTTTACTTAAATTTCAGATGCTGTCCTTATTAGGAAAAGTTTGCTTAAGTCTTCAGTGCAAAGTCTTTGGTGAGGAAACTCCCTCTACTAATTTCAATTAGTAATGGTTCTGCAACTTAGAGTCTTGGAGAGTGGCCTAGAGCATTAAAAGGGAGTAACTTGCTGGAGTCACATAGGATGTATGTTTCAGAGGCAAGACAAACTCAGATCTTCCTGCCTCCCATACCAGCTCCATTCACTAAACTGTCATTCAAGAACAAGGGCTTTAACCCTAGAGTTTATGAACTTGGATTTTTTTTTAATACTTTGATTTAAATAAATTAATTTCCTTTGTAGTAAGTGGCAAAACCAAGATTCAAACCCAGATCCTTGGCCTTCATAGCCAGTACTCTTTCCTCTGAAGCTCACACCCTGAATGATGAATTTTCTCAGTCAGATTAATTAACAAAACATCTACCAAGGCAGAATTTCTTAACCTTTTTTGTCTCATGGACACTTATGTCAGTCTAGTGAAGTTTATGAGCCTATTCTCAGAATAATGTTTTAAATACATAAAATAAGACACATGATTTCAAGGGATGTTATTTTGAAATATAGTTACTAAAATTTTTAAACAGCAACAACAATGAAATAAGTTCATGGTTCCAAAGTTAAGAAGCTTTGTTGGTGGCAAATAGGTTATAACTTCCATTGGTAGATGAGGTACCTAAGCCAACTGTATCAAGAATTCTCTCAAATGCTGAAATATCTGAGTCATAAATCTATTGTATATCTTAAGAGATTAACACTTCTACAAACTTTCAGAAATTTCAGTTCTTTCAGGAGTAGGCAGGGAACAGCTACAGTCTTGGAGGTCCCTTGAAGGAATTCTGACAATAGAGATAGTGCTAATCCCTCAGAGCAGATCAATTCTAAGTCTCTCTGTAGCCTATAATTATCCTAGAAAGTTTATTAGGAATTCTGAGGAAAGGAGCTCATCCTATTTTTTTAAATCAGGTTTAATTTATGGCTTTTCCCAATATTCTTTATGCATAGAAGGGGCTGCTATCTATGAGCTGCAGCAATAAAGCTGACTTCTTAAATAAGGTGGTGTGAGGTTAGGAATTTCTTCTGTAGTAATTGCATATTTTCTCAACCTAGACACTTTAGGAAAGATATTGGAAAGTATGGGTGCTGCTTAGGGGAGAAAAGCAATTAGGGGAAGAGAGAGAAAAGGCAGGTTTATGATATCAAAGTGATATAGCCTTGCCAAGGGAATTCAGAACAGTTTAACCAGCCAATCCAGAGTCATATGTAGGGGGAGGGGTTCAGGCCTGGCATTAGTCCTTTATTCCAAATGACTGTATAAATTGCCTTGAAATCACTGGTTAATTAGACAGTCTTCTGCCTAAGCCTAGAGCTGTAGTCCTTATACTACATAATTAATGATGCTTTCTTCAAAGTATGGGTGATAATCTACTGATTGAATGCTCCGGTTTCATTATGTTACTAAATAAAATGAAACAATAATTAGAACAATGTGCCTTGCAAGGAAGGCCCACATCATTATGTATCTGAATGTAGGGAAGCAGAAAAATTAATCAAATGAAATGTTAAATGATTACAGATAATTAGAGTCATATGGAGAAGTTCAGTTTTCTCGTAATCAGACTTGAGTGAAGGTATGATATCCCTGTTAGTTGCTCCTTTTTAAGGCTGTGGACATCATTGATTGTATACAAGTCATGTTGGGAAGGGCTCCATTCTTTTTATGTGATAGGGGTGAAATGAAAGGAGTTCCCTTTCAGGTTACTCTTGGGATGTATTTTTGGGACTTTCTGGGGTCTCACAGGCACTTATTTGGTGCCTTTAAGGGAAGGCCATTTAGCTTTGTGGGAAGTACTCAAAATATCTCAGAGGGGGAGGAAGAGAAAATAAGAGAAACAGGCAAGGGAGTGCTGGTAAATGTTAACAACCCACTCTCAGGGTGGGGAGGGTGAGGGTGAGGTTCTGTGTGTGTGTGTGTGAATATATTCATGATACACTTTTAAGTTTAATCCACATTATTATCATTTTCTTCATCATTTTAAAAAACCCAGTCATCAAAATAATAAATGAACTCCTGATTTGTAGTGTTCCCTGATTTTAGAGCAATAAATACTCATATTGAAAATGTAGCACTTGGCTCTCTTGGGCTCCTCCAGCATACCACTTCAGGGAACAGGTATTTATATAGAAGGGCTGTAAACAGAGATGTTTCCAGAAAGTCTTAGGCAGGGTAGTCTCTGGGCCACGGGGGGAGAAAAAAGTTCACTGTGGTCTTGTGAGAAATTGTTCTAGTAATTTGTCATTTCTTGCACGTTATTGTGCAAAGACTTCACTTGATGGGTGGGACTCCTGAGCCCATCACCATTCCATGCATCGAGATATTCAGGAAACATGAAAAGTGCTGGGTACTTTATGGTAGAGGAGGGGAGACTCTTGTTTAGCTATTCTCATATCTGAGGACATAGGTGGAGACATATGAACCAAATGGAAAGCTGAGAGATAGCGGTTTCTAATATAGACATTTCCAGTCATGGAAGATTGTGTGTATGCACTTGTGTGTATCCAAAAAGGGTACTAGGCAGAAAGAAGAGTGTACCAAGTGGGGGAAGGACAAGCATGTTTGGGCAGGTTCAGGGAAACCTCTCCCCCACCTTCCTCCTTATAAAGGAATTCAAAGGCTTTTCTAGGCTACAATAGTTAGTAAAACTTGGCATGTTTCAGAGAGGAAATCACTACAGATAAAAAACAAAACAAAACAAACCTGTGGGTCCCATTTCCTGTAGGGAAAAAAATCGCTCAACCTACTTTATAACTCCTGACTTCTCCATTCATAGATATGATTATACATTCATTTTAGGAGGTGATCTATGAATTCTTTCTTTTGGTACTTTGTTTTCTGGGCAGTTTTCTTTTATTATTTTACATATTATTATATCTACATTTTTTCTTTTTGATTTGTCATATTCTTTTAGGAGCCCTACAATTGTTAAGTTGCTTCTATGCTTCTTATTCTTGAGATCAGTATATTTTTCTTGTATGGAGATCATGCTTTCTTTTAATTGCCTTTCACTTCTCTTTCAGATTGCCCTTCACTTCCATGAATTTACATTTGCAATTTCAAATTCTAAGAAGATAATTCCCAATTATTCTCTTTTTTGTTTCTTTGGTGAGAGGGCATAGCGGATATAGTGCTGGGCCTAGAGTCAGAAAGACTCAAATTCAAATCTGATCTCAGACAGTTACTATTTGTGTGACCCCGAGAAAACCACTTAATCTCTGCCTCAGTTTCTTTAACTGCAAAATGGAGATGATAATAGTGCCTGATTCCAAGCGTTGTTGTAATAATTAAATGAGATCATCATTGCAAATTGCTTAGCACAGTGCCTGGCACATAGAAGCCTTTATACACATGTTAGCTATTATTATCGTTCTGCTAATTGTTTCTGATGTGCAGGCCATAAATCTTGCCTTTACAATTCTAATTTCTATTTTATGCCATCTGGGAACATTTTATTGTGGTTCCATACTCTCTATGTAATTCACAGGACCTTCTGCTTCATTAGAAGTTCATTTTCCTTTGTCTTGTAATGCTTATTCAGAGAAGTCCAAACTTTTTTTTACTTGATCTGGAAGTTATATTTCCTTCTGTTACTAACATATTTTCTGTTAATTTATCTGTTTATGCTCAAGGTCTTTGAGTTTTCTTCCTCTTAAGATCTTTGCTAATTTCCTTCCTTTCTTCCCCTTCTTATTTTCTCCTATTGCTCACTTTCTGATGGGAAAGGATCTTAAAGCTTCTCTGTTTCCTCTAATGCTGGGCAATGCATGGTTCATCAGTCTTGTTCTTTGACCCAAGTGACTTCTGGGAGGACAAAATTGCCCCGAGATTAGGTATATGGTGGTGGTTCAATAAATATTTACTATTTGCTATGCATAAAATACTTTTTGGCACTGAGAGTTATGCAAAATAAATGCTAAATACAATTAAACTGTCAGAATTGGGAGGATCCTTGTAAGTCATTTAGTTCAATCTCTATTTGATTCCTATGTCCCCTCTAGAACATGGTTGAAAAGTGACTGTTAGGATTGACAGCTTCTAGTGATGGAAAACTTGCTCTTTTGTGGTTCACAATCTAGTTTGAGAGAGATGTCAAAAAGGTAAACAAAAGTTATTTTATATTAGTACTTTGGTGCTAAAATGAGCTCTAAAGGAAAAAAAATGGCATTCATTCACTTCTTCATTGGTTGATTCAACAAGCTATATGCTGGATACTATATGTTACATCTTGCAAATACAGACACAAAAATCAAATGTTCTCTTTCCTCAAGGAACTTACATGATATTGGGGAGAAATAAAATGAGTATTTAAGTGAAAGTAAAATAAACACAAAGTAAATTCATGGGCCTTGGGTGGGAGAGTGCTCTTACAATTAGGATGTTTCAAGAACTATAGGCAGAAAGAACAGTTGAGTGAGGTCTCCTGAAGCAAATAGAAAGTGATTGGACTTCCTGGGGACTGAGTAAATCAGTTTCAACATTTCTCATCTAAATCTCATTCCATTTTCTTTCCCCAAGCCTTTAGTGGATCAAAATTACAATAAAAAGTAGAAACTAAAGTAAAACATGGCATCAGGACATGAAATGCAATGTGAATTATGTATCTTTTTCCACTATTTACTCCTTGAACTGAGGACACAGTGTTAAACATTTGGGTGAAAAGGAAAAAATTCAATCTAGATGCTTAAAACTATTCACATGTTTGAAAATGTGGAGTAGCAGTCTTAAAAATGGCTAATTCACTAACCACAAGAACAGGGAAGCCTACATGTCAAGGAAATTATCTTGAAAAGAAAAATGGTAAATGCTTTATTCCATTTAGAAGAACCATGGCCTTTGGAGGACAGTCCTCTTTCTTGAAAAGGAGTTAATTTTGGGCAAAATGGTTATTCACATGTATAACAAACTTTCAGGACTTTGTTAATAGCAGGAATTTAATCAATAATTTAGTTGAATGTGATATTGGAGAGGAATTTTAAGGGAGGGAAAATCAAATGACTCCTTTGTTAGTTATTACCATTCATTTTTCCTGACTTCATGAGAGTGGTTCATCTACACTTCAATGGCCAATACATTACTTAGTAGAAGGTCTACGAACAGTGAATAAGGAGCCTTTTAGGCGATTCCCAAACTGACATAGTAAGTTTAAAACTCTTACCATAGCAGATTTTTAGCTGCTTGTATGTGAGTAGTGAGCTACTAATATAATTATGATAAACACTGTATCGCCTCAGGTTTATCTAGTCTTAGGGATTTGTATGAAGCATATAGAGGTGAGGTGATTTGTCCACGGTCATTCAGCAAATGTGAGAAAAGATATTGGAATCTAGGTTTTCCCCCAAATAAATTAGTTAATAAACATTTATTAAGAACGTAATAGGCACCAAACACTGTACTAAATGCTGGGGATAGAAATATGAAAAAGAAACACAGCCCCTACCCTCAAGGAGCTTACAATCTAATGGGGGACAGAAAATACATAAGTAACAGCTTAAAAAGTAGAGATTGGGGGGAGGATATGCCAAAGGGTACTTGGTGTGGCATATCATGTTTGTGGAGTTGAAACCAAGCAGAGATCAGCCGGTAGGACATGACAAGTTGGCTAGAAATCCTGAGCCCTCTATGAAAAAAGATTTTAGAAAGTATTTTCCACTCTGCTTTTTAGCTCTCCAATTAGAGAAGAGAGGCAACTGAGGGACCTGAAAAGGTGTTGAGTACTGAAGCTGAAGCAATCTCCATTATTGTGAGATTTTTGGAGATGAGTTTAAACTGGTAAAAGCATGATATTTATGGAATCAAAACCAAACAGAACAGCTAGTAGGAAATGAATACCAAGTCACACATTGAATACACCAAATCAGGTACCTGTACTTAGCTGGTTTTATTAATTTTTATTTTACCTTAAATTTTGTTTTATTTTTATTTAACAAAATTCTATATTCTTTCTATATCCTCCTATCACTTCTCATTAGGAAAAAAAAGAGAGAAAGAAAAAACCTTGTTGAAAAAAACCAAAAACAAATAAACAAAAAATGCATTTCTAGCAAGACAAATTCCTGCATATCTATGTCCAACAATGTACAGCTTATTCTGCTTCCTAAAGCTATCACACCTCTGTGAGGAACTGAGTAGCAAGCTTTCTCTTTCTACATTACTTTTTAATATTATATTTTGTGTTTCTACTATCTACAAGACATTGTATAGGACACTATATGGGGATATACTTAAAGAAACACACACACACAGGCAGATGACAACTTTGTCGTCTGTCCTAAAAAATCTTGTGATGTAGAAAACATTTCTATGTAAAACAATAGTAGTCAGCATATGAGAAGTATAAATGACTTATGGATTGTTGGGGATTAAGACACTCAATTACAAAGTGTTCCTGCTGCACTGGGCTCCTTGGTGTTTCCTTGTATAACCTCTACATTTCCAGACGAGCTATTGGAGTCTCAGATGCCTTGCCATTCAGATGGTGAGCATCTGAAACTGCTCAGCCTCACAGCCTACATGTGCTAAATTATTCGGTGGGCAAATGAACATTGGGACAAGCATTACTTACTTTTTTTTTTTCCTCTCTCTTTGTACAACTCCCCCATAACTGCTCAGGGACTGACGTGTTATTCCTGTTTCCTTGCTGAGATAACTAGTGATCAAGAATGTATCTTTCTGCTTTTTCTTTCTTGTCTTGGCCCCCAAGGTCAACTCCCTTTAGCTTGAATATCTCATGGACCCCTTTTCTTTTGACCCCTCAACAATCCTAGTTTTAACAGGACCTCTCTTTCTTTCTTGTTTCCCCAGATTTCCTTGGGAGAAGGAGAGGGGGAATGTAGCCCCATAAAAGTGTACACTTCTGTCTTCTTCTGTATGTTCACTGTGAATCTTGATATTTTTAAAAGGGAATATGGCTTAAAACATAGGAGAGAGAATGAAAATTGAATTATAGATTAAGATTTGAAAATGATCCATATGGAGATGGTAGCTGAAACTATAGTAGTGAATGAGTTTGCCAAGGGAAATAATATTTTAAGAAGAAAGAATTGATTAAAAGGGAGACAGTGAAAGAAATTCAGAGGGGCAGAAAGAGAACTAGAAACTCATTCTTAATGAATATGTCCCTATATTTTCAATACATTCACAGGGTCTTTTTTCTTTAATTCTGGTATCAAATGCTTGCTTGTACAACTCTCTTTGGCTCCTACTTCTTTCAGTGTATTTTTTTTTTCAGTCTTCTAATGATAGCCACCTTGCTGGTAGGTTCTGCTTTCCTGTAAGACAGTCTTCTTTTTTGTTCGGGGTTGGAAATTATCTTTTCCCACAGAGTATCTGTACCACTTCTTGAGCCAGATTCTGTGTTTTTATCTTTTTTTTTCCTCTGACTAAAGTTGATCCATTATCCTACCTCGCTGCTCACGGATATCCTATAAAATTCCTCTATTCATTCCCCAACCTAGACTTGGTCCATGCTATACAAATTCATTTTGTGGCCATGGTCTACTTTTCTAGGTCAGAAGATAATAGATTTAGATTTGGAAAGGATATCAGAAGTCATCTAGCCCAACTCAGCTTTGATAACTGAATAATCTTGGGGAGGTTAAACTTCCACAAGGTCACAGTGGAAGAACTGAGATTCAAATCCAGGTCATCTGGCTCAAAATCCAGAAATTTTTCTATTTTATTATGAGCCACATCTGCACAATTCCCTATGCAGGGGCTGTCAGGCTATAGGTGCTTTCTTTTCCCTGACTAACCTCACTTATTGATCCTGAATCCGTGTGTTAACACAAAAGCCTGACAAGGACCTTTTCAGCCTCATTCCTCAGAGATCAGTAGGGAAACAAAGATTGGTACTAGAGGGAAGCACTACATCTTTCTTTCTCCTTTTTTTTTTTTTGAGGGGGGAGGGCAGGTAAACTGGGGTTATGTCACTTGCCCAAGGTCACACAATTAGTAAGTGTTAAGTGTCTGAGGCTGGATTTGAACTCAGGTCCTCCTGAGTGCTCTATTCACTGTGCCACCTAGCAACTCCCTAGCACTATATCTTTCTAAGCTCCTAAATGAAATTCTGAAGTCACTTCCCCATTCTTTCTAACTTCTTATAGCTTAGCAGAATTATATAAAGGAAATAGTAGAAGGGCACTGCTCTGTGAATTATTGCTGATATCCTCAGATACATTCTCATTCTGCTCTATGTATTCTGAAGTTCTCAACCCCCAAGTGACTTCCTGAGCACATTTTTAATTATGATGTAATCATTTAGAGCTCAGATACTCTGTATGGAGCTATAACTAGAAATTATTTCATCTGGGGGCAAAATGGTTAACATGGGAGCATATAGATGGTGACTGCAGTGATGATAGGGAAGACAGTATGACCATGGAACCAGGGAGTAGTCTGCTCATGTCTCCATCAAGGGTGGGGTTTGTAGAAGGAAGGTCTTGGGAGAAAGATGACAAAGTTGTTCATGAAGATCATCTTACAATCAACCTAGTTTCCTGATTGCTTCTGATACAAACAAGACTATTACTGACTCCTTTGCTCATATTACTTACTAATTCTCTCCACAAATCTGAATGTTACCCATCTTTCACGGTTGACCTAAAATCTCATCTTGTCCATGATACCTTTCATCACTATTCAGATCCTATTCATTTTTTCCCTTTATCTAATAATGAAATTAATTGCTTAGTTACTTTTAGAAAGTACATACATTTTGACTCCCCATATATCAAGTCATCATTTCTGTGAGTCCCTCAGACCAAAAATTCCTTCTCTACTCACCACTAAATGTATTGTTTCCCTCTCTTAGAATGTAAGCTTATTGATATTTGGATTATCTTTTTATATTTATATCTTTAGTGCTTAGTACATTTCCTGGCACATAGTAAGCACTTAAATACTTTCAAATTCATTCATTCATCTAAACTCCCTTACAAATTAAAGTTAATCTTTTCTGTTATAATACTTATTTAAAATCTCATAATTTTTCCTTGATTGTTTCATATATGTATTGTCATCTTCAAAAAGATTCTGTGATTTCTTTAAGGGTAGAGACCACATTGTCTATTTCTTTTTTTGAATCCCCAAAATGTGTATATAGGTGGAGCTAAAAGGTATTATAAATATTTTACAGGAGGCTATGAGAATCTATGTGGTACAGACAGGGGTGGTGGGAGAGGCTGCAGTAGAAGGAAGGCAGAGGTATGAAGAGAAAGAAAGTGGCATGCACATGGCCATGGTGTTCCCAACTCTGGCATCCTATGTGAACCATAATGACAGCTGCATCAAGAGGCTTTAATGGGCATATGATTTCAAATCTGTCATATTGAGACTGGAGTGGAAGTGGTTAGGTAGAACAGCTTTGGACCTTGACTTAAAATTCCTATCAATTTCTTTAGTTTGAACTGGCTGTCCTTCCATTATATTAATAAGAAAGGGGTATTAAAAAAGTTAATTAGAGTTCAGAAGCATGGAAAATGGCATGCATGTGTGTATGAGTCCACAGAATTTACTACCTGATACAGTTCCTTCTTCAATGTGCTATTCTGTTTCAATTATTTGTCCTTTAATTTTTAACTTGTGTGCTATTTGAAAAAATCTGGAGTAGAGAAATATTGTTAAGGGCTCGAGACAAGCTTTCCCTTCTCTTCTCACATTCTCTCCCTGAGCAATCTCATTTTTTAGTGACCACCTCAAGGAGCATGACTTCTAAATGTTACTCTGAACATGGGTGTAGCTAAGAGGGGTGCTAGACTTGATGACTTGGTTTACTGGTTTTCCCAAAATAAAAGATAAAAAACTTGCTAAACTGACTAGTCATCTCCCTGGGCCTCTGTCTACACTTAGAGCAGCTAGATTTTAAAAAGAAAACTGCCTAGGTAGTGACCTTGCTTCTTGCTGAGACACACTGGCTATGCAACATTTAAGTACTATTAGATGTACTTTTTGAGGTGAGACTTTATATAGCCACATCTATGAGCTCCAGTGGAGAAGGGAATGAGGGGAAACCATTCTCTACCCTATACAAGAGATACACACAGCACTTAGGAGTGCTGTGTGCTTTAAAAATGACTCATTCTCTACTGAACAGCTTATGGTCGTCTGATGGGCAAAAATGGGCTCCTTATCTTAAAATGGAATTTTATTTTCTATAACATTTTTCAATCTAACTCTCAAATTAAGCCAAAGTATAGTTGATGTTAACATTTCCAAAGTGGCACAAATCACTGTTCCTAAAAAATAAAAGTAAAAAAGTATATGTTTTAACATTTGATTTTAATTTTAATTGGTACTAAGAAGCAAAATTGTACATTTTTTTTTCTAGCTTAGAAGTTAGGGCTGACTCTAACATCATCTTAAATAAATGTGATTATCTTTTTTTTTTTTTTAAGAACTGAAGACCCAACCACCCTAATAAAGGATAGAAGGGTTATTTTATAAATGTAAAGTATATGAATAATGATGTGCTGTGGGACTAAATGAGGCGCATTATACCAGGAATGAGCAAATTAACTACAGGACCTGGTGAAAGGTGGTAATTTCAGAGCAGCCAAATGCATGCACTTGTACCTTTTTGATTCACCTTTCTGAAAGGGAAAATGTATTTTGCTAGGAACTTTTTCTCACAAACAAATGGAAAATGACTCCCACACTGCTTTTCTGGGTTAAATTAAGACTCTCCCTTTTGTTTACTCCCCCCCTCCCCCAATTCTTATTCCTTTACTCACCACTATAGGCTTGAACATTTTGAAGCTTGTCTAAAATGCCTGTCGTTTGCTTCCCTTCTTTTCTGGGAGGTCTGGTATCTTTCTTACAGTATTGTGTTTTGAGATCAAGTTTACTATTCTTGAATGTATAGGTTATATCCTCTTTTTTCAATGCCCCCACACCCCTCCTTAGAGATTAGACTGAGGAAAATGGTCACACATTAGGTTTTGCTTTTTTTAAGGTTAATTCTTTACTTTACTTGTTCTTTCCTTTCACTTCACATACAAACATAGGTATCTCCTAGTCTAAAAACAAAACAAAACAATAACTGGAACTAAAAAAAAAAATCATTGTGTGATGATTTTTCTAGCCCATCATCTTGAAATGGTTTTCCTGAAGGTCCCCAATCCAATGGTCAAATCTAATGTTCTTTTTCTCAGATCTCATCTTTCTTGACAACTGTGCATTATTCATCACTGATGACTTCAGGCTCCTTGGTGAAGCTTTGTACTTCTTGGAACTCTATCCTCCATTGGCTTCCAAGGCCTTGCACATTTCCAGTTCTCCTTCTACATCTCTAATTTGCTTTACTATCTCCCTTTTCATCACTTTTTTTCTTCTTAAAATCTATTAGTGAGTTCATCCACTACTGTAATTTCAACTGCCATGTCTGTAAGGATCACTTCCAAATTTTACTTTATATTTCAATTTTCATTCTCTCTCCTGTGCTTTAGACACATTTTTTTTTTTTTGGAAGGGGAAAGACAATGCAATTGGGGTTAAGTGACTTGCCCGAGGTCACATAGCTAGTAAGTGTCAAGTGTCTAAGACTGGATGTGAACTTAGGTCCTCCTGATTCCAGGGCCATTGCTCTATTCACTGCACCACCTAGCTGCCCTTTAGATGCATTAAAAAAAAAAACATTTTTCAATTCAATTTTATTTTTAGGTCTGAATTGTATCTCTCCTACCTCTACCCAACTTCTACTTAAAAAAGCAAGGAAAAGGGTGGAGGTGGAGCCAGGATGGCAGAGAAAAGGCAGTGACTCCCCCAAGCTCTCCTTAAAACCCTTGCAAACACCAATTTCTGGAGCAGCAGAACCCACAAAAGGATAAGGTAAAATAATTTTCCAATCAAAAACAGCTTAGGAGGTCAGCAGGAAATGTCTTTTGCACCTGGGTGACCAGGCGAGCACAGTCTATTGCAGGCCTCGCCAGCTCAGACTGGGCCACAGCAAACCAGAAGTAGGTCTTGGGAGCCCTGAATCAATAGCAGCAGCAGGAGCTTCCAGAGCTCTCAGCCTGCAGGTGGTCAGGGAATTGAACAAATGGTCAGAAGGAGATTAGAAAGGTATTTTTGCTGGCACTGACAGCAGGATTCTATTGTTTTATCTATACTCAGATCTGGGTCACAGTCCTGTGAAGTAGTTCCAGGGTGAGAAGGAACACTAACACACCAAAGCTCCTGGCTACAGTGGGGTGGTGTAATGGTAATGAAATTTCAAGATCCTTTTGTATTGCAAAGCTAAGAGGTACATAACACCTTATTTCAAATTAAGCCTCTGTTAAAGAAACAGAAGGTATGAACTCCTGTTGTTGACATAACAGGAAAGGGCTGAACAGGGAGGAGCCATACTGTATACAAGGAAAAACCGCAGCTGAGAAAGACAGAATTTCCTGGAAACTTGTGGTGGTGGAGCTTCTTCTGAGGGCCAGCTGGAGCAGCTGAGAAGCTGCTGGGGATTACCTGAGGACCAGCCAGAGCTGCAGAAGACTGAGAAAGCATTACTGGGGTGTTGGTATATTGTCTGTTTGGGCATTGTTGAGCCTTGACTTCCCAAGGATAGAGACTATGAAGGATTTAAGGGGGACTGGACACTGTGAGCTTCAGTGTGGGACAGGAACTTCATGGAGTGCTGGACAAAGACCTGGGAGCTGTCTGCCTTTGAACCCAGGTGACAGTTTGGTGAATCCAGGTAGGATCTGGGACCATGAAAGGGGATCTAGGGAATCTGAGAGCCTACTGTGAGTCAGGCTGAAAGAAGTCTTTACTTAGAGACTGTGTACTGAATGAGAAGATTGTGATTTACTTCGGACTGAGGAGTGGATGGCCTGTGTATTTTCAGATGATTGAATAGTGAATGATGATTGAATAGTGACTGATTTGTAACTTAGTGTGGCCCATGAGTGGAGAACTTTGACTTTTGTATTTTGTGACGCTGAAAGAGGCAAGCCTCCTTAAAGATGATTGAATGATTGAGTTGATTGAATGAGTGAGTTATTAACTGGTTGACTGACTAAATGATTGTACTTTGTTGAAAACTATGCCACCACTGTGGTGAAAATTATGTGGCCATTTTAGTGATAAGTTGTTGTGAATGCTGTATTTTGATTTTCTGTGATAAGTTGTAATATTATGAATGCTGTACCTTGATTTTCTGTGAATGTTTTGCTTTGATTTGTTATGGAATAAATAGAGTATTCACTATACTATGTAATCAGAACCCTGAAAGCTGTTCACAGCAGCATTCTTCTGGAAAGTTGCTTGTGCATGGCTTTACAGGCAAGGACTCTTGGCACAGTTCCAGGGCAGAAAAGAGTACTTGCAGTTACAGATGAGAGCACAGACCAGAAGAGTAGTAAGCAAACATCTCTTTAAATTGTACCACCTTGGAAGAACTGAAAACTTATAGGTCCCTAGACATATCTCTGAAAAAAGCTGAACAAAACCATTGAAACATGAGACAGTGTGCCCTGCACCCTGGAAACAGAGCCCTACTTTAACAGGGTTTTAACAATCAAGTAATAGGCTGGGAAAATGAGCAAACAGTTGAAAAAACAAACAAACCTCTGACTGTAGAAAGTTACTATGGTGACGAGGAAGATCAAAAGACACACTCAGAAGAAGATAACAAAGTCAAAACTCCTATATCCAAAGCCTCCAGGAAAAAATATGAATTGGTCTCAGGTCACAGAAGAACTCAAAAAAGATTTTTATAATCAAGGAAAAGAGGCAGAGGAAAAATTGGGAACACAAATTAGAGTCATACAAGAACATCATGAAAAATACGTCAAAAGCTTGGTAATGGAGGCACAAAAATTGCTGAAGAAAATAACACCTTAAAAACAGACTAGGCCAAATGGTAAAAGAGATGCAAAAAGCCAATGAGGAGAATGCTTTAAAAACAGAGTTGGCCAAAGAGAAAAAGGGGAACACATATTCACCAAAGGGAAAAAAATCCTTGAAAAATAGAATTGGATGAATGGAAAAGAAGGTTCATTGTATCTCTTGTATATCCATTTTTCCTCCCATGGATTGTACTCAGTTTTGCTGGGGAGGTGAGTCTTGTTTGTAATCCTAGCTCTTTTGCCCTCCAGAATAGCATATTCCAAGCCCTCCAGTCCTTTATGGTAGAAGTTGCTGAATCTTATCTTACCCTGACTGTGACTCCATTATACTTAAATTAATTTTTTCTTTGGCCACTTTCAAATTTTTCTCTTTGATTTGGGAGCTCTGAAATTTGGCTATAATATTCCTGGGAATTTTTATTTTGGGATCTTTATGATTGAACGATTGAGTTACTAAGTGATTTATTGACTAAATGGTTGTACTTTGTTCAATACTATGTGACCACTTTGGTGAAAAGTACGTGGGCATTTTAGTGATAAGTTGTTGAGTTGTGACATGGTGAATGTTGTATTTTGATTTTCTGTGATAAGTTGTAGCATTCTGAATGCTGTACCTTGATTTTATGTGAATGTTTTGCTCTGATTTGTTACTGAACAAATAGAGTGTTCACCATACTATGTAATCAGAACCTTGCAAGCTGTTCACAGCAGCTGTCCTCTGGAAAGCTGCTCGTGCTTGGCTTTTACAATGATGAAAAATGCTATTCATCCCCAGAGAAAGAACTGATGATGTCTTAATGTAGATTGAAGCATACTTTTAAACTCTATTTTTCTTGAGAGTTTTTTGTCTTTTCTTTTCTTTTTTTTTTTGTCTTTTCTTTCACAGCATGACTAATATGGAAATGGTTTATGTGACTACATATGTATAACCTATATCAAATTGCTTGATTCCTCAATGAGAGAGATAGGAATGAGAGAGAATTTAGAGCTCAAAGTTTTAAAAACAAATGTTGAAAATTGTTTTTATGTGTTAACTGGGGAAATATAAAAGACTGAATAAATTTTTAAAATTCAAAACAGCACATTTCAAACTGAAGAGGAAAGAATTTTAAAACTTCAGCTATTCCTGTCATATCATACCATC
>CM053592.1:119035766-119061722 GCA_028646515.1 Pseudochirops corinnae
GCCTCCTTACTCAGTCATTCAGTCATCTCAAAGTGCAATAGTCAAAGTCTTCCACTCATGGGCAACTAAGTTAACTCAATCAGCACTTATTCAGCAATCAATTACTAAGTATCATTAATCACTAAGTACAATCATTAGAAAATACACAAATCCTCCACCCTAGGTCACTAGTAAGCCACGTTATCATCACAGCATTTAATACTCAAGGAGAAGTCTTTTCTTCAACTCGACCAGAAGCAAGTTCTCAGCAATCTCTGTTTCTGGAGAAACAAAGCTTAACAAAGCCACAATAGACATTTCCAGTGTCCTCATCAATTCACCCTCTGCCTACAGAACAGTCTTAAGACCCCTGAAAACATCAGCAAGACCCTCTTCCAGTATTTCTGTAAACATACAACAAGAAAATTCTTCTTCAGGGTTTCTGAGCCAACAGCAAGTTTCCAGAACCTCTGCAACAACAGCATTGTCCTTCACCAGCAGAGAATCTGGCAAAACAACATCAAAAACAGACAGACAGAATACTGGCACCACAGTCAAGCCTCCTCAGTCCTCTGATAATTCGGCTGGCCCTAGGACCCAGAAGAAATCTCAACTGGATCCTGGAATGAAAATCACTCCCCCCAGGTTTTCAAAATCAAAATTGTTTTCTCCAGCCTAGGTGGGGCTTTCCTCTTCAGCCTTCCTGGTGGCTGCAACTTCAGCCTCCATGATTCTTGTCCAAAGAAAATTCTGACTAAGTTCTCAGTTCAGCAGTAGCAGCCCAGCCTCCAGGTGCCGCTGAGAGAAACTCTCTCTCTCCCCAGCAGAAGAGAATCTGCCACCAGATCCTGGTCTCAAGAAAATTCTGACCATGCTTCTCTGGGGCTTTTCTTATATGTGCCCAGCATTAGCTTCCTGTTTCAGCCAACACCTTCCTGTTTTGTCAGCAACAGGAGACAGGAGTTCATACCTTCTGTTTCTTTCACAGTGGTTTGATTAGTTACCAAGGGCTAAGTACCTGCTTATTTGCCAACACAAAAAGGGATCTTCAAATTCAAATTAATTACCATTACAAACAAATAAATAGAAGAAAATTCACTCAATTAGTTGTGGAAGTACAAATGATTATGTGATAAAACAATGTTTTCATTCTTTATTTTACCCAAAAGCAATATGATTTAAAGTCTGATAAATTTCTATCTTTAAGTTTATAGCAATCATAAAATTGCTTCCCCTCCCCCCCCCAGAAGATCCTTATTTATTTTGGTGCCCTGTCTTTATACTTTCAGTTTAATTCACCAACCATTTATCAAGCACCTACTATGTACCAGGCTCTATAAAGAACAAAAAAAGTCCCTGCTTTGAGGGAGCTTACTAAGATGAAAGAGCATGCATGGCAGATAAATATATAGCCAAGTATCCATTAGTGTGAATAAGGAATTCCTTAAAGTGTTTACATGTATTCGAACATGTACTAGTTAACATTATAATTATGTAAAATATGGAATTGATCCCAGCCCAATGGAAATATGCAAATTTGAATAATGCAAACATTTTGAGGAATTCCCTCTAGTTAGGACCTAGCTGTATACAAATTATAGAGAGTAATTTTATGAGGTGAGATACGGAGAACACTAATTAACGGGTAGATCAAGAAAGATTTTATGTTGGTGGTAGCCTGTGAGCTGTGATCTGAAGGAAGCTAGAAGTTTTAGAAAAGAGAACATAGTGGGGGAGGGAGTGCAAAGGAGACCTCTAGTTTGCAGACAGAATGTCATGTACAGAGGACAGGACAGCTTTGTTGGCATATAGATTGCATTCTGAGAAATAATATGCAGGATTTTTTTTTGTTTGGGGGGAAGTTTTTTTGCAGCACGTGGTCTTCCTAAGTAGCAGAAATTTGTGTTTCTTCCTCTATAAAATTATGAAATCCTTCTATCTTAGATCTCTATGAAACACTAAGAAAAGAGAGAAAAAAAAATGACAACAACCATGACTACACTTAGCAAGTGGAACAGTTGACATTTCAATCAGAACTAGACATTTAATTTCTTTCTAAACATGTTTGGATGGCAAATTTTAGGCAATGTTCAGACCAGATAGTTAAGTCTTATGTATTTCATGTGCAATTAAAATAGCCCTAGAATTTGCATTGTTTAAACTGTTGCAATAAATCCATTCATAATGAATATATTGAACAGGAATAATTTGAGTATGGCTGACGTAAGTTTTTCCTCCTAGTCTTTAATGCTTTTAATAGATCTCCTCAAAGAAATCAATCTACCTTTTCTTGATAAAATATCTTACCTTAATAAAATCATCAGTAGGTTGATTTTGGAATTTAAAGGTGATCTGGATAGGCTATCATCAGAAGAAGAGGAAATGTGTCTCAGCCAGTAATTTCATGTAAGTTCCTATTCAAATGAATCTCTAGGGGGGAAAAAATAAAATTAGGTCCTAATTTCTTTTCAATTGGTTCAAGGTGTTCTTTCTTTTAATAGGGGTATTAAGGCACATAGCATTTACTAAAATTATTTTAATTGCTATCCCATTTATAAGAATGATGAACATAGTAAATATATCTTTTGAAATAGAAGAGAAATTAAAAGGAAACATCTTCTCCACAAATAAAGCAATTAAATACGCATAATACTTCATCACGAAAATTGGGGCTCCAATCAATTATTAACCTCTTCATGCTTTGCAAATGCTTTAAAATTTTTAATCAGTCCTTCTGCACAACGCTTCTGTAAGATGGAGGGATATTATTTATTCTTAATCTTTTTTTTTTTTTTTGGTAGATATAGAAGCAGAGAAGAATGAGGTTTAGGATCTTTCCTAGAACTAGAGCAGAAAATTTGAATATTTAAAACTTTAAGATTTAATAATATATAGTAATATATAATATAATAATATATAGTAATATAATATAAAACAACTTGTTCATATGACATCATTTTTCTACAGCACACTTTCTTCACAAAAACTAGATGCTTCCTTTGATATTTTTCCAAACCAACTAGCAATTGATCTCAATAATGCCTAACTCTCAACTTACCAGCAACTCTTTAAACATAAATAACAATTCTCTAATTAACAAAATGCTAAATCTATTCACTCTATTAATGAACAATAAAATATGCCTCAACATTTTTTTTGCTGAATTTAATTTTTTAAGCACCATCTGGGAAAGGTCATGATATCTACTACTAAATAATATACTCCAAAGGATAATTTAAAAAGTCCAATTAATAGAATTTGTCTAATTAGTCTCTTTTCCCAGGTTGGACTCTCTTTCCTCTGAATCCTACTCTCCTCCCACTCTAACTCTTTTTAGTTTTGGGGATAAGATAACAATTTAATTGTCAAAAATTCAGTAATTTCTCTTAGGGATGAATAAAGAAACCTCTTAAAGTAGCTAGTCACAGTTAAAACTAAGGCTAATAATGGTCATTATTCCTGCAATTGGTTTGGCCAAAAATTCCAATGGAGAGGCACAGCACGTTCCATTCATACCCACATAAAGACTGTTTTCTCTGGGTTTGTTTTTGCCTATTTTTGAACACATTGGGTGTTAGAGCTGGAAGTTCAACTCCCTTATTCCACATGTGAGGAAATCAAGGCACAAGAATGTGAAATGCCTTTCAAAGTGTTCATCTCATCTTATATAAAGCAGGCACATTGGAGAGAGGAAAAGGTCTTTTTTTTTTATCAATAGTGGCTACAAACAGATAAAATTTCAGATTTAAAGTGATTTTTCTCCTCCCCCTTTATGCCCACTGGAATATTCACTTTAGGTCCCCATGGCTAGTGGGCGGGGGAGAGGGAGGAACATCTCTGATTCATACTTTACTCATGGTTCAGGAGAAAAAGCTTGGCTCACTTTGAGATTATACTTCAGAACCGTCTGCTGTTCTTCAGAGACTATTTGTAGACCGGGGAAAGAGTCTTCATGAGACAATTTCTTGTCTTTGATATGCTTTTGATTCTATGATTGCTAAGGGCATGTCTGGTTTTAGCTGTATATAATATGAAAAGGACATTTTGTGCTATCTTCTTATCTACATGATAAGATTTGCCTCTTTAGATGGATGTGAGAAATGTGCTGGGGAATAAGTGATCCAATTTGGTTGGAACAGAGAGTGGTCAAGAGGTAGAAATGTTTTTTAAAAAGTCTGTAAAGGTGTATATGGGAACCCAATTAAGATGTCTCCCCTCTGAGCTGACGAATTTGATTTTTATACTAAAGGTATTAGAGAAACACTAAATATTTGCCAGTGAGGAAGTGGCATAATCAGACCTGAGCTTTAGAAGAATGTTTTTTAGTAACAATGTGGAGTGAAGGCAGGGAAGCTATCCTGAAAGCACAAAGACCAATTAAGACACAATTTCAATAATCCAGAAGAGAAGCGATTAGGGCCCGAAATAGGCTTGTGACTTTAGGAGTTAAGAGAAGGGGATGGGTACAATACGTATTTTTGGAGAGAAGGGGAATATCATAGCTACTTTTCAGTTTTTGAATGACTATCTTCTGGAAAATAAATTCAACTTGTTCTGTATAGCCCAAGAGGACAAACCTAAAACCAGTGGATAGAAGGTTCAAAGGTGCAGAGTTAGGCTCAATGTACATTATTTTACTATTCAACTATTTTATTATTTTCAATTTTGCTATGTTACTATTTTACTTAGTTCAAAGTTCTGTGCCAATGGGATAGTGACAAAGCCACAGATACTGATACATTGGGAGCTGTAGTCACAACCCTGCACACAGGCAGCCCAGGACATACAGTCATCTCACTAGACTGAAGAAGCAGTGGAATTCAGCAACCCTCCCCATGTCTCAGGAGCCTTTTTAAGCAATTAGCATTAGGAAAGGGTTAGAAAAAGTGCTTTCAAACCTGTCTACTTCCCCAAGCCTTTGACTGCTTATCATGGCGAATAGGGATCTCACCCTGAAGTCAACACACACACACATGCACGAGTATACAAAAATTTTTCTACGATGATTCCACTCCCCATTGACACATGGAATGTGTGAATGCTTATGAACAACCTCAAATCCAGTAGACCTGAAAGATGAAAAGTTCTCATGAGAGAAATCAGAAGGTATCACATCCAAATAGCAGCCCTCCATGAAACAAGGATGGCCAATGAAGGCCAGCATCTCAAAGTCAGAACTGGATAACTCTCTATCAATGCACAGCTACGACTTCTGAGTAATTTGGATTAGAAAATTTCCTGGAGCACTGGGAAGTAAGTGATTTTTCTGGAGTCACACAATTAGAATATATCAGATTCAAGGTGTCTGCCTGGGTATTCCTGGCCCCAAGTCTGGTCTTCTACCCAGTATACAACTCTGCTTTTTGGTGTCAGGCAGTATAGTGCAAAAAGTAGTTGTGTGAGCAGTGATAATAGGATTTGAAGACACAAGAGTAAAGCTATGGAAAAGCATATGATATATTTTTGAAAATTTCCAACAGAAAACTAAGAAATCTGATGAAAAAAATAGGATTGAGATTTGGAAGAGAATGTAGAGATCATTCAGTTCAACCTCTTCATTTTATAAATTAGAAAAGCTGACCTACCCAAAGTCAAATTGGCAGTAAATAGCAGAGCTGAGACTGGAAACCAGTTCTTTTCTTAGCCCAAGGTGGTTGTTATGGTGGCACCAACATGAAGAGCAGTGGGGACTCTGAGCAAGTATCTTAATCCTTTTGTGCCTGAGTTTCTCCATCTGCAAAAATGGCATGATGATTTCTTATCCTCATTCTAATTTAGTGAATTTAAAGAACTCTTATGGCCTAATAGAATTTATTCCCATAGGACCAAGTCCAAGAAATCTGTTGTTATTGGTCTCAACTGATCATGAAGCAATCCTCAGCAGCCACATGAATCAGCACCAATTTATCATTCAACCTGCTTGTAGCTCTTTGGAGATTATCGGGGGTTTTAAGATATTAGTCAATTAAATATTCTGAGCACAGGAAGCATGTTAAAAGTCCCCTTGGACTTGGAATCAGAAAACATGCATTAGCATACCAGTTCTGTCACTTCATAGAAGACCTTCAATAAGCATCTTTACTTTCTGAACTTCACTTTGTCTATAAAATGGAAATAATAATAACTATATTATCTATCCTCTGGAGTTTTTAAAAATAATTTGTCGATTTTAAAACACTGTTAATGCATTGACTCTTTAAAAAATAATAAAATAGGGTTTACTTGTTATCTTCATACTATGCAATAATCTAAAGTCAATTAATTTCAGAATCAATAAAGTTGTCCCTCTTTCTTTCCAGTACAGGAGTCTTATTTTGTCACTTAACCAGGGATGTGATATGTTGTATTAGAAAAGTACTGGCATTGCAGGGAAAAAGCAGACTTCTCAATCCCAGTTCAGGCACTTCTAGACTATTTGATTTGGAACAAGGTACAGTACCTCAGTTTCTCCATCTGTAAAATGGGTATGCTAATATTTATTTTGGGGAAAGGAATTTGTATAGACTTAGAACATTAAAAAAAAAACATGGGCCATTATTATCTGGATCTACAGATTAATTATCATTCCAATTCAAGCAACTGAGCCACTGCCATTCACTAATAAAGATAACTTAAATTTTCCAAACTTGTCCTAAAAGTAATTAAGCTGAAATCATTTTGAGTTATAGATCCATTGAATGATTTGTTTGGTGATATTCACACCTCCAGAGTCATTAAAAATTCATCCGATTCTAAGAAGAAATATTCCTCTTTGGCTACATTGACTGCATTTTTTGTTTTTCCTTTATGCAAGGAGGCCTAAGGATATATCTGTGACATTCAGAAAACAAAGAGTTCCATTGTGATTGTTTTGGGGAGATATGTTAAAGTGATTTTTTTGGGGGGGTCAGAAATGACAATTTCTCCCTCACGTAAAAAAATAAAATAAAAGTCCTACGTTTAGAAAACTTTGAATTTGTAACAACTGACAAAATTGACAATCTCCCCCTCCTCACAAAAGTAGACACAATGAGCAAAATCACGAATGATATGATGGAAAAACTGGACTTAAGAGACAGGAATCCTACTGCTGATTCTCTCGAGCTGTGCCATTGGGCAAATAAGTCTCTTAACTTTTTTAAGTGTCAAATTCCTCATCTGTAGAATAGAAAAAATAATAATAATAATATGTTCCCAGGGCTACTGGGAGGTTTAGACGAGATTTCATGCTAAGCACTTTGCAAACCTGAGGGTGCTACATAAATATCAGCTTTTATATCATTATTTTGAATTTCATGATCTTTCAGTGGACAGAATTCATTCTAATATTCTTGGGAATCACCGGCATTTATTTTGTTTTAATGTTATGGCCTTCTGTATTAAGATACCATGTGCTCAAGACATTTGTACTTGAGAAGGAAAAAAAAAATAGCTCTTATATGTCAGTCCAAAGATGATCCATTTTGTGAATTACGTGAAGTAATTGTTAAATCTCATATTATCTTTTCAGCTTCCATCCAACATATTCCTGAGCCATCTGGCCCTTTATTATCTGGTTACATGTACAAACTAATTTAAGTATTCACTTAAGCAAAACATAATTAAGAATGTAACTCTCCATTGAAAAGAAGGAAAAAAGAATCTACACATATAATATTTGTATTCCAAAGCCAAAAAAGGAAATTGGAAGTTAACCAGTACTGTGGATTCTCTATACTATTGCTTCCTTCTGTGGTCTTAAATAATTGAGTTTATCATACAGAAAATAGAAAGCAGCTGTTTTCCTCTGGTGAAAAGAAAACACTAAATTGAAAGTGTCCTGTGTAGAACTTGGATAGTGACCTATTGGGAATTTTCTTAATGTGGAAATTATCAAGCACTAGAATGAGATACCAAAAAATTTGCATATCTTTTCTTCTTCGGAAACCTTAAAAACATAAAAAAGGGGGTGCAGCTAGGTGGCACAGTGAATGGAGCATCGGCTCTGGAGTCAGGAGGATCTGAGTTCAAATATGACCTCAGACACTTGAGATTTAACTGTGTTACCTTGGGCAAGTCACTTAACCTCAATTGTCTTGCCTTCCCCCCCCCAAAAAAAAAAAAACATAGTAATGGATGTCAAATATGTGGTACTTTACTACCTGAAAAGTATTTTACATACAAGGTCTCATTTGATCCCTTTTATAACCTTGTAAGTCATTGATAAAAAGTATTTTTATCTCCTTTTTATAGATGAGGAATCACCCTCAGAGAGATTAGGTGGCTTGCCTAGAGCTCGTTAAATCTCAGAGGCAAGATTAAAATTCAGATCTTTCCTGACTCTAAACCCATCGCTCTTTCTTGATATTCCACTCCAAAATTGTATGTGTCTGGGAAGGCTTAGGCAGCTAGGTGGTATGATGGAAAGAGTTCTGGGCCTGGACTAAAGAAGATCTGAATTCAAATCTAACCTCAGACACTTCTGAGTTGTGTGAACCTGAGCAAGTCATTGAATTCTGCTTGCTTCAATTTCCTCATCTCTAAGATAAGCTGGAGAAGGAAACGGCAAATCACTGTAGTATCTTTGCCAAGAAAACTTGAAATGGAGTCACAATGTTGGACACAACTGAAGAACTATTGAACACCCATATTAAAAGCCTCTTAACCTCTGTTTGCCTCAGTTTTCTTAACTGTAAAATGGGAAGAACAGTAGCACCTACCTCTCAAAGTTGTTTTAAGGATCAAGTGAAATATTTATAAAGTGCTTAGCACATAGTGTTGCTTAATAAATGTATGTTCTTTTCTCTTCTCCCATTTCTTTTTCTGTTTATCTTCATCTGTGGAACAAAGGGACCAAGAGTCATGGTAGGGAATTAATGCAACTGAAAACAGTTGATAGGGTTTATTCACCACCATCGCTCCTCATTCTACACAGTTTTAAGAAATCTGAAAACATCAGAATCAAGTTGAGAAAATCAAGGCAAGAGAAAAATCATAGTAAGAAAATGATAATCAGTTCTCACTTTCACGTCTGATAGGCTTTTTAACAGTGATATATTTTTGTTTTATTATATTTAATATTTATAATGATGGACAAAAATAACAACAAAACAGGATGTGGAATCAGAAGACTCATGTTGAAATAAGGACTTTCTAACTTGCTATCAATATGACCACAGGCAAGATAATTAAATTCTGTGGCTGTCTATTTCTTTATTTGTAAAAAAAAAAGGTGATTGGACTAGATGGATGAAAATTAAGGTACGATCTAACTGCAGACATATGTTACTCATAAGTTTTTGTTTGTTTGGAGTTCTTTGTTTATTTTATGGCCAATGTAGGATAGTGTGAAGAATACACAATTTTGATTTGGGAAAAATAAGATTTTTTTTATCTGTATTCTAATAATTATAAACTTTGTAACCAAAAGCAAGCCAATCTACTACTTTGAATCAGTTTCTTTTTCTGTAAAATGGCAATCTCACAGGGTTATTGTGAGGATCAAATAAGATAAAGCTATGTAAAGTGTTTTGTGAAGCTAGAAATGCTATAAGAATGTCAGTTGTTTTTTTCTAGTTAAAAACCTTATTCTCATCAATATCACTTGATTGTTAGATAACATTGCGTGTTAATGTTTTGCACACAATAGCCTTACAAGGCTTAAGTTGCTTCCATCCATATCACTATTCAGCATAATAAGGCTCGAGCTTAATCATAAATGGAGGATAGTCTGTTGGAGATTACACATGCTGACTTCCTGGTATTTATAACGAAGATTTCCAAGCCTGAGATTTCCTTGACACAAGCATTGATAATTATCTACTCAGCAAATGGATCTTTTTTGTCAGTTCAAAAGAATTTCATAAAGTTATAAATGTTCTCCAAAAGTATTTTAAAATTCCACAGAATATGACAGGAAACATGGACAAATTGTTCCATTCCCCTTTGGTGTTATTAAGGTCTATCTGAAAGGTACAATATATTTCTGCTATAGTGCCTGTAAATGGTGCATGTACTTATAAAGGTAAAAACTGTTTTCCTTTAGGATCTCACTAATGCAGCAATTCAAGGAGTGCATTTGCTCAGCATGATGAGAGTCAGTGAGGTGGATAGAGCAGAAAAATCCAGAACCTGTGGTCAGAAGTGATCTTAACATCTCGAAGCTTCCATTACCTTTGATTTAACATGAGGCTATTATGTATTCTATCTACCTCACAGAGTTGATGTGAAGACCAAAAGTGATGGGCACAAACAAATGTCAACTGTTAGATGAACTAGACAGAAGCTTAGACACCTTCATGTCAGGAGAAAACAGATACAAATTGGTTAGGTGATTTGATCAAGGTGTTAAGGTAGTTAGCATCAGAGGCATATTTTGAACCCAGGTCCTCTGACTCTACAACAGGTGTCCTGTTGTACCATGCTGCCCCCACATCTAGCAAGAGCCTACTATTTGAAAAAGCATAGTCCCTGTCCTAATACTATATAATAAGACTTTAGCCTGCCAAGAAAGGAAATGGTATATTCACTGAGGGGCAGCTAAGTGTCATAGTGGATAGAATGTTAGGCCTGGAGTGTCTTCCTGAGTTCAAATTCTGCCTCAGACACTTAATAGCCGTATGTCCCTGGGCAAGTAACTTAACCCTGTTTGCCTCAGTTTCTCATCTATAAAATTATCTGGAGACAGAAATAGCAAATCATTTTATCATCTTTGCCCAGAAAACTTCAAATAGGGTCACAAGAATCAGATGCCACTGAAATAATGGAACAACAACAAATGAAAGGAGTTAGTGGTACTTCTAGAGTAGCTTTTTACTTGCAGCCCCATGATTAATTTTAAGTCAAGGACAGTATAAATTCATTATATTTATTCAACATATATATGACTTCGAAGTTACTGAAGAGTTCATTCCTAGGGTTCTTTGAAATTTAAAGTAACTGCAAAACTGTCAGAGAATAGAACCAGCAACACCAGGGCAGGGCTGTCAGCTGATTTCCTATCTGTCTATATTAGGAGCAATTCATGAGAAAGACAATAGTTTATTTCTTGCTCCCCAGGCAACAGAAAGGCAATACTTGGTGCTGGGAATCTTTGTTGGGAATGTTGCCTGATCTTAAATACCATTTCAATTCCCATTTCAGAAGAGCATATTTATTATATTCCCACTGTGTTTCCAAGAAAGTCAGTTCTATGCATCCATCCACTGTGTCTGGGTCACTTACCCACAGTGACCTCAACTCTCTGCCATTGCTATGTTACAGTTGTGCCATGACTTGGTTTTCATAGGTAGTAATAATCTACATTCTTGCTTTTCATACCTTCAAGTATATAACAAATTGGCCCTATTCTAATAACAACTTTCAAGCTAAGAATTGGATTTATATTGTTTTGCTTCTGGAAATTTGTAATCTACTTCATTTTTCCCCTTGATATTAGAATTTATGATATGAGAGGGTTTTTTTTTTAATGTAGACAATTTTAAGCAGTATTTAATTCACAAATGTATAATTTAATTGGTAATCATTTTAATGACAATTAAGGCCTTTCTAGCAAGCTGAATAATCTAAGCCTTATAGAATTTCACTGGTATAAGTAATGCTCATTGCACATTCATATATATTGATAGCCTCCTTCAGCCTCCAACCAAGGGTAAGATCACGTTGTTTATTAAACACTCGATAATAGAGCCTTAATCACAAACTGATAGTTACCCTCTCCATCTCCTAGTTCAGCAAAATAGGACCTGGCATAAGTCAGTCTCGACCTAGAAATTTGTACTGCCATCTTCTGGGCAAAGGTGCTAAGTCATGTGTTCTCTATGCTTCTGGTAAAGTTAATGACTGAACTCTCTCTGTGGGGCAGTGCTGACTCGTTATCTGTAAATGTATAGATTCATGCATTTACCCAAGAGAGATCATCTCTTTAATACCATTTAACCTTCACCCTGAATTTGCTATTATTTGTAGTGAACCTTAGATGTGTGATCTTATCATATGATCATAAAATCTCCAGACAGACTGTTCAGATAACTGGTCCCAGCATGGGACCAGTAAAAGCATTGAAACAATACATATTAACAAGAAAACAACCATGCATAATAAAACACCTACTGAGCAGCTATGGGATTAACTAGGTGATTAGATAAAGCAAGCGGCCTGTAGTCAGGAAGACCTGAGTTCAAATTTGACCTCAGACATCTGCTAGCTCTATGACCGTGGACAAGTCACATAACCTCGTATACCTCAGTTTCTTCTTCTGTAAAATCAACTGAAGAAGGAGATAGCAAACCACTCGAATATCTCCGCCCAGAAAAGCCCCAAAAATGGTCACAAGGAGTCAGACATGACTGAACAACAACGAGCAGCTATGAACTTGCTATTCTCTGGAAATCCTCAGACTCAGGATCAATCCAAACCCAAAAGTTCTAGGAAATGCAGAGTTCAAGTTCTCCTTTGAGAGGGAAAAATGACAGTTTCCACAGGTTTCTCGATTGGTTCTTCTACTCTAGTAGGGTTAGTCTTAAGATGAAGGCACAGAAGCTTTGAAATCAGAATCTTAATTCAGCCTTAAGTTATGGAGCTCTGAACTCAGTTCAATCTGGAACTCTTGGAGGTCAGCTGCCCTGTTACTGCCAAGGGATCTCTGTTTCTGATCTCAACTAGCCCATTCCAGAGCCAATTGAGTGGACTTACTAAGCAGCCTCAAAAAGGAAAACTACCATTGTTGCCCTCCTTGCCTTCACTGAAGCTTCTCTCTCCACTAACTACATATTTCTTCACTCCTATTGCCATTCCCTAGTCAAAGCCACAGTGTTATGGAAGGATCAGAGTGATAAAATTATGTATGAACTGATTCAGAATGCAATAAAAAAAAACAACTCGAGAACTTTTCCAAGATGACCATAACATGGTAATGGAAAATAACTTTGAACTGCTTCAAAAATCTCCTCTATGCAATGGCCAATTATAACTACAGAAGGCTGATGATGAGGCATGTCTTCTATCTTTTGGTGGAGTAGCATGGGACTGAAGGTACAAGATGAGATATACATTTCCAGATATAACCATTATGACACAAATTTATTTTATTTGACTATATGTTTAAAAGGGGAGAGAGAATAGGGTTTAATGGTAGTAATAGGGAAAAAAGAAAGGAAGGAAAAATGAAAGTGTCAATGAAAATTTTTAAAACATACAGAGGAGACCTGAGAAGCAAAGTAATATTGGTACTGCTATGATAAATTTAATGTATATAATGGGGAGAAAAACTGTATATAGTAGATTAATTGTTTCAATGACAATCCTATTTTCTTCCTTATTGGTGTATGGAAATATTCATGCTTGTTAATAACTCTCTAGTTCATATTTTTTAAAGAAAAAATAAAAAATTCATGACTGACTTCCTGTACATTGAATAAAATGTGATAAGGAAGTCTCCTCTGATTTATTGAAATAATATAAACAAGAATAATACATTAAAAATCCATGTAAAACAATCAAACACTTCTCAACTCAGTTTATATGTCCAAAATAAAAGCACTATATCACATTCAGCCTACTCAATCTAATCGTCATGATGATCATGACATTAACACTAAGGCTGTACTGCCATGGAACAAACTATGTACCAATCTGCACTGTTCATTAATATGCTAAGTGATCTATAGGGAATATCTGCTTGTTTGGGAATAACCAAGTTCATCATTGTTATAAAACCTTTTGGAGAGTTAAAAACTCTTATATAAATAATGGTTAATATAGGTTTTGGGTTGGGTTTTTTTTTCCTCCCACACCTGTGATTTCATCAGTGTAGGGAACATTTTATGTGGACTTTCCCTCCACTGACACAAGTCTGTAAGTTGTCTGTCCATTAAAGTCTTAAAGAGTTGCCTATAGGATACTGTTACTGATAGCCTCCTTGCATAAAGAGGGTTAGTGACTTACCCATGTCACAAAACTACAGGGTCAGAAGTACTTGAATGGAGATCTGCCTGATTCCCCTATGGCTGAAAGCCTCTCTCCTACCCTATCACCCTCAATTAGTCTACCAGCATTTACTTCGAGTTTATTGAATATTCTGTTCATTCTGTTTATTGAATATTCTATTAGCCACTCTAAGGGGGAATGCAGAAGACACATTGTGCAGGGAGCTTGCAATGTAATTGGCAAAAGACTAATACATAAAAGCAGCCACAAGAATTTGAGTGGCTACTGTGTTTAGGGCATAGTATAAGGCACTAGATGTATAAAAACATGCCCCTTACTTACTATACAGTTAGGATAAGTGGACATATGCTAAACAAAGATATCTAGCATTGAACTGTAATGGAAAGCAAATGTCAAATAGGTGGTTAAAATGTAGAAATAAGCTCAATGCCCCTTTAGACTTTTTCTGGCTGTCAGTGCATAGGAAAGAGCAGGAAAGTGAATGGGTAGGTAGACAAGATAATGATTTTGTTTCTTACGTTTAGTTCTGTTTATCTTCCTTTCCTCTACTCATTTGTCTACATAGCAGAGTGGAAGGAGTTTGGAAAGGGAGGAAGAACAACAGCAACTAGGGAAATCTGATCCCCAGAGCTACTTATTTTATTAGGCAAATGATCATCATATGGATAAAGGTTGGGTATAATGTAGCCTTCAGAAATTAAAACCAGAATATACATGAGATACCGCAAATTAGTATGAGATGCCCTATGGGGACACTAAGTCCAGGAAACAAGAAGTCCAATACCAAGGAAGAGTTGAATTTAAGGGCATTAGCTGTCTCAGAGGTCCTTGGGAAGTCACATTGAACTTATAGCCTATGTCAAAAGGCCTTGTAGCCAAAACTCTAGAAGGAAAAACAGAGAGAGAGAGAGAAAGAGAGAGGGAGAGAGAGAAAGAGAGAGGGAGAGAGAGAGAGAGAGAGAGAGAGACAGAGAGAGACAGAGAGAGACAGAGAGACAGAGACAGAGAGAGAGGCAGAGAGACAGAGAGACAGAGAGAGACAGAGAGAAAGAGAGAGAGAGAGAGAGAGAGAGAGAGAGAGGGAGGGAAAGTGGTCACTCAAGAAAGAAAAAAAATTCAATTAAGCTTGTTCCTCCAAATCTCTCCCCTAGTTCTGTTTCTAACATTATTGTGAAGCATAGACACCTGTTTTCCTTAAAGATATTTTTTCTAAGCATGAGGACATGTTCTCATGAGATAAATATAGTCTTAAGAGATACCACCAAAGACTTCAGCAGAAGCCAGAATCTGTAAGCAGAGAGGAGCTTTACAACTCTGGGTACATTGTAGCCACACCTACTGGCCCAATGGGGCACCTGAGAAAATGATAATGACAGTCATATAGCACTTGGAAGTTTATATGTGTTATTTCATTTGATCTTTCTTTTTAAGTTTTTTTTTTTTTAATTTTTATTTAATTTTTTTTGGAGGGCAATTGGGGTTAAGTGACTTGCCCAAGGTCACATAGCTAGTTTGTGTGAGGTCAGATTTGAACTCGGGTCCTCCTGACTCCTGGGCTGGTGTTCCATTCACTGCACCACCTAGCCGCCCCTTCATTTGATCTTTCAAACAGCCCTGTGAGGTAAGTACTATTATCTCCATTTTATAGCCGAGGAAACAGAGGCTGAAAATTTTAAGTGACTTAACCACGTGATACAGATAATAAGTGAGGGAAAATTTGAACTCAGATCTTCTTCACTCTTACTCCAGCATTCTCTCTACTACATCACCTACTACACGTCTAGAAGAATGCCATTTAGGAGAGCAGCACAGTTTTATCACTGGAAGACAAAGAAGGCACTCCATTGCTTTAGACATGGGTTGTGTGCACATGCGTATGCCCTTGCTACATGTGCACCCTATGTGTAATCCCTTCCATGACTGCCCTGGCCATATGTATTCCCTACCTGCCTGCCTTTTCATACATATTGCCTATGTATGTATCTTCTATTTCCACTAATATTATGTTTATTTGTATGAAAACTTGGTCCTGGTGACTATACAGCTATGTTCCAATCTTAGGCACAACCTTTTCAGAAATGTTCTAGTTACTTGGTGTCAATTAGTTTTGTCTTGAAGTTGGCATCATAAACAAGCTTACCCCTTAAATCGCATGTGATTTCTTATTCTATGTATATGAAAGGCCAAGCTAATCGCATTATATTACTTAGAAAATAGTTGGAAAGGTTTTTTTTTAATTTTGTTTTGTTCTTCTCTCCCAATTCCTATCCGTAGTAATCCCTGATCTATGACAACCACTACTCATGGTACATATAACCTACTGCTTAATAAAGAGATAGTGGAAGTTTACACTGGTATCAACTCCTCATTCATAAAATATTTATTAGTCTACAAAACCAGGGTACCTGAAGAGAGATGATAAAGTATGTCACATACAGAAAAAATGCAAGCAGAGAGAAATGATGTGGTTAAAAAGAACCACTTATGCCTAAAAGATAAATAAAAATCACTATATCTGGCCAGCAAATTATCAAAATGAAGGAAAGGTCTTCCTGTGATATATTACCACAAGCTGAAATAGTAATTCTTGTCTTTGACATTGGCACCAATAAGAACCTGATAGTGGCACGAATAGACCCTCCATGGGAAAGCATGGAAGTTTCCCACCATGAAGTTGACTTCCAAATCTTCAAGCAGTGTTCCTTAATTTTCTCACATGCACTGGTTTTTTTATTTCTAAACCTTTTGTGGGATTATTTTTTTTTATATATTTTAGTTGAGACTCTGTGTCAAGCAAAGTATTATATACATACTCTTGTCTCAATCAAATGTTCCATCCATTCTCTTGACTCTTGTCACAATCAAATATTCCATCCATAAATAGTAGGTTATATTTGATGAAGTGACGAATTAATTTTGGGGACAGGATTCCCAGAAGTTATACGGACACAAACTCAGTACTATTTATCTATGATCTGAGTGGGCTAGGTTGCTTAGAGAAGATTTCATAGAAGCATTGGAACTTGGACTGGTCCCTGAAGTAGAGGGGTAGAATTTGGAAGGACAAATGGAGGAAGATCTATTAGCATTATACATAGATACTTGGTTGATCTCATGGATATATGTGCTTAGACCACTACTAAAAATCACAACCCACCCATGTCTCTTCACCCCATATGATCCATGTCTATATATAATTCCACTTCTTCCCAAGTCTGGGATGAATTGCCTGAGGCCTCTCAGAAGCGTACCTTAAAAGGTTTTTGAGCTTCTCCTACTCTTCCTAAATGTAGGCCAAATCCCAGATTCAATCCATGCCAAAATATATCTAACTATAGAGATGCATGGCTCATATATGACATAGATGGTCATGTGAGATCTAGCCCATCTTTGTATGACTACTGGACTCTTCCCCTACTCTTATTGAAGTTCTATACTGAGATGCTGTACCAAACCATGTACTTAATCAAGCCCTGATCTCCACAAGAGCCCCAGACTAGGATACTAACCCAACCTAAGCCATGTTCCTTGCCACAGTTCTGAACTGGTTTGAGAAGATAACTGAAAGCAGAATCCTATTCTTCCTACTCTGCCTTCTCCCATAATTGAAAAAGAGAGAAGGAGAGGGAAAAGGAGAAGGAAAAGGGAGGAAGAGGAAGAGAAAGAGGATTACCTCACCTATGTTCCTCTTAGTTTTTCTCTATCCTCTTTGTTACTTCTCTGCTTTATCTAGAAATGTTTTTCATTGTTCCTGAGATGGTTCCAAAAGGAATTAGGCTTGATTGGAAGCATTCACAATACAATCTTTGCCAGTAGTCTTTATGTAGTTCCAAGTAGAATTTCTTTACTTCATCCTCTACAACAGTGTCTCATAAGTTCATAGTGATGACATGAAGCCACTTTTGCAAACATGAAAATCCAACCTGAGATCCCCAGGTCTTTCTTACACTCTTCTTTGACTAAAAATAGACAAGGGCTAAATTGCTTAATATTGTTTTCTCATCTAGGAAGCTGTCAACATTTTTTAAGATTTTTTTTATTATTTTCTTCTTAAATTTTATTTTACACTAACACCAGAACACAAATATAGAATAAAGAAACAAAAACATGTCACAAACTTAAGTATTGGAACTTAAATACAAAATAAGAAAGAAAAAAAAAAGCATGTCATGAACAGAGCAGAACATAAGAGAGGATTCAAAACATGTAACAATAATTTTTCATTTCAAGAAAGCCTGTATGATAAATAATACACATTGTGTTGAGAACTGCACATCTCTTCTTTTGTTCTCTGCAGTGCACTTTTTTGTTTTTTATTTTTCCTCCTTGTGCCCCCCCCACCCTCCCAGGCTACAATTAAGTTTGGATATGTTTCTCTATAACTATAGATATATACATACATATATAGATATAGATATATACACATATACATATATAGACATATACTTTCCCAAATTCTACTCCTGATACTTATTTTTATTTTTGTACATATTTCTTGTTTCCTATCCCTCCTGCCTCTTCTCCTTTACTTCTACCCACTACCTGGCCCTCCTATTACTTGCCTACCTTCATCCAAGGATCCATTCCCTATCCTCCCCTTCCCATAAATCTAAACAACCTTCTATACACCCCTTTTACTTATTCCCTCACCTTCCCCTCTAAAGATTCTTCCCTTGTCCTCTCCCCCCACCCTATCCCCATGCCATTTTACTTCTTCTGAATTTAGAAGACTCTTTTTATTTATTTATACTCTTCTAAATGTATGTATTAGGGGTGACTAGGTAACACAGTGAATGGAGCACTCAGGAGGACCTGAGTTGAAATGCGGCCTCAGACACTTAACACTTACTAGCCCTGTGGCCTTGGGCAAGTCACTTAACCTCAATTGTCCTGCCTTCCCCCCTCCAAAAAATAAAAAGCAAGAAAATTTTAAAAAAATTTAAAATATATGTATTGTTCTCTCTTAAACCCATTCCCAATGAAAGATCTAGGAACTACCAGTACTCCTCCGCTATCTAATTCCTCTCTACCAGTTCTTCCTCTTGCACCTCATTTGTATAAAATAATTACTCTTTTTAGCTGCTCCTAAATGGTTTCACTTTTAAAATTCATATCATACTCAGGTTTACCCCCAATCTTTCTTTTGAGTTACCCAATTATTAGTAAGAATCTTAAACATTCATTTTATATTTTACATACATAAAAAGTAAATGCCCTGTCCTTATTTAATCCCTTATAATCAGTCTTTTATATGTACTTTAAATTTCTCTTGATTCTTTTATGTCAAATCTTCTATTAAGTTCAGATGTTTGGATTTTTTTTAAGAAAGTTTTGAAAGTCTGACAATTAATCAAATGTCCATCTTTTTTCGTTCAAGATTATGCTTAACTTTTTTGGGTATGATATTTTTCATTGGAGTCCCAGTTCTTTTGCTCTTCAATACAGGGTGTTCTAAGACCTGCTGTCCTTTAATGACCCCTTCTATGATTCTAATTGTGGTACCATTATATTTAAATCATTTTATTCATGTTGCTTTTACTATGTTATCCTTGAGCTGGGCAGTTTCGGAATTTGACTATGATATTCCTATGAGTTTTCCTCACAGGATGTATTTCTACTTTCTCTGCTTGTTCTAATGCTTCAGGACAATTTTCTTGAATTCTTTCTTATATTATTATTTTAAGCAAGATTCTTTTTTCGATCATAACTTTCAGTTAGTCTGATTATTTTTATGTTTTCTCTTCTTGATCTATTCTCCACATCTGTTGTTTTTCTTAAAAGATGTTTTACTTTCTCTTCTATTTTTTCATTATTCATATTTTTCTTTAATTATTTATTGATCTCTTATAATTTTGCCCAATTCTAATTTTCAAGGTGGCTTTTTCTTCTTTAAGATTCTGGACATCCTCTTCTAATTCAATGACTTTTCTTTCATAATCTTGTTTTTCTTGGATTATTCTTATTTTATTTTATTTAGTTTTTCCTTCATCTCTGTCATTTGATTTTTTAAGTCTATTTTTAGTATATAAGAATCCTTTTTGGGCAGGTGACCATTTGACATTATTCTTTGGGGGTTTCTTTACTTAAATATTCTCCTTTGAAGATTAACCCAGTTTTCTCTGTTCCCCTAATAGCTTTCTACGGGTTGAATTCCTTATCCTTTGCCTATGCATTATTTGTGGTAGTAGTTTAATTTTTGTAATCATCTATACCCCTGGGGTGTGGGAAATGGTGCCTCTTGTCCAGGATCTTCACTTCTCCCCTCTATCCTGAAATCAAAGCTAAACCTCCAATGTCTTGTAAGTGGCCATAGCCAGAGACTTTCTGGTCCACTGCTTCTGCACTCTCCAGGTGTGTGCTGATTCCTTTTCTCTCTCACTCCCTTCCCCTGCCCCTCCCTTCAAAGCACAGTTGGGTCTGATCTTCCTTGTCCTCATCTTCCCTGGGCTTAGACACTAAACTTCCCTCACTATCTGGGGATAAAAGTTCCTGTGGCTGAGGCTGAGTCAACATCTTAAACCAACTAACCCCAGGGCTTGCAGCTGGCGGTTAAAATGGAACTGAGTCTGAAGGTGTTTACTCTTCAGTGTGACCAAACCTTGTCCTGTGATTTTTTCTTCTCATTTTTCTCAAATTGTCCCAGGAAGACCCTTTATTCTTATTTATTATGCCTCTATACTTATTTATTTTTACCCACACTTTGTTTGCCCTAAGATGCTATTTTATCTCTTTCATGGAGGAAAATCTTGAGAGTTTGGAATTTTCTGACCTACTCCACCATCTTCCCAGAATCCTCTCTGTCAACATCTTGTGAAGGCAAGATCACTAGTGAAATGTTCCCCGATGAATCAGAAAGATACAAAGATTAGGTAGGAATTACAATTTTTAATAGCACTTTGCATTTTTATACCACTTTATAGTCTTTATAATATTTACATAGGCACTATCTAATTTGATCCTCACAACAATTCTTTCAGATTAATAGGAAAGGTATCATTAATTCCATTTTTAATATGAGTAAAATGAACCTTAAAGCTGGCAGATTTGGGATTAAAATCCAGGTCAATAATTTCCTATCTGTGTTCTTTTCCAGAACTCCCTGTCACCTCTGAACAATATTTAAATTTATTAACTGCTTTTTGAGTGTGTGTGTGTGTGTGTGTGTGTGTGTGTGTGTGTGTGTGTGGTATGCACATTTGTGATTTCTCAACTAGAATGTAGATTCCTCAAGGATGGCTCCTGGGGCTCAAAGTATGTATAGTTACTTGGGAAAGATCCACGTTCCACAGATTCAGTACATTGGTCTGGTATTTCTATTTTGAAAATATAAAATATTTGTAGTTTAAATTCTGTCAGATTTAGATTTTCATCTCTTATTGAGAACACTTTTGAAATTCCATTTTCAGGTTAGAAATATCAGCATTAAAGTTGAGACCAATTTCTGCTTTTCATATAGTATTATTCAGGGCAGCCTCTTTCATGAAGCTTTTTAAAAGGATTTGAGGCATCAATTATTACTGTAAGCTGGAGAAATAAATGCTAATAAAGAGCATAGAAAAGAAGACTAACATACAGTAACGATAAGACATGATTGCCCAATTTATCAGAAACATCATGCTTTCTTTACAAGAAGAAAAAAACTGCATATTTTACAATCTTAGTTTTTTTTCTTTTAGAAAGCACTTGAAAGTGGTGGAATTGAGTTGAAAAATAAAGCTATTACAATTACATTATGCTACTTAAAAGAATATGATCTTACCAAATATCTAAGATCTTATCTGCTTTGAACTCTTATGAGTACTATTGTCCATAATTTCCACTTTGAACTAACTAGAGATTTCCAAAAGATTCTGAGTTTGTAAGAGTGAAATCAGTTGCCTCATTAAAAAGCAAACTTCCTATCATTAGAATGAAAGATCCTTTAAGAGTTTTCAAAGTGGAGTTTCAAGCATATTCTTTACTAGGAAGGCCTAAATCACTGCTAAATTTTGTTAAACTTAAGCAATGGAATCATGACTCTGTATTCTAGATGGAAAAGTTTGGAAAAGTAGGGATATAAATAGAAAAATATTTGGCAACCAATCATTTCAATTGCAAAGACATTAATATAGACTGCTCCTTTCCTCCTCCCTCCATTGTCCAAGAAGGAGCAGACAATATAGATGTATTCTATACTATCACTGACATCACGAAGTTTTATGAGCTAAGTTTTATGAGATCCTACGTTATTGGGTTTAGAGGGAAAGAAGGACATTATTGGCTACAGGCAAGTGTGAGTCAAGCAAATTTTTTGGAATACATAATCATTCTCCATAGCAGTTTGGGTATTGGGGATAAAATAGATGCAACATCCTTCTCCCTTCTCCACAAATAGAATAGGCTATCTCATGAGGGAGCCATGGGACATTATTCAAACAATAGCAATTACAGCAAGATTATGGAGGAAGATCAATGATTACTGTGACTATATGTCCCAGATTTTGTAAGACATCATTGATTTCAGCAAAATAATCATTTGATACTTTGATGGTCCTGCCATCTCATTAGCGTGAACACCTTACCTAAAGTTATAGACAACAACCCAGCTATCCCTCCTCATCTGTTCACCTTGTCCATGTGTGCCTATAAATTCTTTGGAGGGATTTCACCCAGTGCTTTGAAAGCATATTTTAATGATGTTTTACAAAAAAAAAAAGATATACATACTATCACTGTGTTGCGACTTTTGGCAAAGAAAATTTGGTCACTGTACAAATGGGAGGAGAAAATAAGGGAAGAGGAGACAATAAGCACTTATTAAGCACCTCCTATGTGCCAAGGACTGTCCTAAGTGCTTTATAAATATCATCTCATTTGATCCTCACACCAACCCAGGGAGGTGCTCATTTTACAGTTGGGGAAACTAAGGCAAACAGTAGTTAAGTGACTTGTCCAGGATCCCAGGGGAAGTGTCTAAGGGGAAATTTGAACTCAGGTCTTCCTGAATCCAGGCCAAGTTCTTTATCCATGGGGCCATTTATCTGCCTCACATTTGATTCACTTGGTATGATAACACAAATTAAATTATGACAAAATGTTCTCTCCTATAACTAGCGGCTATTGACCACAGAAAAGAATCAAAAGAAATAGTCCTCAGTATTCAAGAAGTTCCAGTATAGTTAGGAAAAAAGTTATACAAACAAACATGCGTGCATACATAACAATTATACCTATAAGCAATGTCTAAAAAGAATACCAAAGAAAAAACATAGCCAAAAATATGGCAATGTGTAGTCTTAGCCCAAAGAGAGTCCAAATGGAAAGACTGCCCACCCTTTATGGCTACCAGAAAACACATGTCTAAGAAATGGATGAGAGAATGAATTAATGAATATAACAAAGGTGACATATATATATATATATATATATATATGGTATTTTTCAGTGACATACTTTCACCTGTAGTATTTCATTTGATCTTCCCAACAAAATAGTTTTATAGATGCAAAAAGGGAGACTCAGAAATGAAATGACTTGCTAGAATTAAACCAGCTAATAAGTGGCAGAGGTCAGACTTTCCTGACTTTTAGCTCCATGCTCTTTCCACTACAAATTTTGCAATATGTATCCATATTCCCTAATCAACAGAGAGAACTGCCATTAACTGCAATAGGAAACTGCTTGAATCACACCCATTATCTATATAAATATATAATGTCCCAAGTGTGCAATTATATTAGTCCACATTGAAGAATGACTTGGTTTAACAATCCATGTGCTGAGAACCTGACTTACTCTGAAAATCTTTGAGATATTTGCATTTGAAAGGATAAAAACTCTTCACTGGAGCTGTCAGTGGCTCAGTGCACCCTATTAGAGTACATTTTACACTTAAGAAGAATCATTACCCTCTAATATCCCTCTAGTATTTCTCTTCTTTACTGCAATAAAGGAATAATACCCCGCCCCCAGCCTCCTGTAGTACAGCGTAATGAGCCTGGGGTTAATTGGCTCATTGTCCCGTTGCCCGGTCTATTATGCATATATGTGGGAGCTGAACTGTACAAAGAGAGCAAAACGAAAACATGATGCAGAATTTCTCTTTATTGCTCAGTCACTTCATTCATAGAGTATATTTACTTTTCCATCTCCATCACAAATTATCATTATTTAAGTATATGATACTTTTGTAAGCATCATGAAATGAGAGACCTTTAAACACTTTGTGAGCTGAGAAAAAAGGAAGCCTATAGATTTGTTGGAAGATAAAGAAGCAAGGCAGCAAATCTTGCTAGTTTTCGACATGCTAGATTTTCTAAGGATCCACATGTCTGTTTTTTTGTTTACACTGATTTCTAGGCCTTCCTCCTGGGACAACACGGGAGTCCACATCTGTTTAAATCCAACTTGTTCTTCAAGCTTCAGCTGCAAGACCAATTCCTATATCCCCATCATCTCCACCACTCACATTGACTATTTTTACCTTTGCTGCAATGGAGCTCCAAAGTTATCTTTCTCTCTTTGAACAATTATAGCATTCAGTTGTGATCCTTATCAAGTTATAATGATCCGTTACATTTTGAATTTATTCTGTATGTGCTTTGTTCTGTTGGCTGTTGTGGTTGTGGCTGTTTTGGGTCATTTACCATCTTAGCTTCCTGAGGCCTAGGACTAGGATGTATCTCTTCTTAACTAAGTGTTGTTGTATATAGAAGAAGCTAGTTTATAGTTTGTTGCCTTCTGGCTCCCTTTCAGTTTATCTCTAATTAGTCATAAAGTTAAGGAACAAAAAAAAGAAAACAGGAACACATTTAGGTAGAGGAAAGATGAATTTATTTGGAAAATTTTTTATTTATGATAATCAGTTAACACACATTTATTGACAGCTTATTGAGTACAAGGCAATGTGTTAGGTATTATTGTACATAAGGAAAGAACATATGGTCCTTGGCTTCAAGCAAATTAATTGAGAAGAGGACATATACATGTATGCATGTATATACATAAACACACACATATGTACATGTATATACATATATACACATGTGTATATGTGTGTGTATATATTTGAAACCTGTTGATATAAAAAGGCAAGATTCTACAGGGGGTGGAGCCAAGATGGTGGCATAGCAGCAGCAACATATTGCAGCTCTCACATAGCCACCCCAAAATACCCATAAAATATGACTCTAAGCTAATCCTAGAACTCCAAAACGCACACAAATATACTTTCCACTAAAGTCAGCTCAGCTACGAGGAACGCTATCAGCACTGCGAACCGAAACCAGCCTGGCCTGAAGCCCTGGCTGAGCCCTGGGGGCAGCTGGACAAGAGGAGCCAAGGAGTCTTGGTTGAGCAGATTGGCGGCAGCTACAGCAGTGTTCATAATTAGGTCAGTGGGCTTTGCAAGGTCTTGGGAAAAAAGTGGTCTGGCCAAAACGCCTCCAGGGCGGGAAAGCGAAAGGCAAAGGATTTGCACCCACCTCTGCATTGCAGCTTCGGCGCCCTCGGCCTGCAGACTGCAGGGGGACTAAGCGATCGTTCAGAGGCCAAGTGCTCTCATGTTGAGTGCAGATTGCGGTCTTGGGCTTTGGTGCTGTGAGTCTTCTTTATCCAGTGAGCCAGAAGTGGGAAAGGGACCCAGTACCTTCCTGAGAGCTACGGCAGCCAGGAGGACCCCAGCAATTTGGGACAGAGCTTTCCCTTCTGGAAGCAGAACCCCACAGATATTAAAAAAAAAAAAAAACGTGGACTGACCAACCATGAGTAAGAATAAGCATAAGAAGCAGGGTGAGAACAGCAACCAAACCCTAGATTCCATTTTTGAAGAAAAGAAGGACCAAGGCAGAGAGCTGCAGGACAGCACAGCCAGAGCTCCCCCACTAGGGGCTTCAAATAAACATGAAGATTGCCTTAAAGCTAGAGATGAGCTGAAGAAGGATTTTGAAAATCAAATAAGAGAAGTGGAAGAAAAATTGGGAAGAGAAATAAGAATGTTGCAAGAAAATCATGAAAAGAGAGTCAGCAATCTGACTGAAGAAATTAACACCCTAAAAAATAGATAAACTCAAATGACAAAAGAGGCCCAAAAAG
>CM053592.1:119062222-119075736 GCA_028646515.1 Pseudochirops corinnae
CGTAACCGGAAGAGGGCGAATTTGCACTTTCTCATTGAGAAATAGGGAACTTATAAAACGAGTTCACGTAGGGGAGTAAAATAATTATGTCTATGACTTAGAAATATTTTATGAGCAGCTATGTAGCAGATGAATTGGAGAGTGGTGAGAATCATATAGTAAACACAATTAGAAATTTTCATTGATAATGAAGAAGCGGAGTACTGAAGGTGGGAACTAGAGTGGTAGTTATATGGTGGTGGGATAATGAGATGCACAAGAGAAAATTGTGGAGGTAAAATGGTCAGAATATGGTGTTTTTATATCATTGAAGGTTGGGGGAGGTTGGTGAGGTAAATTAATAGGTCAAAGATGAATCTGAAATTGTGAACCTGGTTGAATGATCTGGTAATATGGTAGTAAATGGTGGTGTTGGGACTTAAATTCAGTGCAAAGTCAATGTTCTTTTGTACACCAGTATGTTACACCTCAACTAGTTATAATCATAGTACTATTTACATAATGCTTAAAGATTAACAAAACACTTCTTTTACTAGCCACTGTGAGTGATACGTGGGTACTGGTATTTGAACATTTTGTATTTTGTTGAATCGTTTAAACTATACTGTTATTACAGAAACTAGATGTAAAAGGGCAAAGAAGTAAAATTTACTTATAAATGCTTTATTTTACTCACCTTAACAAGGAAACAATGTCTTAATAGCTGCACAAAGCTGGATTTTGATAGAAGCAGCATGGTACTGTAGAGAAGAAGAGTGGTAAAAAGGATATAGGGCCTGACCTGGAATCAGGAAGACTCCTCATCATGCATTCAGATCTGGCATCAGACAATTACTAGCTATTTGGAAATATGCATTTAACCCTTTTTGCCTCATTTTCTTCATCTGTATAATGAGTTGGAGAAGGAAATGAAAAATCACTCCAGTATCCTTGCCAACAAAATTGCAACTGGGGTCACAAGGAGTCAGATACCACTGAAAAATAACTCAAACAACAAGTCAAACATTGTAGAGTAGAAGAATGTATAATATAGTGGAAGGAACAAAGGCTTCAGAGTTGGGAATCTTGGCTATGACTCAGGAGCTGTGTGTCTTTGCACGAGATAGATAACTATGTAGGATTTCAATTTTCTCATTTGCCAAATTAGTGGTTAGAATGAAATGATCTCTAAGGGCTTTTTCAGATCTAAATTGATGATCATGTGATTCTTAAAGGTATTCTAAGAGTAGAACAGATAATGCTTTGGGGGTATGGATTACTAATTTGGGTAACTGAGGCCTCTTTTGGGGGAAAGTGTATAATTCTTTTAAGGTATCTTGAAAGAAAATTTTATATGCAATATCATTTGCAAAATATTTCCATGGGCTTTTTTGGACCAAATGAAAAAAATCAATTTGCCACTTGATCACAAAATCACTGATTCTTACTATCTCAAGCAATTAATCAAGTCAAAATTATTCACAGGTCACTGATTGTGGTATTACAAATAGGCTCTTTCCAACCATTGTTATATCACTTAAGCATAACATATTTATTAAATTTAATAAAGCAGTTCTGGTTTAATAGCCAAGAAAACATATTTCTTATCCATCAAGAGATTTGAAGAGAGCGCTAAAAAGCTGACATTTGAAGTAGACTTTCAGCACAAATCTTTTTATCTGCTACAAAATGGATACTTTTCATTCTACAGTTTGAAAGGAAAAAAATGAATACCCTGATTAAAAAGTTACTCTAGATTTTGCAAAATATAAGCAATCAAAGGCATATAATTTTCAGGAAAACAGAATTTTGAAATTATAACTCAACTAAATTGCTTATAGACATTAATCAACAAATTCATCAAAAAAGCTAAGTGAACTTGAGTCATACCTTGGTACTTTTCTGTGAACCTTTGTGCACTATTTTTGTTGTGGCATGGACTCTGGGGCAACTTCAGATTCCCAGTCATACTGGTAGTCCCCAAAAGGTGGCTGATAGCTTCTCCCTTCAAAGTTCAAGGTGAAGGGGCATAGACAAGATGGTGGAGTAAAAGCTGGGACTTGCTTCAGCTCTTCCTCAAACCGCTCCAAATAACTGTAAAAGATGACTCTAAACAAATTCTAGAACAGCAGAACCCACAAAATGACAGAGCGAAACAAATCTCTAGTGTAAGACAACTTGGAACGTTAACAGGAAAGGTCTATTGCACCACCCTGGAAGAGGAATGCAGACCAATGCTGGCCACGCCAGCACAGACAGGGCCAGAGCAGGTCTCGAGGGACTGAATCACGGGTAGCTATGGTGGTTTCCAGACTTCTCAAATCATAAATGCCAAAGACAACTTAGAAGGTCAGTAGGAAAAGTCTACTGGGACCTGGGTGAGAGATGAGAGTGGTCTAGCCCCAGGCCCTAAGGCAGCAGAGGTGGCACCCTGTTAGCAACAGCAGCAATTGCTGCTTCCAGAATTCTTAGCTCAAAGACAGTGGTGGTATTGAGTGACTGATCAGAAGAGGATTGCAGGGATCCCTTTGCTGGTGGTGAGGCAGGATTCTCTTGCTTTTCCTTACTTGGATCTGGGTTGCAGTCCTATGGCAAAGAGAAGCCCTGGTGTGGCAGAGTTTGTGGTGGTGGTGGAGAGGGAATCCTCCTCACAGTTCCAAGACAAAAAAGAGCACTTCTGATCATTCAAAGACCAGTGCACAGGCCAGCAAGGGAGTAAACACCTCCCCTTTGATCATACAACCTCAGAAGAACTAAAAATTTACAGGCCTCTAGAAGTATCTCTGAAAACAGCTGCATTAAACGCCTGAAGCTTGGGACAGTAGAACCTCAACACTGGAAGCAGAATCCTACCTTAATAAAGAGTTAAAAAGTCAAGTACTTGACTGGGAAAATGAGCAAACAGTGGAAGGAAAAAAAAAAAATCCTCATACTATGGAATCTTACTTCGGTGACAAAGAAGATCAAAACATACAACCAGAAGAAGACAACAAAGTTAAAGCTCCTATATCCAAAGCCTCTAAGAAAAATTTGAATTGGTCTCAGGTGATTGAAGAGCTCAAAAAGGATTTTGAAAATCAAGAGAAGTAGAGCAAAGTTCAAGGGGTAGCCATAAAGGTTTAGAATTGGTTTCCAATACCTTGAAAATTAATTAATATCAATTATTCAGCCAGAGTTAATTATCTTTTAGAAATAGATATTTTCTAAGGTAGTAGCATAAGAACAACTGACACAAAAACATTTCCCAGAATGTCCCATATATATGAAGGCAGTTACAGGGTACAGTGGATAGAGCAGATGGAGTAGCAAGGTGTTAGGAAAACCTAACTTCAAATCTAGCTTCAGATACTTGAAAGTTAGGTGATCCTAGAAATGTCCTTGAACCTTTGATTGCCTCAGTTTCTTCATCTATAAAATGAGGCCAAAAATGGCACTTACTTTCCTTTATTATTATTATTATTATTATTATTATTATTACATGTAGAATTTAAGTGAAAGTAGACTTAAGCTTAGGGTTCTATTCTATGTGTAGGTCCCTGCTCCACTCAGTTTGCTTCTCCAAAGTAGTGAGAGTAGGGGATTTGTTTATATTTTCAGGAAACTTGGAGATAACTTTGGGGAGTTATGATACTGAATTTATGTTCTGAAATTTTCTTTCTCCTGCTTCAGCCTCTATAGTGCTCTCTGATTCCTGTCTCTGATCGGAATATACACTGACTGGAAGCATGTTGAAGCTTTAGACAACTTTACTTTGCTTCCCATTTTTGCCTATTATTAGCTGTAGACTTGCTTCTGAATCACAGCTTCCTCATTTTGGTTTAATACAGATTGTACTAACCATTTCACACTGTTGTTGTGAGGAGCAAAATGAGATCACAAATTAAAGTGCTTTAAAAATATTTCTTTCTTTTTTTTTTTTTTGGAGCATAGTGTTCAGATCTGGGCATAGCATTTTAAGAAGGATGTTTATAAAGTAGAGAGTGTATAGGAAAGGGCAATCAGGATGGTTAAATGCCTGGAATTGGAGATTTTTACTTAAGAGAAGACTTGGGGGAGGGAGCATGATAGCTGTCTTCAGGTATATATAGTACTGTCATCCAATAAAGGGATTACAGTTATTCTGCCTGGCCCCAGAGGGCAGAACTAGATCGATGGGTAGAAGGTGAGAAGGGGGCAAATATAGGTTAGTGGAAAGGGGAAAAAATCATCATAAGAACTATCTCAAAGTAGAATGAGCTGTCACAGAAAATATTGGGTTTCATTCTTACAAAAGGTTTGAAAACAAAGCTTGGCTGATACTTTTTAAATATATTGGGGGGGGGGGCTCATTTTCAGCCATTGGCTGGACTAGATAACCTCTAAGATGCCTTATAATCCTGACTTGCATGATTCTTTGCAATAGATATAAATGAAATAGAAGGGAATAGGATGATTACAATTTGTGTAACTGCACAATTACTAAAGATTAAATTCTGAAGAATAGTTTTTTATCTGCAATAGTATAAATTCAAAGGATTCTACAACAATTTAAAGAGGAAAAATAAATCAAGGAAATATACATAGAAAGATAAACATCATTAAGGTTCAGACTGGGTTAATTTTAGTTCACCATTCCTCTTATTCTAATAAAAGGGGAAGAAAAAACCCTCTTTAATCAGACCAAAGGAAGAAGAATGACCACTACCCTATGTAATAGGGACAATGAGAAAGACTAATCCTCTTGAGTAGGTATGTAATTTTGAAGTGACAGAGTTATAGGCACTTAGCCAAGTCAGAATGACAATGAGAAGGCCAATATTTCTTGATACAGCTATGTCAACAACTAAAGCTGACTTATTAGCCAGGAATCTCATGCTGCAGAGAAGAAAAATGCTTGACACAAAGAAGGGAAGGTCAATATAGTATATCAGAATGATGTTTGTCTAATATTACCAGCTTGTTTAGGACAGTCTCAGAAATCTATACTTTAAAGAAATGAATAGATGTAACGGGATGCATAATACTGCTAGCCAGAAACAGGCCTACTGATTAGTGATGCCCCAATGGCCACAACAAACAAACCAGCTTATTTCAAGTCTGTAACAATTGGTGAAGGTCTTGTGGTCCAATAGGCATTCAAATTTTGCAGGATGACAGAATTTAAGACAGGCAGGGGAATTGCTATAATAAAGCCCCATCATTGGCATACAATAAAAGTAAACATGAAGACACTTCATTAGAAATTCAAGACTCCCAATCTGTGCACTGTGGAGACAAAAACCTTATGCAGAAATAGACTGCTTGCTCCTATTGGGGATCAAAATGGGAAACATAAACAAATAATGCAAATACCCACAAAGGTAGTAGTGTTGAGAATAATGCAATTTGAAAAAGAAAAAAAAACATTCAAATAAATACCACCAATGCTTCACAAGTCAACCTTAGCAGATGACAATGAGTGAATGTACAACTTTTTAAAGTGCAACATGTAAAGATGTTACATTAACTTCATTTATTTTGCACATAATAATAGTAGCTCTTCATACATTTTAACTAAGTGTGATTATGGACATTTTAAGGGGGAAGCTAAAACGTTTTCAGGGAAATGAAGATCATGTACCCAAAACACAAGCCTAAACAAATATACACTGAAAGTTTTAAGGATACATCACTAAGAAAACTGGGCAAAAGCTAAAACCCAAGAGATTCAGTTGGTTTTATTCAGAGTGCTATCTCAGGAAGAGGCAAACATTATGTCCAAGTTTCTACTGTATGCATCTTTGTTGAAATTGTATAGTCAAGACTTTATAATCTGGACCTATTCAGTTATGTTCTTAAATATACAATCTCAGTTGTCCTTTGACCAAGTGGAAAGAGTTATTGCTCACCTGTGTCTATATAAGAGTAATAAAATTTCATGGAGAAATAAATCAGTCTCTGGGCATTGCTGCTTAGCTGAGTTATTCTCTTTCATTTCACAGTTTTGCACAGAGATTTCTAATTGGTCTGTTTATTCATACATTAAGCTACCCTCATTACAGGCTTATAACCAAGCATTGCAACCCAGGGTATGCCTAATGATGACCTACATTTAGACTGGCACATAGTAAGTACTAAATAATGCTTATCCATTCTTTTATTCATTTATTTATAAAACACTTTATGCTTACACAGTGCTTTAGTTTACATATGCCATCTGTTATCTTTCACCATGTATACACCTTATTAATTCCATTTACAGACAAGGAAACTGAGGCAACTGGAGGTTAGGTAGCTCACTTAAGGTCGTATGATAAGTGATTTAAATCTGACAGCTAATTTAAACAAAGGCTGTCAAAAAGTCATGAAATAGGCATTATAATTCTTGAAGTACTTAAATGTTGGGTGATCGATTTAACCTAGAGGAAAAAAAAAAAGACTTGGGGATGGTAAGGGTGAAGAGAGACATTGATCAATGTCTTCAAATATTTGAAAAGCTGTCATCTAGATAGAAATATTTTTTTTTTCTTTGTGACTCCAAAGGTCAGAAGTAGGACCAGATTATTTGTGTGTCTGGTGGTGGTAGGGATGGATAGTTATAAGGAGGAAAAATTTCTTAATATAAAGAAAAGCATGAGTGAATCAAGTTACAAAAATCATAGTTGTTTACAAATGTGTCTATCATGGATGGTTGTAAGTTTTCTATCAGAAGCAAATGAGTAAAGGGTGGATTATTGCATGATGGGGGATGTTTTGAAAGGAATTCTTTCATATTTTATGGAGTTATGTTACAGTATATCCTGTACGTTTCAATGGTTAGATCCTATGTATAGCCATGTAATCAAGTAATACTTCCTTGGTTGTAATCTAATGAGGAAGACAGAAATATTTGAAACCAAAGCAGCAATTGTTTTAGGTGAAAAATCATGAGTAACCTAGATGTTGCAGTGGATAGAATGCTGGATCTGGAATCAAGAAGATGTGAATTGAAATCTAGTAGTAGATATTTAGTAGCTGTGTGATCCTGGGCAAGTCATTAATCTCTTTCTGCTTCAATTCCCTTATCTGTAAAATGGGGATAATAATAGTAACTACCTTCAAGAGTTGTAAATGAGATATTTATGAAATAGTTTGCAAACTTTGTAACACTATATAAATGATCTCCATTGTGATTAGTATGATCATCATTATTATTTACTAAACCTAACAGATGAAAGAGGTAGTAGAGATGCACCTTGAATTCAGGAACTGTTTTATTTTTTATTTTTATTTTTTTGTCCTTGCATCCCAAACTATATAAATGGACAAGTTGGGTGAGAGTCAAACAGGAGGACAGTGGGCTGGATTGCCTTTTGGAAATTGTAGAACTTGTTCAGTGACCCCAAACTTCTAGAAACAAAGAACAATCTTTTAAATACCAGAAGTCTGCTGGTTTTGCCATATGGTGGTGAGACAGGGAGCACAGCTATATGAACACTTGAAATTGAGTATTGCATAGAAAAGAAATGGAAAGACTTAGGCTAACTATCAACAGGATGCGATATATAACCAATGAAGAACTCCCTCTCCCCCCCCAAAAAAGTTAGCAAAACACATCATTAGGGAAATTTACTTTCCTAACCTACTACTTGACTTTTAAGTTTTTAAGTAGGGCTCTGTTTGTAGGATGGAGGGTCCACTATTCTAAGCTTCAGGAGTTTTCTGCAGCTGTTTTCAATTTCTAGGATCCTATAAGTTTTTAGTTCTTCCAAGTTGGTATGGTCTAAGAACAGGTATTTATGACTCTCTGGCCTACTCTCCACTGCTTCTTCAAGCTCTGTTATGCTAGTGCTTCTCCTTGCCTTCGTATTGCCACCCAGGACTGGGACCCAGATGCAAGTATGGACAAAGCAACAGAGTCCTGCCTCAGTGCTAAAAAAAAGACCTTTGAAATCTCCTTCTGACCAGTTAGTTAACCCCCTTACCATCTGTGAGCTGAGAGCTCCAGAAACACACTGCCACTTCTGCTGCTGATTCAGTCACTCCCAAGACCTGTTCCTGGTTTGCTGGGGCTTAGTCTGTGCTGGCAAGGCCTGTGCTAGACTGTACTCCACTCTCATCCTGGTGCAACAGACCTTTCTTGCCAAACTTCCAAGTTGTCTTGAGCTAGAAATTTGCTTCACTCTGACGTTTTGTGGATTCTGCTGCTATAGATTTTGGTAATTTTTAAAAAGCATTTGAAGGGGTTTGGAGGAGAGCTTAGGAGAGTCCCTGCATTTATTCTACTATCTTGGCTCCAACCCTCCATTAGGGAAATTTATGATAGAAACAAAAGATATAATGGCAGTGTGATGAGGGTGATAATTTTACTAAAGTCTTTAACACTAAAAGCCCAGTGTTCTTTCTACCATTTGTAGTGGGTAGAGGTAGGGATTATGGATTCATGATTTCATTATATAGGGAATTCCATAAGAACTTCCTCTATTGATATAAATCAGGTACTCAATTACTTGAGTCCTCGAGGTAGTGACAGATGAATTGATCTTCCCATGGTCACTAGCTAATATATGTCAGAGGCAGAACTTGAACTTAGGCCTTCTTGACTTCATGGTTGGCCCTCTATCCACTATGCCTTGATGCCTCTGTACCTCTCTTTCCATTTCACCACAGTGTTATCATCAGTGCTGTCACTCTTTTTTTTTTTAAATACATCATGAAGACAATCAAATAGCATGGGCAAAAGATGTCATAGAGTAAATATCACAACATGTTGGGTTTTTTTTTTTTTTTTACCTTCTGGGAAACAGGTTGGATCTTGACACAGGTTGGATCTATCCAATCAAGTGAAATGGGATATAGAATTGACATCACTTATTCCATCTAACCTTCTGGCATTTGTAACATCTAAATACATCTAATATATGCATTAAGCCTGAAATTTCTAGGTGTTGTATGTCACATGAATAGGATGGACTAATAGTTTTGCCTAATTTTTATTGAACTCATGAATCTCAGCAACAGAACAAGAATGTTAGAAACAGTAGGCAGTTTTCATTGGCTGCTGTGAATCCATGTGGAGTCGAAGTTGGCAGAGAAAAAAAATGGAAATATCAATTTCTATCACGTATGTAGTTAGATGTATTAACACTGCAGAGACTGCACCTGCCAGATTTAGGCACATCATGATTATGGAGTTTAGTGGCAGCAGATCAGAATGAATGAATTTGTGGAGTTTTACGGTTTTACTTTATACAAGAAACGTATTTAATCTTTGTTGAATTGAATCTAATTGTTTAGAAAAGACCCAAGTTAGAGTTGGATTATTTTGAGCAGTAAGGAGAGGATGTCATTCAGATGAAATCACATAGCTAAATCTTGGCATTAGAACTTTAACAATGTCAATATATAGAATCCAAACGTATAAAATAACAACACCTGAGTTTTCATCAATGAGATTGACGGAAGAAGTAACAGGGAGGCAAAGTCCAGACAGCACAGATCTGCTTTCAATATCCAACATTGTAGCTACAGGCTAAATCCTATTACTTTGAACTCCATGGGTTAGCCAAAGTTTTCATTGTTGTAGAATTTCATTGTGAAAGATAGACTGCTAGAAACCACTTTCCCATCCCACAAGGTTTAGAACCTGTAAGACAGGGCAGGTGTCCAGTTTTTCTTTTCTCTGCTAAAGTTGCCCTGAAGCAGGTAAATAAAAAGTATTCTCAACACAGTAGGGAAAAGAGAGAAATAAACACCCAAAGCCAAAACAATATCTTTAAAGAATATGCCATTTTACATAGATGTCTCCTTCTTTTCAGGACATCTGGGTGGTACAGTGGATAGAGCAGTGAATTTGGAATCAGGAAAATTCACCTTCATGAGTTCAAATCTGACCTCAGACATGTATTAGCTGTGTGACCCTGTGCAAATCACTTTTTTTTTTTTTTTACCTTATTTCCTCATCTATAAAATAAGCTGGAGAAGAAAATGCCAAGAGAACCTCAAAGCAGGGTCATGAAGAGGCAGATATACCTAAAATGACATAACAATAACTACTTTTCTCTCTACACTATATTCCAATAAATTGTAAGCTCCTTGAGGACAGGACTGTGAACTGTTTTGTCTTTCTACCCCCAGTATTTACCATGGTGCTTTACATGTAAATTTATAATTAAATGATAGTTAATTCAAATAGATTTGCATTTCTGTGCTTCATTGACTCTGGATGATACCTTTCTGCTGAGAGAGGAAAGACTGAAGACTTCATTCTTTGAATTCTCTTCAAGGTGCTTTAGGTGCTTCTGGCTTCCAGTTTCTAAAGGGAAGATCCCACGTCAGGTTGCTGAAGGAAATTACTCTGGGGAGAGTATGGGAGGAACTAAAAGTCTCCACAATGCACCTGTCCCAAGCTTGCTAGACAAGAGACTTTGGGGAACTTCCTCTTAGGTGAAATATAAGATCTCTCTTAGTTGAACTGAATTAGCTCACTCTCAGCGGGAGAGCTTCTTCATTCTTTATTGTCTGATACATATTTTACTACGTATAGTCTCTCTGATTTCTGCTTTGTTATGATTGGGATAAATGGGTATCTAAGTGTTGTATGTGTTCATTGTGAAACTGGCATTTGGGAAAGAGTTAACCCTTTAATATAGAGCTTGGGGAATTCCTTTCTCTTCACTAATGAAGAACTATCAGAAATTTACTTGAACCTGATCACAACCCCTAGACTAATAATATTTATGGAAACAGATAGATATATTTCTATCTTGGTACCTCATATCTTTGGGGAGAGCAAAGTGGTCTGTGGTCCCAACTTTCTACTACCTCTTCTAGCAGGGATTAAAATTTTCCTTGGAGGGGTGGCTAGGTGGCACAGTGAATAGACCACTGGGCACAGAGTCAGGAGGACATGAGTTCACATCTGGCCTCAGATACTTAACACTTACTAGCCATATGATCTTGGGCAAATCATTTAACCCCAACTGCCCTGCCTTCCCCCCACCTCCAAAAAGAAAAAAAAAATTTCCTTGGAGAAGAAGAGGTTAGATTCTATTCTGTCTTCCTTCAAAACATACAAAGTCACCCCTGTATTACATGTGGGAGACAGCCCTTGTACATATAATGGCTTCTTCACACCTGATGAGATGTGTGAATATGTGATTTATTATAGTGGTAGTTTGTAGACTGTTAAAGATGGGCCTGACACCAGCATCTGTTTAGTTTAGGTTCAGTGTTGGGGTGAAATGAGTCATTACGTGAATCATTCATCACTAATAAAAGGGGGTTTACTTAGCCCTAATATAGTAAGAATATTCAATAAGAATAGAACCCCATTTAGATTCTATACACATTGCTCAGGTCTAGTCAAAAGGAAAGGGTATGGTCAGACATCCAGTAATTAGAAGGGTCTCACCCCATATGAATGTAACCTTTTGTGCCCATAGGTGATCAAGAAACCACACCAATAAAACTAGAGGCCACATGGATATAATATTCTTCACTCCTCAGCTAATCAAGTGTGGCTTTCTAGCTTTTCCAAAGCCATGTTGCAGGGACCTCCCAGTAGACAGTGGTCCCTTCACACAGGTTAACATAGGCTTTTCTGGTTAGACATTTGAGGTTTCAAAAAGTGATAAATTTTTCTCCTCCTCCTTATCTTTGTTTCCCTGGCTTTCCTGGTTTCTTTCAGGTCAAAGTTAAAATCTTACCTTTTTAAAGATCTTCTCAGTCTCCCTCAATGCCAGTGTCTTCCCTCTGTAATCACCTCCAATTTATTCCCAAGATAAAATCATCAAACCACAAGTATTTATTGAGTGTCTTCTAGTGCCAGGAACTATGCTAAACATTATGAATACGAAGATACACACATACAAATAAAATGAAATAGTTTCTGTTATCTCCTAATAAAATATTACATTTTACTAGGAGAAGCAATATATATGTAAGTACATACAAAACATGTTTATAATCAATACAAGGTAATTTTCTGAGGGGAGGCATGAGAAACTGAGTGGGGACAGGGATCAGGTAAGACCTCATGTATGAGGTACCATGTAAGGCAGCTAAACTCAGAACAGATTCCAAGATGTAGAGATGAGGAGACAATGAATTATGGCATCGAACATGGCCTGTCCAAAGGCACAGAGATGGGAGATAGAATGTTTAAGGAACACAAATAGATTCCTATTGGCTAGACTCTAGGGTGTATAATGGCAGTTAGATAAGAGAAGCCTGAAAAGATAGACTAGAGGTGGCTTGTAATGGACTTTAAATGCCCAACAGAAGAGTCTGTATTTGATCCAAGAAGCAGTGGGGAGACAGTAGAGTTTATTGAGCAGGACAATGACATGGCTAAACCTGCACTTTTGGAAAATCACTTTGGCAGCTATGTAGACAGTGGATTGGAGAGGGCATTGACTGGAGGAAAGGAGAACAAGTAATTAGGACTCGACTGTAATAGTCCAGGCAAGAATGATGAGGGCTTGAACAAAGGAGGTGTTGTCAGTACGAGTAGAAAACAGCAAACAGCTGCAAGGGATGTTGAACTAAAACTGATAAGATTCAGCAAATAATTGGATATGTGGGGTGAGGGAAAGCCAAGAGGTGAGTATGATTCTGAAGTTGAGACCCTTCAGGTGACTGAGAGGTGGTGCTATACTCCATAGTAATAGGGTAGTTAAGAAAAGGGACAGGATTTTGGTGGGGATATAATGAATTATATTTTAGACATATTAAGTTTGACAAACCTATTGAATACCCAGTTTGAAATATCTAATTGGCATTATATAATATATAATGGGACCTCAGAAAAGATACCAATGCCCAGATGACTTCCATCAATTTAGCACTTATTGCCAGGATGTGATTTTTGGTTAATATATTATGCAATTTGCAAATTTTGCTCCTTTGGTCATCAGGACAGTTCGTTTATGACTTCTGGGTTTCCCCTTGCAATCTTACTTCCTGCTATTGCTACTTTATATTAGCTACCTATAAATCTACTGTACTGAATAGAAGGGGACAACGGCCAAGGGAATAAAGTGTGGTTTTAACATATACATACAAGGAAATTCTCTATAGCAAAGAATTCTCAGTCACAAATATTTTGTGCTATCTTTATTGACAGAACAATCTATTTAACAAAAGAGTAGAATTTTTTTTTTTAAACACAAACTCTTAGTAAGTGGGAGGCAGGCTGATAAAATAGAGTTGGCCTCCAAATCAGAATGTACAAGTGCCAACTCTCACACACTGACAACTTTGAGATGAATTGGATATGTTAATGAACTAAAACCAACATGGCATGGAGAGTATCTGAAAAACCAGGCGTGCCTGCCTCATTTCATGCATTAGTTATTAATTCATGGCCAGACATGTAAAGCACTGAGCCTACAAACCCTCAATTAAGCCAAGGACATAGCTTTGTTATAGACCACGTTTTTGGTGGTCTCTCTATATATATATATGGTCTATATATATATATATATATATATATATATATATGGTCTATATATATATATATGGTCTATAAATCCCCCTGTAGGGGAATTGAGCAGGTGATGCTCATATATTTTGCCCTTTTGACTGGTTAACAAGCA
>CM053592.1:119086290-119116187 GCA_028646515.1 Pseudochirops corinnae
GCTCAAACATTATGTGCTTAGAAAATGGAGAAAAATGTAACAATAATGTATATTATTTAAAAATATAATAATTTAAAAAGTATATTTAAATAAATAAATATACTTAAATATATATAAATATATATATTTATATATTTATATATAAATAAATAAATATATTTAAATATATATAAATATATTTAAATAAATAATTTAAAAAGTATATTTAGTTTAAAAAGTCATATAGTTTACTTCAACAACATATGGAATTGTCTTTTGGATTCTTAATTCTTGGATTATCTATATAACTACTCTCATCCTATTTATATAGATTGTTTAAATTTAAATACATAGAAAACATTTATCTCACAGTGTTCCTGTCCATATATTCTGATACTGTATGAAACACCGTGCACAAGCATTTCCCCAAAAGAATATTACTGTGAACAGATTTTAAGGTTCTGATTACACAGTATAGTGAACACTCCATTTATTCAAGAACAAATCAAAGGAAAATATTCACAACAAATCAAAATACAATTCATACAACATTACATCTTATCACAGAAAATCACAATATAGTGTTCACAAGAGCTTATCCTTAAAAAGCCCACATAGTTTTCACCAAAGTGGTCACAGTATTTAGAACAAAGAACAAAAGAACAATCATCTGGTATCCCTAGGGAGGTTTGCCTCCTTACTCAGTCATTCTGTCATCTCAAAATACAATAGTTAGACTTCCACTCATGGGGTGATCATAGGTTAACTTAATCAGTCACTTATCTAGCAATCAGTCACTAAGTATCATTATTCGCTAAATACAATCTTTAGAAAATTATACAAACCCTCCACCCCTCAGTCTCTATTAAACTTCAATTTTATCACAGCATTCAATATCCAAGGAGAAGCCTTTTCTTCATCTTGACATGGTATGGTCTCTCAGATTCCCTGGATTCCCTTCCATAGTTCCAGCTCCACCAAACAGTCACCTGGATTCAGAGGCAGACAGGTCCCAGGTCCTTGTCCAGTCTTCTGGGCAGTTTCTGCTACACACTGAAGTTCACAGTGTCCAGCATATCTCAAAACCTTCACAACTTCTGTTCCCAGGAACTCAAGGATCAACAAAGCAACAAACAAAGTGTTATCCTGGTCATGCTTCTTCAGTCCTCCGGCAGTTCAGCTAGCCTTAGGACCCAGGAGAAATCTCAGCCTTCTGGACAGTTTTCTCAGCAACAATTTCAGCCTCGACCAGATTCTTGTCTCAAGGTAATCCTCTCTCAGTTCTCAGTCAGTTTTCAGATGCTCACTGAGAGAAACTCTCTCTCTCTCCTCCATCAGGAGCCTGCCAGGAGAAAAATTCTGCTTCCTGCCTGTCTGGGACTCTTCTTACACACACACACACACACACACACACACACACACACATGCACGCACACACACACAGAGTATTGGCTTCCTGTTTCAGCCAACCCCTTCCTGTTATGTCAGCAACAGGAGACAGAGTTCACACACTCTGCCTCTTTCATAGAGGCTTGACTAAGGGCTAAGTACTTGACATAACAAAAAGGGGTCTTCAGATTTAAATTATTTACCATTACACTGTAATAACTCTGTCATCTCATCAGCATTAGTCCTGTCTGCATAAGTGTGAACAATAGCTCATCCAGGACTTGTCAGTTTATGAAACCCTGTTCATGCCCTATTGTAAATCACTCTTCTTCCCATTCATTTGCAGATGATAATCTGGGCAATATGTACCTTCACACACTGCTTGAAAGTAGGAGGGACAATGGACAGAGGGCTGGTCATGAAACCAGAAAGACCTGAGTTCAAATCTAGCCTCAAACATGTACTAATTGTGTGATTTTAGGCCTCAGTTTCCCCAATGGTATAATTGTGATAATAATGGTATCAGCCTCATGGGATTGTTGTGAGGAGCAAATGAAATAGTATTTGTAAAGTGTTTAGCACAGTCCTTAGCATATAGTAGGAGCTATGCAAATTTTTATCCCAGTTCCATTCCCCATTCCCCTCCCTTATATGAACTACCTGGCTGACTTCTTTGAAATGGCTTATGGAGTTCATTGAAGATCACCTAGGGTGTTCAGAAATGTAATGTGATTAGCATGCTGTTATCTTCAAATAAATGAGGAAACTATGTGACTCAGTGGATAATTGCTATGTGGTTTGAGTTGAAAGATTTGGCATAGATAGAGTAGATAGTGGATAGTGTATAGAGTAGATTTGTGTGTGTGTGTGTGTGTGTATGTGTGTATGTTTGTGTGTGTCACATCTAATGGTCTAAACATTTATTATGTTATCTATTAGGGGTCAGTGATAAGCAACAGGGAAACAAATACATTAAGAAAAATAAAGTCAAATAAGAAAAAAAAAAAGACTCCTGCCCTCAAGGAGTTTACGATCTAATGGGGAAGACAATTCTATAAAGCAGAAAGGGGATAGCTACTTGAATGTACCTGACTTTGGGAACTGAGGTTCTGGGAGTCAAAACCAAGTAGAATTACAAATGGAAAGCTGGAAAGTTAAGACCCTTCTATGAAGCAAATCTTTGGGGAAGAGATTATCACTTTGTCCTCTCTAGCCCTCCAATCGGAAAGGAATCCTTTGGTAGTCCGCTAAATCCATAGAGCCTTTCACAGAATAATGTTTTTAAATACATAAAAATAATTAAAATTACCCAGGAAATCTAATGCATTTATTAAAATATTTCAAAAATATTAAAAAAAAAACTAACAAACACTTCACAGGTTAAGGATTCTCCAGAGAATCATTCTCTCACTGGTGTCAATCCAGGATATTCTCCATGACAGTAATGACCATCATTGTATTAATAAATTACTTCATTTACAGGTGATGCAACTTTTAAAACTGTGTGCAGTAAAATTTCAATTAATTAGAATCCTCAGTTAATTAACATATAGTTTGCACCCTCGAAATCTAGAAAAAAGGTAGATAACAAACAAGCCTACATCAGGGATATTGTTGAATTGTTTCATTCTTTCCCAACTCTGTGACCTTATTTGGGGTTTTCTTGGCAAAGATACTGGAGATGGTTTACTGTTTCCTTCTTCTGCTCATTTTATAGATGAGGAAACCAAGGCCCATAGGATTAAATGTCTTTTCCAAGGCGGAATAACTTAATATGTCTCTGATTTTAAACCCCTGAAAATGAGCCTTCCTAATTCTAAGCCCAGTGTTCTTCTATCCACTGTGTCACTTAGCTCTCTCATATCAGGGATATGAGAATATAATTATGTGCATATGTACACATGCATGTTTAGATAGAAATAAATAAAATTAAAATAAGTATGTGAATGTAAATATTCTTTATATTCTTCCATCCATTTGTCTACCAACTTTTTCAGCCTATATTGTGGAGTTTATAAACATTCAGCTTGAGATGAAATGCCACAAAATCTTTGTTTGAAAAATTTGCTAAAGTCTATTTAAATTCCATTTGAAAGGTATATTCTGGCACAAATTTGAATTCATACTGGAAAGTTCTGTAAAATAAGTCAGTTCACATAAAATAAGATCAGACACCTATTTGTAAAAGTTCCAGCTTGCTAAGAACAATCTTAACTCTTTGAGAAGTGCTATCATATTTATATTTCAAGTAGCAGAAACCCCTGCAGCTAAAGTTAGAGATTCTTGTTGGGAGAGAAAAATTTCTGTTTTTAAGGGAGTGAAATTAATCGCTTCTGATTGAAAAAAGAAAGTCAGTCTTAGTTTCATGGTTGATGAGAGAAATACCTACATGGTTATCCTCTCACTCTGTCACCTTCAACTGCTTTAATTAAAGAAAAAAAAAAGAATCTTAGAGCTCACAGAGCTGATTAGGAGTACTGGAAAGATAAACCAAGCCCTTTCCCTTGTTAGCAGAAAGTAGTTATACATTATATATTTGTGACAGATAACAAAGTCATAGGCAATTGAGAAAAGGTTGCTCAAAGATCTGTACCTAAGAATTTCATAGGAAATCTAGATTCTAAGTTAGGAGAAGTGCTATGGAGTTTCAAAGGAATATTTTAATCAAGTTAAGTATGTTAGATTAAGGTTGCAATAAACAACTAAGTATTAAATAAGGATCAAGGTACCAAATTACACAAAGATGTAGTACTAATTTCTTTAAGGATTTGCTCTATAAGATAAATTGTTTTACTGTTTAAAGTTGCCATATTTTATTGGTTTAATAAAGTATTATTTTAAAAAAGGAAAGATCTGAAAAATCTGTCTAATTTATTTCTTGGCTGCTTGCATTATATGATCATTATCAAAACTCATATTTCTATACGGCTTAAAGGTATTCAAAGTACTTTCCTCATAACATCACTGTGAGACAGGTAGTGAAAAAATTATTTCAATTTTATGTATAAGGAAATGAAGTTGAGAGTGGTTTAGGTTCTTGCCCACTATCACAAAGCTGGTATCAATGGTGGACCAAGATCATCCTGACTCCCAAGACATGTATGTCCCATTGTACTACACAATCTCTTCTCAGTGTCACCTTGAGACAACATAACAATATTGCAGTGGGGGCTCTGCCCACCCAAAACTGTTGGGGTTTCATGATGTGTTGTGGTAGAATTGTTTCAATAAATTCAGGGTCAGACCACTTCTAATCCAAGTATAGATATTTATTGATATTGACGCCTCTCATGAATTGGGCTAAGTTCCAAAAGGAACCAGTAACTTCAGAGAAAGAAAGATGGATTTTTATAGGGTAAAGATGTAATTACATAACAGAAATTTACATAGAGTATTAAAAAGGCAGGAGGGATTTATTAACGGATTAGGTAGTTGAGGAGCATTCCCATCTATGGTTGGTGGTTAAACCTTCTGGTCATGCTGCCCTCCAATTAACTAGCTATTGTGGTCCTGTCTGGTCAAGACAGATAATTAGGCATCGTGGTCCTGTCTTGGGATAGAAGATGATGTGATTGTGATTGAATACAAGAACACACCTGGTTCTGTGGGAATGGGTCTAAGGACAGTGACTAGGTAGAGGCAATGGCTAGGATTCCATCATTGGATCATGGACATGGCTACTGTTTTTGTGGGAACTAAAAGTTCAGGGACACACTTGTTGTTCCAGTGAGTGGTGAAGCATATATGAAGAAGTTAGGACATTGGAAGGGAGGGGTGCTAGGTAGGTACAGTGGAGCCTATAATGAAGTTAGAATATTGGGGCTGGGGGCAGTTTTATTAGAATTCCATCAACAACACTGATATTTAAGGGTTTTTTGTTTTGTTTTGTTGCGTTATTTTAGTGTGTATGTGATGTGGGTATATGTGATGCACAAATGTGTTTTCACATCTGCAAAGCCTCACACAAGTAGCATTCCAGAGGATGGCTGCTGTGAACAGCTTTCAAGGTTCTGATTACATAGTATAGTGAACACTCTATTTATTCAATAACAGATCAAAGCAAAACATTCACAGCAAACCAAGGTACAGCATTCACAATGTTACAACTTATCACAGAATATCAAAATACAGCATTCACCATGTCATAACTCAACAACTTATCACTAAAATGGCCACATAGTTTTCACCACAGTGGTCACATAGTTTTGAACAAAGTACAATCAATTAGTCAATCAATCACTTAGTAACCCATTCATTCAATCAACTCAATCATTCAATCATCCCTAAGAGGGCCACAAAATACAGAAGTCAAAGGTCTCCACTCATAGGGCACACTAAGTTACAAATCAGTCACTCTTCAGTCATCATTCACCACTCAATCATCAGAAAATACATAGGTCATCCACCCCTCAGTCACAAGTAAATCACAATCTTCTCTGTCAGTGCACAGTATCCAAGTAAAGTCTTCTTTCAGTTTGACTCAAGGTAGACTCTCAAATTCCCTGGAACCCCTTCCACAGTCCCAGCTCCCACCTGGATTCACCAAACTGTCACCTGGGTTCAAAAGCAGATAGCTCTCAGCTCCTTGTCCAGCTCTCTGTGTAGTTCCTATCCCACACTGAAGCTCACAGTGTCCAGTCCACCTTAAATCCTTCAGTCTCTATCCTTGGGAAGTCAAGGCTTAACAAAGCCACAAACAGACAAAATGCCAGCACCACAGTCATGCTTCCTCAGTCTTCTGCAGCTATAGCTGGTCCTCGGAATTCCTCAGCAGCTCCTCAGCAGCTCCGACTGGACCTCAGAAGAAGCTCCACCACAAGTTTGTAGGAAACTATGACTTTCCCAGCTTGTTTTTTTTCTTATATACTGTATTGCTCCTCCCTATTCAGCCCCTTCCTGTTATGTCAGCAACAGGGGTTCATACCTTCTTTTTCTTTAACAGAGGCTTAATTTGAAACTAGGTGTTAAGTAGCTCTTAGCTTAGCAATATAAAAGAATCTTCAAATTTCATTATTATTAAAACCTCCAAAAAAAGAATTAGCAAATGTGATAGCAAATAGCATACAACTCTTTTTTTTTTCTTTTCCATTTTTGGTCTTAGCATATGTGGCAAATATAATACATAAGCCAATTTTCGTTGGTATGTTGGTTGCTTGTCCTCAGTGTAGCTCACTCCTTGCTGCTTACTCGAACTTCTATCAGCTATGCTCTTTGACTATTAGTGTCTGTTCCTTACTTATTATTTCAGTCCCCATGAAGATTGAATTGATGTCATGTATCTCCACCACCAACCTCATTCATGAGCATCAATGGCTGATATACACTTATATCACACTTGCAGTATATTAGAAAATGGAAAGAGATTAAAAACTGCTTTGAAAAGTTGCCCACCATTGCCAATCATTTGCACAAGAGTGCATATTCAGAATGATGACACTGAAATATTGCAAGGATCTGAATAAAGATGAAATTAATTATGTTCAAGATAATATGCTCAATGGGGAAAGAACATGGACCCACCTACTTTAGAAAGATTGTCAGCAAAAAGAGTTTTTCTGTTTAAAATTTAGCACATCAGATAATTGAATTATACTTTGACTCTCATTCAATTAGGATTCTGTTCTTCAGTTTTAAAAACACCATAGAATCTCAGAATTAGAAAGACATTCAGAGGTCAGCCTACTACTCAGCCTGAAATATCCTATGCCTGGAGTCTCTTCCACAGAATCTTTAACAAGTAGTCATTTGGCCTTTTCTTGATAAACCCTATGGAGAGGGAACCTGCCAAGTCAGCCTATCCCTCATTTGGTTATTTGATTTTATTTGAATTTGAAAAAAACTATCCAGTAATCCTTTTATTAGGTCTTGAACTGAGTTTATATAAAAGGTGATTTATAATCCTGCTTACCTTAAACAGCAACTCTTATAGCAGTTGATTCAATTTACTCTCATGGGGAGCAATTGTATTTATAAAGGTCATCACCATGGCTAGAAATGGTCTTGTGCTCAACATAATTATTTTGGGCACTTAGCACCTAGTAGCTAGGAATTTCCCTCCTCTCCCCTTTTGCTGCTCTTTGTCTTCTACTTCCTATTTCTATTCTATGGGGTTAAACCTGGAAATGTCCTCTTGCTTTAGGAAAAGAAAAAAATAGAGTAGCACTGTCAAACTCAAATAGAAACAAGGGCCATTAAACCATAAATGAGGATCCCTGTGGATTAGAATGCTGACTTAGGAAAGCAGAGTTGCAAAATGTCATATTAACATTATGTTTTATTATATCATATATTTATTTTGTTGTTTTCCCCCAATTAAATTTTAATTTGACTGGGGGCCTGGGAGTGTTGTGGGCCTTATGTTTGACACCTCTGATGTAAGTGATTTTGGATCAATAGTTAGGCATTCAGTTAACAACAAAAACAAAATATCTTTAACATACGATGTAGATAATTACTTGTTCTGAGGTAAAAAAAAAAGGTCTTTTGGGAGGCATTGTCTTTGCATTCTTGGTTTAACGGATTTTGTTTGGAAGGAACTTTAGAGGCCATCAAACTGAACCCTCTGATTTTACAGACAAGGAAGGTGAGGCCCAAGATATTTAAATTACTTGCCTAGGATTGCCCAGAGAATATATAGCAGACTCTGACCTGAACTGAGGTCTCTGACTCTATAGCTAGGAAACTTGGAAAAATTTAAATTGATTACATTATTTTATTTATTCTCTATAAAAGTGTTCTGGCTCTCTATTTTCTTGGTTTAGCAACCATTTTCTTCAACACTCTATGACCTGATGTATCTGAAGGAATGTTCGCTAATTCTCTTTATTTTTTCATAGTATTTCCATTAGATGAGTCTTTCTGAATCATGATCCCAAGTGTTGGTTTTGTTTTGTTTTTGGCTGTGAAATCCTGAATTTGTCAAAGATGCTGCACTTGTATGGATTTGGTTTTGAAAAACTACCCAGTAATCCTTGTAGTGGGTCTTGAACTGAGTTTATGTAAAAGGTGATTTATAATCCTGCTTACCTTAAACAACAACTCTTATAGAAGTTGATTCAATTTACTCTCATGGGGAGTAATTGTATTTAAAAAGGTCATCACCATGGCTAGAAATGGCCTTGTGCTCAACATAACTGTTTTGGGCACCCAGCAAGTCATGATTTTCTTAAAAGATCTATATGAAAATTTATATTCTTTAAGTGGGCAACAGAAAACTTTTAAAACAAGCAAGTATTTGTATGCATAGGCTGCTAAGAACATTTTGAAAATTAGTGTAAATATTTCCATATGACTATTTCAGGAATGAACAAAATGGGTGGAAAATGGGTGGAAAGTGGGTGTAACTTTGATTATTCTTATCTACTTTTTGAACAAAGGAAATAATGTAGGCTGATCTCATTGCAGGGGGAGTCAATAGGTTCTTTGGAGAAAAACAACTCTTGACTAATCTTTTTTTTTGGTACTAATATATAACAAATTTTATCAAAAAACAAAACAAACAACAGCAATAGTTCATTAGATGTATCTTTAAACTGGCAAAACTAATTGCAGTATTTTCTACATAAACACAAAGACAATTACTCAAACTATTATGGTGAAAAGGGGTTTGGAATTTAAAAATTTTTGAAGGTTAAACTTAAAAGTTTAAATTTAAAAATAAATAAGTAGAATTCCAATGTTGAAAAATAAGACTTTTTATGAAATGTGTTTTAATTTATGAACAGGAGGACATACAGATATAGTGCAAAGATTTTAAAGGAATATTTAGATGTGTTGATTTTACTGGATAGCAGGGATTGTAATTCCAGAGTATAGAGGCTAAGAAAATTCCTTTGTGGTATGGCATCCAGGGTAGCCCACAATGTACCCCATCCTTTCCCAAAACAATTTTCCATAGATGAAACCAAATCAAACTCTTTGAACATTATATATAATGACCTAGATTATCAAATTAAAACAACAAAAAAATGAAAATTAATACATTAAACTAAAGCTGACAAGTGACTACTCATCCCCAGAGAACAAATGATAAAATACACCTCCTTTCTTTTGGTAGAGAAGTGGGGAACTTTTACAACAGATTGTTGCATACACCATTAAATACAATTTCTATGTTGGATGGTTTTTCTGTTTTCCTTCTTATGCCTCTCTACATTTATTACGAGTGGGCTACTTAATGGGTAACGATGAGTAATACACTGGATTTTTTGTGATGTAAAAGCACAAGGCTTCTATTTAAATATCTTTTGTTGTAATAGTACCTAGCAAGGTGTGTGTATTTATATACACATATATGTATACACACAAATTGTATGTGTAAAAAATATATATGCACTAATATATGCACGTTATATATTTGTATATTAAAATATATGCAAATTATACATAAATCCATAAGTTGTCCTTTATTTCTATCTAATCTCTCTACCTAGATGTTTATGTTTTTGGTCATTGCTTAGCTGCCAGTGGGGCAGAGTCCCCACAAATTTGGGGTTTGCAGGAGATTAATGATACAGAGCTTTTGAAGGGTCAAAAACAATAGCAATAAAATTGAAATTTGTACCTTTCGTTCTGTTGACAAACTTCTCAGAGCTTCAGTACATTATTGAAAGATTAACTAACCCTGACACTGAACAATGGATAATTAAATTGGGATATAAGTCAGAGAAAACAAATGCCTTATTTTTAATGCAGAGAAAAAATGGAGGGGATGGTCTTTGTGGTTGATGAAATGGAGTTGTGGAGATTGAAAACAATACACCGGTTATGCATTGTAATTTTAAGAGCAGTTAAGTGAAAACTTACTCTTTGATAATCTAAGAATCAATCACTTGATCCATGAATAAAAATGTATTAAGTGCCTAGTACATGTCAAGTACTATGATAGGCCGGAGGCTTCCAGAGACAAAAAAGCAGTGATCTATAAACTTAAGGACCTTACATTCTACCCTGTGATATAATATACTTACTGAAAAGTAAATGCAGAATCTGCTCAAAATAAATACAGTTATCCCCTCCACATTGTGGGGGCTAGGGGTATGGTGGCTCACTCCCCCCGATATGGAAAATTCATGTAAAATATTTTGGCCCTTCATTCATACCAGGGAGGAAGTCTGAATTATTATGCTATTGAAAGATAAAATATGTTGATATTATATAATATCGTATATTTTAAGCATTTTTGAGTTTCTAAACTTTTTTTGTGGCATCTTCCAGCCTTCATGCATCATCTGAGTTTTCTGCCAAACTCCCCCCAAATTCCTGTGTCTATCTGTGATATATCGAAACCACAGTGAGAACAGTTGTGATATGGAAGAGATAACTATACAGAGTTCATTGTTGAGAGTACTAAGAACTGAAATATCAAGAAGACTTCTTGGAAGAGAGTATTTGAGCAGAGGCCTGAAGGGACATAGGTGTTACTAATGGTGAGAAAGAAGAACATTATGGACATGGAAGACAGTCCTTGCAAAGGCCCATGGGCAGGAGATGGAATATTGTATTGGGGGAACAGCAAGAGGGAAAGTTTGGTTAGAGCACTGAATTTGTGAGTGAGAGCAATGAACTGTCAGTTGCTTTAAACATCAAACAGAAAAATCTGTATTTTTCTTAAAGGCAATGAATGGGAAACTCCTGAAATTTCATGAGCAGGGGAATATCATGGTTAGACTTACACTTTAGAAATGTACAATTGGCAGCTTAACACAGGATAAATTGAAGAGGGATGAGATGCAGAGAAAAGATTTAGGAAGCTTCTGCAATAGTCCAGGGTAAAAAAGGGAGTAGGTGGGTAGGTAGTCAGGACCTGGTCTACAGAAGTTGTGTAGGAGTAGAAAGAAATAGATGGATGTGAGAAAGGTTGAAGAGTAAAACTGATAAAAATTTCCAAGGGATTTGATATATCACTGGGCATGAGTGATAATGAAAAGTTGAAGAAAACATGGTACAAAAAAAAACCATCTCATTTCATCTTCCCAAAAGACTTTGGAAGAGATAGTATTTAGAAATATGGGGTGGTGAAAAGTGTTGAATGTTTAGAGGGGTAAGGAAGAAAGAAGATTGTGGAAAGGTCATGGGATTTCCTAATGAAGAGATAGTGGGGGTGGGGGGACAGAAGCCAAATTCTAAGGCACTGAGAAGTTAGTAAAGTGATTAAAAGGTAAGAAAACAAAGTACAGAGTATCTCCCCACATCATCTCTAAGAATGTATCTATGAAAGGGAAGAGAGAGATAGGGCAATAGCTTCAGGGGCCAGCAAGCTTAACTGGAGATTTTCTTTTAAAAAAATTATATATATATATATATATATATATATATATATATATATATATATATATATATATATGCACATATATTAGGATATTTATATATCTTTATATTAGAATGGGAGAGATAGAGCATATTTGAAGTCATCAACAAATGAACCAATGAAAATAGAAAGGTTAGAAATCAAGGAGAAATAAATTGATAGTTGAAGAGATAAATGGTGGTAGAATCAGGAGTGGATGCAATCATGGACAAAGGAGAAAAGTTAGCCTCAGCAAGAAGAAATGCCATGTCAGTCTTGACACAATCTGGATCCACTATTTCAATTCCCACCAATATTAATGAATTTGGTCCCCTCAGGGATCTAAGGGTAACCAAGTGAGATTAGCATTAGGTGCCCAATCCCCCATTTCCCTCCATTTCCCACCATGACTCTCAATCAATAATCATTTGGCTAGCCAGATTCAGTTAGCTCTTAGATGTGGTATGGTATGAATAGTTTGTACCAGGCATCCACATAAAAGTCTGCGACACTCTCTCACTAGCACATACTTTAAGTGATCTGTCTTATGTATTTTTTTAAATTCAATCAATTACATCCTTACATACACATTATTTTATATAAAATTCTCCCTCCATCCCTGTAACTTTCATAATGTTAGAATCCCTATTTGTCAGACAAGAAAACTAAGGAAGGTTTAGGGAGATTAAGTGTTTTGCCTAAAGTTACAAAACTAGTAAGTGTCAGTGCTGGAAACACTCTAATGATCTTTCTATCTTTATTCAGTCAATTTTATCTCCGTGCCAGTCTCCCTTCACCCCCACTCCCTGCCAAATGCTGTCACCTCAGGACTCATGGAGCATCTTCTGAGAGAGAAGACTAGCATTCTTGGGTCCCTGCCACTTGCATCACTTTTGCAGGCAATTATAGGAAACAGCTCTTTCACCATTTATAACAGCCTAAGCATTGATCAGAATGTCCCTTTCTACTCCTCATGTCAATAGATGAAATAAGATTTACCAGAAAAATACAGTATAAACTTCTCAAAACAATAGATGAGAATTCTTATAGATGGTCCTCTAATAAGATTTCCATTATAAGCTTTTAAAAGTCAAACCAAATCTAGATAAAGTGTTATGGCTATTATAAATTTAATAGTATAAAGTGTCTAATACATAACTATTTCACCAGCTTATTTCTTTCAAAAATGGTGATGTCTAAACAGTGCTAGTTGTGACAATATATTTATTTTACCTCCAGGAAAAATACTTCTCTTGTCAGCAAACTGTAATGCCTAATGTATTGAAATGATACTAATTCCATTCTGATTTCATCTTACTGTTTTAAAATTCTAATTGAATTTTAAGACTATACATTTAGTTGTCCCTTCTGCCATTTTTGATACAAACTAATAAATAATAATTTAAGAATTTGTATTGTCAATGGAAATTAATATTCTTATAATTTTGAAAGCAAAATAATTTTTAGTACATCAGTTCTCAATCCAATGCACAGGATTTCAAAAAAGAAATCTAAAAGATTTTTTAATTTCCTAAGTAAAACGATGACATGGTTTATGGATTTTCATATGTATCTGTATAAACTATTCAGTTCCCACAATCAGCAAAGGCTACTTTTGTTTAATAATAAGTCCTCTTCACAAAATTAAAAATCTGTCATTTTAGAAGATCAAGTAAAATAACAATGTGGAACAATTTTTAATAATTTCATGACAGAGTTTGTCTCTGGAAAGGCAATAAATGTGCTTATTATGTGATATGTAGATCACTTCCAAATGAAATGTGTGTGTGTGTGTGTGTGTGTGTGTATATTTCAATACTTTACAAATTTTAACTTTAATCATGGTGAAGTTATAAAGGAAAAAGAAGCTAGTCATGACAATCTGAAAACTCTACCTTTACTGGGTGGCTCTAGCATAAGTAGGTAAAGGGATGTCTAAGTAAAATAGTCAAATAAAGCAGAACCAGAATACTACATGCAAACCGTAAAGTAAATGAAGACACTTTACCACGATGTAAGTTAAGCACCACCACCACCCAAAACAACAACATACAAACAATTAACAGATGCCAAATGTTTTGCAATTGCAATGTCTTTGCAATGCCCCAGAGCAGAGATGACAAAATATCCCCATTGTATATAGAGAAAAAAAGTTTAAAAATATTACAAGACCTCTTATTATGAGCATATTTGAAGGCATCAACAAATGAACCAATGAAAATAGAAAGGTTGGAAATCAAGGAGAAGTAAATGATAGTTGAAGGGATAAATGGTGGTGGAATCAGGAGTGGATACAATCATGGACAAAGGAGAAAAGTTAGCCTCAGCAAGAAGAAATGCCATGTCAGTCTTGACACAATCTGGATCCACTATTTCAATTCCCACCAATATTAGTGAGTTTGGTCCCCTCAGATATCTAAGGGTAACAAAGTGAGATTAGCAAGATTATTTTTTTTTAATTCAATCAATTCCATCCTTACACACACATTATTTTACATAAGATTCTCCCTATATCCCTGTAACTTTCATAATGTTAGCATCCCTATTTGTCACACAAGAAAACTAAGGAAGGTTTAGGGAGATTAGGTTACCTATGATTGTAACTGAGCCAAGACATCTGGGGTCTCATTTCAACTTATAAAATTTAGAAGAAGTTGACAATATTGTGTTGGACTACACTTCTTTCTCCTGGAAGCAGCAACCAGTTTCAGCGAGGATTAGTTCTTCCCAGCTCACACTCTGTTCTCAATGACTAAGCCTTCATGGGGGGGGGAGGGTAATACTTCTCCCCAGAGCTTCCAAACTTAACCTTACATCCTTTCCCCACCCAATCCTCCTTTCTGCTTTTCTAGTATTGGTCAATCTTTTAGTCACTTGGAAACCTCTCCATGTTACCTATGAGTTGTCCCAACAGATGTTATGCCAACTCCATGAAACTTTCCACAATTCCATTTAGGTACCAATTTGTTGTTTTTGTTGTTCAGTTGTTTCAGTCATATCCAACTTCTTGTGCCCCCATTTGGGGTTTTCTTGGGAAAGATATAAGAATGATTTGCCATTTCCTTCTTCAGCTCATTTTACAGATGAGGAAACTGAGGCAAACAGGGTTAGGTGACTTGCCAAGGGTTACACAACTAGTTAGTGTCTGAACTGGATTTGAACTCAGGTCTTTCTAATTCCAGATCTGGCACTCTATCCAATGAACAATTGGTATCTAGCTGCCCTAGGTACCAACTTACTATTATAAATTGAAAATGGTATTAACTGAAAAGGCACTTGTATGCCTGGAAAACACCATTAAATAATTGCTTGATTTCTATGATCTGTGAACATTGAGACAATTTTTTAAAAAGTGATTCTCTCTGAGTTAATTATTCCTGATCTGCCTTAATGCATGTAAGAGACAAAAAACTCAATTATGGAAATGCTTAATTTCATGAAATGCCTAGGAAAGAAAAAAGTTATGTTAAATTTGGCAACATGAAATATTGGGCATGTGTGTCAGCATAGATCAGTCTCTACTCCAAAAATCAAGACAGTAGTAGTAGACAGTGCAACATAAGACAGGGAAAACCAGACTTAAACAGCCTGAGGAAATGAAATTGATTTTGCCAATGAAAGCCTATGAGAATCTTAGTTGTTCAAGAAAAGGAAAGGAAAAAGAAATGTTCATAATATGAACTATAAATTCATAAAGATGGGTTTCTGAAGGAAGCAACATGGGCTGTATATTTCAAGTATTTTTGAAATTAGATATGCAGGTAAAGAAAGAGGAATGCTAAATATTGTGCTGTCTCTAAAACAAAGAGCAGAATAAACTTCAAAGGTCAGGCACATTCTCAATCTATTTCCCAAAGGGGCAAATGGGTTCTTACATTTTTTCCCCTTATATTTTCTTGTGATTTATCTAGTTGGTTCTTTAGAATCCCAGAAAAGAAACCTTCCATAATTCCTCCAAGAAATTGATAGCTTTTATTCTTAAGGCTTTACTGAAACAGGATGGAAATGATGCCTCCTGGATCATTTCTCTAAGACATTGTATTATCTACTGGCTGCAGGGGTAGCCAAGGGCAGAGTCAGTCAGTGGCAGAATGAAGAATAGAATTTATCTGTCATATTGAGTAGGCCAGTGTTCTAAACTAGAGGTGTCAAACTTGAGGCCTATAGAGTGCAAAGGGACGCCAAATTCATAAGTGCCTATGGAACTAAATTAAAATATTTGGAAAATATTTAACAAAATAAATTAAAATATAAAACAACATAGATATAAGGTTAATTGTTTTGTTTTCTTAGTTAATATGCAGCCACAGAAGCTTCTTCTTCTGTTTGACACCACTGTTCTTCACCATAAGAAGGCAGTCACTTTCTTTAAATAACTCCTAATTGCGCCTAATCCTTGTTGTTCATTGTCTGTTTTTCAATTATTATTGTTTTTCAGGATTTGTTCACTGGAATTTCTGCCTCAAATTCTTCCTTGTCATCATTAGTTAGCAGCAGCAGAAGCATTATTTCCACCTCTCCCCTAGATGTGAATTGATGAAGGGAGACCCCAATGTGGCAACTTCCTTCAGCTACTCAGCAACTTCTCTGTGATTTATGACTCTTTATGGGGCTCTGTTTCTTAGTTTCCTCCCTGAGAAGGTAAGTGACTTGCCCAGGGTCACAAAGACTATATATGCCAGAAGCAGGATTTGAACCAAGAATGGAACTCCAAGATTGAACATTTGTTCATTTCATTACAATCTCCTATTATAAAGGGAGATAATGAGGCACAGAACCATTCTTAAGATCAAGTATAAAACTGTCCCTAGGTTAATGTTTTTCTGTTTGATTCCTACTTAATTGAGGGTATTTTATTCTCTATTATGTTTCAGAATGACTTGTAGATAGATAAGTCATTTGCCTCTTTCACATAGTGGCTATAACCCTGGGCAAATCACTTCACCTCTCATTGCTGTAGATATATTTCTAAGACCACAATTTGTAGAGAATGTGCTAACCAGCTTCAGTAGAGATTCCTCAATTGGGAGTTCCCTATATCAATGATATAATGATATATAAATGATACTATAATCATTTATTTTTCTTCCCATTTTCAAGGAGTCATCACCCTTTCCTGCCCCTTTATTTTCCTATAGAGTTTATTTCACATTTCCACGTGACCAAGATTCATTTATCCCTAAAATTTCCAGTTCCTGTGACATCATTTGACTTAATTTAAAAAAATGTATTAAGCATTGATTGTGCACACTGTGCTTGGTGGGTGCTAGTGAAGACACAAAGTTTAGATAAGATCTGATACCTACCATTGTGTTATTACAGTTAAATAGGGAGAAATGGGGCAGTTAGGTGACACAGTGTATAGAGTGCCAGGCCTGGACTCAGGAAGATTCATCTTCCTGAGTTCAAATCTGACCTCCCACACTAACTAGTTTGTGATCTTGAGCAAGTCACTTAACTCTGTTTGCCTCAATTCCTCATCTATAAAATGAGCTGGAGAAGTAAATGACTAATTATTCCAGTATCTTTGCCAAGAAAACCCTAAAAGGGGTCACGGAGAGTCAGACATGACTAAAATAATTGAATAACAAAAAGGAAAAAGGACACATGACCAGCTATGCTATTGTATATTATATGATTAATATCATATATCAATAACATATGATAAATGCATCAGAGAAGTATAAGACAATGTACTACATGAGGACCAAAGCAGAAAGTCTTACCAATGTGAGATATCAGGCAAAGTTTATTGTAAGTAGTGGCTTTTGGGTTGACTTTTAAAGCATGAGTAGGAATCCATCATGTAAAGTAGGAAAAAGGGGACACTCAAGGTATACAAAATAAAGCAAAACTACAGAATTGAGGAAATTTCAGGTATTTTGGGGGAATGAAGAGTAGTTAGGACTTCCATATATTCTTTGACAAATTATATTGCCATTGTCTATTCCTAAATGAAATAGGCATCCTATGTTTATAATGAAATTCCTTCTTGTTTCCACTTCTTAAAATCTTTATCTTCCTTTAAAGAATGTGTCACAGTACAAGTCCTACAGCAGGTCTTTCCTGACCTCCTTCTTCCCCATTTCCCAGACCAACTTCTTAGTTTTCTCCCCTCTTGAAATTACTTTCTATGTACTAATCTCTGTATATGATGTATCCTCTGTAATAATTTAAGAAACACCAGGGAAGGAACCATTTCGTTTTCATCTTTTTATTCCAGGTGCCTAGCATAATATCTTGTATACATTAAGCACGTATTGTTTGTTGAATGGAATTAATTAAATTTCTTCTTTGGCATCAGGTAAAACTCTCATAAAAACTTCTGTAATTTAAAAATGTTTTTTTCTTTTTCTCAAAATCACAAATCATCTTATTTCTAAGAACAAAGAACCATCTCATGCCTAGAATTTGAATAGCTCCAAATGAAGCTTTTGAACTAATCCTCTGTGAATAAATAATTATAGATGCCAAAACATAATCCATAGGCAGACATTTGTTAGTTTCACCTATTTGTCAGATTTGGGTGGCAAGCTGTCACTTGAATAGATCTGTTTTATATCCCTTATTTCTTGAGACTAGAGAGAGCCATTTCTTCTCTTATTGACTTACTCCTTCTCCTTCTGGGAACTTTCTGGAAGAATTAGCCAAAGTTATCAGAAAATAAATGCAATAATTTATTTTTTCATAGTGTGTATGTGTGTGTGTGTTTGTGTGTGTGCATTTTCCTCTTGTTCACTCCCTTTGTATATAATTTTCAGGATTCTGAATAAGAGAATGAGCTGTATGTTCTTTCAGGCTATACCTTCTCATAAACTGAAATTAGAACTAGATAGATAAAGTCCTCCTTGACCCTAGAGAACACTAATTACTTGGCTTCTGACATATTGTTGAGTTATTCTGTCTGTATCTTCATTACATTTTACCAGTGTTTGATGAGTTCCCTGAGTTTTCCCCCAAGTCCTATTAATATTAAGAAACATTCTCCTTTTGAGTCATACAAAGTATATTCATTTGAAAAAATGAATATACTTTCTCCCAGAAAATGATTAGCTTAATGAAAATTCTTCTCTTCCTCCTTCTCCTTCCGTCTTGTTCTTATTTTTGTTCTTGTCCTTGTTCTTCTTGTTCTTTCACTTCTTCATTGCCTCCTCCTCGTCCCCCTTCTTTTCATTCTCCTCTTCCTCTTTTTTCTCCTGCCTCTCATTCTCTTCTTCTGTCTCCTCCTTCTTCCTCATTCCCTTTTTCCTTTTCCTCCCAAGTAAAGACATTTTAGTACAAATATAATCAACTATATATGTATCTCTATTATGTTTAACTGGAATATTGCCAATGGAGCTCTATTCTCAGAGCATACAGGGCAGACCTCCATTACATGCATATGTATATATAGACATAAACACAGTATACATATACATTTCATTTTCCCCCAACACTTTTGACTAATGAGAAACAACATGATATGCAGGGTAGAAAACTACCAGCCTTAGGATCAAGACGACATAGGTTCAAGTAAAGCCTTTGATTTAAGCTGTCTTTTGGACCTTGGTCATGTTCTCAGTTCTCAGTGCCTCCAGTCCAATCTCTAAGACTATAACTTATAGATGCCATGCTGATCTACACTGGTTTAAATAAAATGTTTCCACTGCAGGGTTTCCCAACATTGATAAAATCACATATTTGGGAAAAAACAAATTTTAGGTATGATGACACGTTTAAGACAGTAGACGAAATATTTCCATTCACTCAATAAGGATTTATATTTCCAAGTAAATCAAGTATCTATTCCACACTGTAGATTTACTTTATTAAATAATTAGGGAAGTCATTGTCCTTTGTAATTCAAGATGCCAGGTGCTCTTACAGATGTGATTTTACAAGTGGTTATTTAAAACCCATTTGTTTTACTACTTACTATTTTATTTTCCTCTTATAGTTTACAATCTTTCATCTTTAAAGAATGTTTATTTCATTTTGTGACATGATGGAACTCTTCCTAGATTATAATGATTTTTATGATTGCCAACATACCTGCATCTGAAACAATGTGTATTCAATCTTTTGGTTCTTTACTTTTTGGAAAGGGAAAATGAAAATATAAAGCTATATCACTGAGCAGATAGGAAGATGATGTGGAAATGAGGATGTTAAAAATTTCATTATTGAAATGTGAAATTATCGTCTAGGAAAGTATATAAAAAGCTAAGATAAATGAGAGACCTAACAGAGAAAAAAACACTGCCATCAAAGTCTCACACTTGCATCTTAGGGATTCTTTCACTAATCATTGGGCCTTAGATATGTTGTTCAACTTGTCTGAGCCTCATTTTTCTCAAAAGGAACATGGATGGGAGTGTACTAGGTGGTCAGCACCTTCATGACTCTCTCAAAATTATTCTATATCAAAGAACATTCTACTTGGGGATGGAGGGTTTAGATGAGTGGTTTCTTTGATGGTGAGAATTCCAAATGGAAGCTTTCACAATGATGCAGATCATTATTTCTTCTGCCATTTGTCACCCTGGGGCTTGGAGAAGTTAAGGCAGCAGTTCTCAACCTGTGGGTCATGACCTCTTTGGGGGTCAAATGACCCTTTCACAGGGGTCACCTAAGATCATCGGAAAACACATATTTCCAATGGTCTTAGGAACCAAGCCACCACTCCTCTATCCATCTCCAGGCAGGTCCGCCCACATGCAGATACACCCACATATGGGTATTAAAGGGTCGAGGCCTTAGGAAGGTTCAGAACCACTGGATTAAGGGGTTCACTGTTGGACAGATAGCTAATATATTCCATAGACAGGATTCAAAAACAGGCTTTCCTAATTCTAAGGTTAGACCTCTATTGTCTATACAATGCTTCCTCTTAAGTGTTTTTGAGGAGGTTGGTTGTAGCATAACATTTAGATAAACATATGTAAATACCAATGATATATGAAATTATATACCCTATAAGAGTTTCAAACTGCAAGAGATGTCAGTCTTCTTAGTTTCTACTTTTCAAGTATTCCCTCTCCCAAGATATTTGCAAATATATATACATACACACATATGTGTACATTTCTGTGTATATATGTGTGTAGGTATGTATGTATGTATACATTTAGAGTTTTTCCCTTTAAGGTAAAGAATTCTAATTGCCAATTCACTTGATTCTGAACTTTGTGCTCTTGAATTATTTCTGCTATATGCCACCTACACTTAGCTTCCAAAGGGATTTAAATTTGATTTCTTTTGCATCCCTTCTTTGCCAATTCTTTAAGATTTTAAATCTCTCACCCCATTTGTCCACTGCCTGAAATCTGTAAGCTTATTCAGGATAATCTGAGGAGGAATACATTTTAAGCTTCGTTTTGGCATCTGAATGAAAGTTAAGAACTGTGGAAAACAGGCATCCAAAAATGTCTAAAAGTTGTTTTCAAATAAATGCACCTGATTTTTCACAAATATAACATCATGGTCATATAATCAATGCAGAACTTAGAATGAATGGAGGAGGGGAAGAAGTATTACAATTGGTATAACTCCTGAAATTCTGCTCTTGGGCAGAACAAATTCACTAGAGATGAGAAGCCTGAGAGTTGATCATTGAAGCCAATTAAATGAATTACTGTAAGAGCCCAGAAGATAACTCATGAGTGACATCTAATCTATCCTAATTTAATTGCACAAAAATGTAACGGGGCCATGTCAGTGTCTATCGTGCATCATGCGATTTGGATATTGAGCTGTACCCTGTGACAGAGAATTCTTGGAAAGCCAGCAGAGTTGTGAAGATCAGGGGAACTGTCTAATTCATTGTTTCCCATTATGAAGCCCAGAGTGAGCATTGGGAAGAAAGGATTCAGAGGGTTTGTCATCCCAGTGACACAAGGAGGTGAGATATAGAGATGCTCTCTGAGTAGCAGACTTTAAACTATAAATTTTTGCCCAAAGAATAAATGCCAAAATCAAGTTAGCGAAATTGGCCAGAGGTTAAAATGATTTCATTTAAGGGAAAATACAGGCATAGATGAGGAGTTGACTGAATCTAACTTGCTCATTTTAGCAAATCTGAAAGAAGACATTCATCATTACACACTTGAGTATTTCAAAATATAAGTGGTATTTAAAAAATGTATTAACAAAATAAGTAGTCAAAGCCTTGCATCTCTTTTTTATCATTTTTAAATAATGCAAAACTTTAAAAGGAGCTTCTGACCTGATGGAAGATAATAATAAGAGAAGATCACTAATGCAGAATTCCTCTTATATCATGGTTAGACATTCATTCATCTTTCCTGACAAAAAACATATAATTAATGTCTTCTATAATAGAATTCTCATATGTTTCCATCAACTACGTTACAACAGTCTCATCAATCCCTTCTATCTCTTTGTTTGGATGGGTCAAAACATTGTGACTTCTCTATTTACCTATTGTGGAAAAATAACAATGAATCTTTCGAAAAATCTGATATTTGAAAAAACATGTTCTCTGACATAAGAAAGAAAATTGGAAGAAAATTTCCTTATCTTGATGTCTTGCTAGTACAATTGACTTGTTTCTGGTTCGAATGAACTATCCTATACCTAGAATAGGTTACTAATACTTTTCTGACCTGTGAAGAAGAACCCATAGTTGGCAAAAATAACAGGAAATGAATGGAAAATATTTTATTACTGTAATAATTGACATCACTATTCATCCTTATCTTTACCAATTACCAATATTATTACAATTACCAAACCAATATGTTGTCCATATTGTTCATAGGTCAGTAGCATCATCTTGATATAGTAAGAATAAAATATCATTTGTAGCAACAGTATATTTGTATTGTTATCTGCATTTTTAAACCACCACTGCAATATATGTGTGTGTATATGTTGGGGTGTGTGTATGTGTGTGTGTGTGTGTGTGTGTGTGTGTTGGTAGTTGAGATTTTGAATGTTGTAGAATAGAGTTGGAATATATGCAATTCCAGCAATGTGATTTGGATTTTTAAAAGTGATGGACTTAATTAAGGCCAGCTTGAAATGTCAGACCAGAAACTTAGCAAAGGTCAATTCTGACAAAACTTGACTATATCAAAATAACACATTGCATTAAGCACTCTTACAGAGAAATTTCAAAAATTCTCAACCAGCTAAACCACATATTTGAAAATTTTCTACATATTTTGCATGGTACCGAGTGATACAGTTATTAATTACAATCATCCATAGTACATGAAAAATCAAATAGATCAAGAATGTCTATTGCCCAGACATTGAGATGTATTCAGATGGACAAGCTTAAGAGTTATTCCGCCATTATATATCATCAAGGACAGATATCAATAAAGGACATTTCTTTGGGACTAAATACAATAAGCAGTGCAGGAAAATGGTTCACATTATTTTTGGGAAATTGGCCAATACTTTTAATGAGATTGAAACCCTAAATGCGATTGAAACTCTCTAAATTGAAACCTCATATTTTTCACACCAATATTCTCCCTGTGCTTTGGGGAATAGTATATCTGCATTATAGAATAGCATAATAGCATTATGGAATAGTATAATTTTAAAAGAATTAAAGTTTAGGTTCATCTTAAGGGTAATGGAATAAACATATGGTAAACATGGTAGGCATGAAGAGACTATAACATAATACCCACTGAGAATTTCATAAACAAAACAGTGTACAAAATGTTGTTGAGAGACATGATAGGAAATGAAGGTGTGCTGTGTTGTGAGAGTGAGTAATGATTGATATATAGCCTAGGTAACTTGTGCTATGCCCACGAAGTCAATAGAAGTAGAGAAAGGTTTCTATGTCACTAGAATGGTTGGTAAAATTTTGGTGGTGGATTTATTGGAAGACACAAACAAGAGTCCTGCAGGAAAGTAGATATGCACTAGCTATGATCTCTATCCATGAAGGGAATAGCCATATCAATGGGATCTATCAAAATTTTGAAGTCTTTGTAGCCAAACTAAGAATAAAGTATAATGAATATTCATATAGGGAGGGCTGATTTGGAGCATGATTATGAAGTAAACAATGCATATAATCCTAATTTTTTTTGGAGAATGGGGGAAAGAGTAAAGATGAGAAGAAACAATGACTTTATTTTGGGGTTTAGTATTCTCTGTTGTGCCCCGTTAACTCTTGGGGGAAGATCCCATTCTATTAATGTACTTTTCCTCGTTCGATTATTTCATATAGTTACTTGACTTCTCAGTCTCCTAATTTTCTCCTGCTATACCTAATCCCCTTACCTATTATTACTTCCTGCTTCCATTTCCTTTTCATTTATTATGTACATGTTTTGAATATACAAATATATTCACATGTTATCTCCACCAATAAAATGTAAGCTCTTTGAAGTAAGGAATTGTTTCATTTTTATTTTTTGTGTACTCACCACCTAGCAAAGTGCCTCTAAGTAAAAGGTGCTAAATACATACTTGTTGGCTGATTAGTTTTTGTTATTTAATTGTACAAATATCTTCTAAATTTACTCCCTGTTTTTTTCTATCTGGGGGAACTTTACTCAGTAGATATTAGAAGTACCTTGCATCATAGGAACTTCTTTAAGATTTAAACTTTTACTTTCATATCCGAGTTATTCCACTTGGCAATAAAGTCTCCTGACTGCAGATTTCACAGTTGGGGAAAAAAAAAAAGACTTTAAGCTTCAGACAATTTTTCCTCAGATTGCTTGTTCTCTGCCAGTCCATCAAGAGGATGAACAATCCATCCCAGCAATGGTGAGCTGCTACCTTGATGAACTACTTAGGGGCATTATGAACTGCCTAAGAAGATGGAAACGAAGTCCAAACTTGCCTGATTTCTACCTGTGAATAATTTAATGACTCACTCAATGTTAACATAGCAAAGCATTTAATAAAGGATAGAATGAAAATTGTGAGAAAGAAGATACTACTACCAAGAAATATTGTGAACATCCTTAAATTATAAATGATTTATGTAAGATTTTAAAAAGGGTTTTGCTTTTGGTGTTTAGGGATGTACTAGAAAATGTATTAGGAGGGGGCCACGTCAAAGGCAGAAAAAGGTCATAATTCCTTAAACTCTTCTATGTTTGGAAAGGCAACCCTTCCTTGAAAGTGAGCATAGTTATATAAGAAGACACAGGATGGAAAATAGTGAAAGGGCAGGGTTTGAGGTTTTTTTTTGCCTTTTCTAATAAAAATGTAGAAATTTTCCTTAAGAGTACATCTACATTTGTTTAGTCCAAGCTCCTATGTAGTAATAAACAGTTATGTATTTTAAAGATTTAGTTGCCCTTGACATACCCATGCATTTAAGGAACCTGTGAGAAAATGGATTTACAAATAGGAGTTTGGGGTTTTGCCAAATCAAGATATTTGAAAACCAATGATGCAAAAATGATGCTGGGTTTACCCAGGCTCCTCTTTGTGGGAACATGTAATTATCCATGATTGAAATATGCCCTAAATAATACTTCTCATTGTGAAAAGTTCCAATTTGTTTATACTTGAAACAGATGGCTACCAATAACTGTTTTCCAGTGCATTTCACACAATATATGAAACTAGTTTCTGACTAGTTTTTAATGCACCTACGATTTCACTGTAAGACAAGAGAGGCAATCTTTGAGAAAACTTTTCAAAGACTAGGAATTCATTATTATTGTTATCAATATTAATTAATGTTTAACACTCAGTCATCATGTGAATGATCATATGTAGGTAGTATGTGTATTTTCATGAAGAACTCAATGTAAAGCTATCTCTCAAGAAACTGAAATTTCAATTATGTGTTCATTTAAAACAACAATGACCACTATTCATAAATTGCTCCTGATGTCTAGTGGAATTTGCCTTTAAATCCATTATAAGGACACTGCTTGCCTAATAAACTCTAAAAATGCCAGGTAATACTTTTGTCCTTTTGCTAAGGTAAGTTCACATAATTTAGCCAGATAACAGGAGCTCTGGACTCAGATGGCCTGGGTTCAAATCCTGACTCTACTATTATTGCTATCTAAGTGACTTTATGTAAGTCATTTAACTTCTCTAGTTAGGCCTCAATTTCCTCACCTGAAAAATGAGGGTGATATGTCAAGTCTATTCTACCTTTAACTCTTATCTTAAGATGATATACTGTAATAATACAGCTTTCTAGAAAGTTATGAATGAAATAATTATATTAAAATTATTAGGAAGTATCATTGCATCTAGATACCCTTGGAGAGGACCTGTTTTATTCCTTTTAATGAATAAAAATGTACTCTATTAATAAAAAAAAAAAAGAATCTCATGGTTGTTCACACTTCTGATATACTTTTTGACTTCTCCAAACCATTTGTTACTGTTGAATACCCCCTCTTCCTGATATACTGTCCCATAGGGATTTCTGTGACATAGAATTCTCATGGATCATCTATTACCTCTCTGATTTTTCCTTTTTTGGTCTCCTCATATGCCTTCAACACCTTCAACATAGATATCTCTGAGGCCATCTATCTTGAGCTCTCTTTTATTTTCTCCCTGCACTCTCTTTTATGAAAATTTCAACTTTCTTATGACTTCAGTTATCAATGCAGATGATTCCTAAAAAGTTCAGCTAGGATATCCTGCTGCATTTCATACTCAATATGCCTTCAAAAGGATTACTCATAATCCCCTTTAAAACTCTCTCCCCTACCACCTTTCCTCTGTTTCTCTATTTCTGTCAACAATATTACCGTCTTTCAACTCATTGAACCAATCCATTTCCAAATCTAAGTTTTTCCCTTTGGTTTAAGTAAAAATCTATCTTGCCATATATACCTTCTACCCATTAGTCATACTTGCCTCTCCTGGAGCATAAAAAAAGGAATTTGAGATAGCATTCCATTCAAAATAACAATATAAGAAACTGAGAATTTATTTGTATCTTCAAGAATACAAATAAGCAGAACAGCAATGATGGTAGAGTAAAAGGAAGGAGGCTGGCTGGTTTACCCCCACCTAAGTCAACAAATATCTAAAAAAAAAGCACCAGACCAAGTAGTGCTCAAGAAATTTAAGGAGTAAATATAGAAGATCATTTGTCAAGATAATGATTTTGGTCCACAGGATAGTGACTAGGACAGGAACTATGGAACAAATGTAGGCTAGAAATGTAGTCACTCTGAAATTTCAGTCTTCTACCCAACTAACAAGGTCTGGATCCAGTACCTATCTATTGGAGCTCTACCCATATGCAACTGTAGTACCTAAATACAATCTGGGTCCATGGTATTTAAAGTCTAGGAAGGCAGTCATCAGATTCTCCCTGAGATTTGGCTATGTAGAGCTTGTGAGAATTTGCAACTTCCTAGCTGAAGCTGCCCAGTAATCTAAGAATTTATTATTTATCCATCATTCTTAAAGAGAAGAATGATATCACAGAGTGATGTATTGATTTTGTCATGAATTGGATTTAAGTGAGAGAGTTGAGCAAAGTCATCAGCACATTTCTCTCTTCCAGAGTCATCAAAGTACAGTGGCAAGACAAAAGTCATGATGAATGTTAATGTTAAAAATGTTAAACTGGAATGCAGTGGAAGACTTTGGCATCCATGATGGCTGACCAGTCTTTAAACATTCCACATCACCCAATTCAGATGTCTTCATGGTCATTGGATCAAATTGTTCTCTTCTGCTCATTCCACTGGGGGAAGTCCATATGGTGGGGAGACATCCCCCTAAGTCACTGACAGGTTTGAGGTCTGTTGGTTACTTCCAATCTTGTTTAAATGTGTAAAATCCTTTAGAATCTCAGAAAAACAAATGAACAAAATTCAAATTAATTCCAAGACGAGGAGAATGACTGAGGGCAAATGGCTTTACAAATGAAATCTATAAAATATTCAAAAATACTTAAATCTATTATTACTCAAATTATTTGCAAAGATCACAGAAAAGGAAATCCTCCCACATTCCTTCTAGATGCAAGTAATATCTTCATACATAAACCAATGAGAGTCAAAAGACAGAGAAAACTATAAGGAACTTTTCCTAACAAACATTGACACAATAATTTTAAATAAGGTATTAGCAAAGAAACTACATAGACATAAAAATTGTATACACTAATGCCAGATTTGACTTATACTAGGAATTCAGAGTTAGTTTAATATTAGGAAAAGTATCACCACAATAGGTCACATTAATAGCAAGAACAAAAAATATAAATATATATGATAGATGTGTGCATGTATATATACATACATTTGTGTGTGTGTGTGTGTGTATATATTTATATATATATATATATATATATATATATATATACAGAGAGACAGACAGCCAGACAGATAAGAGATGCACAGAGAGAGACAATGACAGAGACAGAAACATGAAGAAAAAAAATCTAATAAATATAACACCTGTTTCTGTGAAATGGATTTCCTAAATATGTTAAATATTATCTAGCTAAAATTAAGAGCCAGTATTGTAAATAATGAAGATAAAGCAGAGACCTCTTTTTAATCAGAAGAAAGAGACCTATTGGACACCATAGGACATGGTACAAAAATGCAAACTGTAATTAATAATAATAATAATAATAGAAAAAGAAATTGAAGTAATATGCATAATAGGAAACCAAATAATCCATTTTGCTGGTTATATTATTTCCTTAGAAAATTCAAAAGAAGTTCACATTCTTTGAATTGTTTGTTCATGGGATCAGTTTGAGAGGGCCACATTCAGTAAAAAAAAAAAATCCAACTTTATTTCAATATAATTAATTACATTTGTAATTTTATGTATATTATTTAATATATCCAAAACATTACTCTGAGAAATGGATTATATGTTTCAGTAGACTATACAACAGGTCCATGACACACAAAAAAGAATAAGAATGTCTGCCTTAAGAGAGTCGATTAAAAATTAAATGAAACAATTGATAATTTAATCAAAGTTAAAGGATAAAAATATATCTATATAAATTGTCTGTATTTCTGAATATTATGAACTGAAAACACAAGGATAGAAAGAGAAATTCCATTAAAATAAATGGAAATAAATGTGTAAAATCCTTTAAAATCTCCCTACAAATATAGAGAGACAATTAGGTGGCACAGTGAATATTGTTCCAGGTCTGGAGTCAGGAAGACCCTAGTTTAATTCTGGCATAAGACATTTACAAGGTGTTTGACCCTGGGCAAATCACTTAACCCTGTTTACCTCAGTTTCTTCATCTGTAAAATGGATTGAGGAAGGAAATTGCAAGGTACTTTAGTACTTTTGCCAAGAAAATCTCAAATGGGGTCATAAAGAGTCAAACTCTACTGAAATGACTGAGAAAATAAAAATGACCTCAAGATTCACAAGAATTATAAGAATTCAACTCCAAAATAATCTTTATGGAAAAGAGAGAACTAAATAATTAGAAAAAATATCTGTTATTCTTGACTAGGCCAATTAATGTAATGAAAATTTCAATACTACCTAAATTAACTATTCGAACTATCAAATGATTATAGAACTTGAAAAAATAATAATGAAATTCTTGTGAATGGAAAAAAAAAAGATCAAGAATTTCAAAGAAAATAGTGGGGGAAAAGTGGGAAGGAAGGAATTCTAGCCATACTAGATTTCAAACTGTATTATAAAGAAGAAATCATGTAAACAACTTGGTACTAAAAAACAAAGAGATTAATCAGTGGAGCAGATTAGTTAGACAATATGCAAAATCCAATTAACCTAGTAGCCTAGTTTAACAAAGAATACAACTAGTAGGAGTCAGGATTCACATTGACAAAAACTGTTGAAAAAACTGGGAGGCAAGATTTCAGAAATTAGGTTTAGACCAATATTTCATTAAGATATATTACAAATAGATACACAAATTATTAGCAAATTAGAAGACCAAAGAAGAAAGTATCTTCAGATCTTATGGTAAGATTAATGACCAGATAAGGGACAAAGAGGATCACAAAAGATATAATGGACAATTTTGGTGACATAAAATTTAAAAGTTTTTTGCACAAAGTTAATTTAGGGAAAGTTTGAAAGGAAATAGTTAAATGGGATACAAATCTTTCTAGTAAGTCTCTCTGATAAAAGTCTAATTTCTAAGTTATATAAGAAACTGATTCAAATTCATTAGACTAAGAACTATTCCCTAGTTGGTAAAATTGTCAGAGAGTACAAACAGGCAGTTTGGAAGAGAAGTCCATGCTCTAAATCAGTGGTTCTCAACCTGTGGGTTATGTTCAATTTGTAACAATGAACATACATCCTGCAT
>CM053592.1:119116687-119133893 GCA_028646515.1 Pseudochirops corinnae
TTTTTAAACTAAATATACTTTTTAAATTATTTATTTAAATATATTTATATATATTTAAATATATTTATTTATTTATATATAAATATATAAATATATATATTTATATATATTTAAATATATTTATTTATTTAAATATACTTTTTAAATTATTATATTTTTAAATAATATACATTATTGTTACATTTTTCTCCATTTTCTAAGCACATAATGTTTGAGCTTTGTAAGCAGGAGACCCAGAAGTTTGCTGGATGTCAGGGGGAGCTACTTTCCTGTTAAATTTCTCTGAAAATAAGCCATGTGTTGATGATCAAGAATGGATTTTACTTATCCTGAAGAACAATATAAGTCAGAGAAGAATTTCGCCAGATTTTTAACACAATGGGGCACAGCAAGCCATGTAAAATATCTTTTACCTTGCAATATACATTGTTGTAATGAGGCTCAATTGGATGCAAGTGAGAGTGAACACTAGAACTGATTTCATTTCATGGACAATGTCAAACCTTAAATTTCTCAAAGGGCAAACCAATTATACTACAACTCATTTCAGGCTTCTCAAGGATGAGTGGACTTTAGCAAAATCTCTTCTACAGACATGAGATCAACGCTTTTGACCTTTTCCTGGTTCCAAACAGTAAGACTTCATGCTAGACCACAGGTCATACTGTTTGAGAGGAAGGTTGTTCCTTCTCATTTTCAGTACTCGAGGGAGTAACTGGAATTCTGCCATATAATATTTATATGTTTTTAGCCTCTCTCCTACTACAGTGGAGATTGTGCTGGAGATTTGGCCCCTCTCCTACATCATTTTCACTTGTTGAAACCCTTCCTTCTCTGAAGAGGAGAAACTGTTCCTGACATAAGCAGAAAGTGATATGACCCTTCTAAAACATCTTAGAATAATTGAAACCCCTCCTCTGCCCTTATTATATTCTAATGTATAGTAATTTCTTTGCACACCTGCTCTCCTATCTCCATCTTAATCCCTAATAGATGATAAACTCTTCAAGGGGAGAATCTTCACCACATTTCATCATTGTTTCTTCAGCTCCTAGCATTGTGCCTTGAGTATAGTTAAACACTTGAGAATTGCTTCTTGTGTTGAACTGGAATGTATACCTGCTACTCACTTGGTTAGGAAAAAATCCAACAACAGTATGATGGAAGCAGGAAAGACTGTGGCAGTGAACACACTTTTCACACATTAAAGAAGAATCTAGGCCCTATACATTCTAAAACTAATGGATTTTCTGGGTCAAGATGCGTTGGATTGCCCATAAATTCCCAAGGGAATATCCCCAAAGGAACTTCAGCAAGAAGAGATTTATGAGGAGATAAGGTATGTGGAACAAACCTTGACAACTCAACACTGAACTTAAGCAAGAAATAATGATCCATAGGGAGTGAAGGGACAATATAATTTATTTCTTTGTAATAAAACACACATCCTTTTAGGGCAGAATATTATTTTTATTTTGTCTCTGTAGCCTTAGTAAGGTGCAATGTTGGGGAAATATTTTATACTTAATGAATTTTTACCAAATTGGATCTCAATTAGACATATCTCAAGTATACTGGAGTTTTGATATAAGGCCATGAAATTATGTGATATTATAATATTGCCAGTTTGTGTGGGTTTCGTTTTATTTGAAAACTGTTATGCTTGTATTTTGCACTGCATCTATAAACTGTGAAATATAAAATAGGTATAGGTCTCTGAAAAGTTCTAGGAATTTAGAATGCAACTTCTATTTTTGGACTATAGAGGTGATTCTCACAGCAACACAGAAGATCAACATTTTAAATTTAGAAGGATGATTTTAAAGTACGTCTCAACTGACCCAAATATTAGAATAGCAATTATTAAAAATGTTGTCCAGGGTCCCTTAGGCATCTCTGAGACAATTTTAGAGGGTTTATGAGGTCAAAACTATTTTCATAATGATACTAATAGGTTGTATTGATAGATAGAGTCAACATAAACATAAGTTCTTTGGAGAATTTGCAATAATTTTTAAGAGTAAAAAGGGCAGTGAGGTGAGACCAAAAAGTTCAGCAACTGCTGCATTCAAAGGAATCTCCTAGTCTAAAATACCAGTTCTGAACAAGTTTACTGTGATTGCAATTTGGAAGGAGTTTGCGAATAGAATTATAGAAAAAATCAGAGTATGGAGAATTCTGGGTTGCAGGTTGATTGTAACTGAGAAAAATATCTCTAGACTGGTTAGTTTAATAAAGCTATTACCCAGGTTGAAGGGAAAACAGGGTGATACTGAGCATAACTGACCTCTAGCTGTATCCAAAGAAATTGAGCTGTTAGCAAAAAAAAAGGGGGGGGTGGCAGTAAGTCAATCACTAAGTGACACTAGAGTATGATTTGATTTCATCATGCTTTATGTAATTTTGGAGTTCATTACTATTATCCATTTTAAAACCAGGAAGCATGGGCCATTCAGAGTTACCAGCCGACACATTTCTTAGCTTTCTATTCTTATACCTGAGAGGCAATACTTTGAAGAAATTTAGCATTGTCTAGAATTAAAAGCTATATCTCCATAGTTTGGATAGTGATTTTGAAAGAAAATCATTTTTAAGATATGTTATAGGCATGTAGTTCTTATAGAGCACAGGGAGTCAGAAACACTCAAACTTAGCCTCAGACACTAACTAGCTATATGATCTTAGGCAAGTCATTTAACTGCAATTTGCCTCAGTTTCTTCAATGGCAAAATTGGGATTGTAACAGCATTTACTTCACAGAGTTTTTGTGAGGATCAACTGAGAAAATATTTGTGGGGTGGCCAGTTGGCTCAGTGAATATATCAGAAGCCCTGGAGACAGGAGAACCTGAGTTCAAATCTGGCCTAGACACTTAGCACTTACTAGCTGTGTGACCTTGGGCAACTCACTTAACCTGAATTGCCCTGCCTTCCTGTAATGGTAATGAAATTTGAATATCCCTTCCTATTGCCAAGCTGAGAGATACTTAGCACCTAGTTTCAAATTAAGCCTCTGTTAAAGAAACAGAAGGTATGAACCCCTGTTGCTCACATGACAGGAAGGGCCTGAACAGAGAGAAGATAATACCATATATAAGGAAGAGCACAAGCTGGACAGTCAGAACTTCTTGGGATAAGCATCTGGAGGAAGAGCAGCTGCTGCAGGAGAGAGAGAGAATTTCTCTCAGCGAGCAGCTGAAGACTGGGTTGCAGCTGCTGGACTGGAATTTCCAGGGAGAAAGTGATTTTGATTTTGAGAACGGAGCTGCTGAAGACTTCTGAGGGCCAACTGGAGCTGCTGAGGACTTCCATGAACCAGCTGGGGCTGCCCAAGGAAGCATGACTGTGGTGTCGGTACTTTGTCTGTGGATCTGTTAAGATTTCTCTTCCCAGGAACAGAGACTGTGAAGGATTTGAGATGGACTGGATACTGTGAGCTCCAATGTGGAGCAATAGCTGCATGGAGAGCTGGACAAGGAATTGGGAGCTGTCTGCTTTTGAACCCAGGTGACAGTTTGATGGATTCAGGTAGGAGCTACCTGCCTCAAGTCAGATAAAAAGACCTCTCCATGGTTACTAAGCAGTGACTGATGAAATTGTAACTTACTTGTGACTGAGGGTTGGATGGCCTAAGTCACTGTTTCTCAACCTTCCTAATGCTGCAACCCTCTAATATAGTTCCTCATGTTGTGGTGACCCGCAACCATAAAATTATTTTTGTTGCTACTTCATAACTGTAATTTTGCTACTGTTATGAATCATAATGTAAATATCTGATATGCAGGATGTATTTAAATTGGACATAACCCACAGGTTGAGAACCACTGGCCTATGTATTTTTCACTATCCCTTAAGAGGGTACTGAGTAGTGACTAATGACTGAGTAGTGACTGATGATTGAATAGTGACTGATGACTGAATAGTGACTGATTTGTAACTTACTGGGTGGAGGACTTTGACCTTTTGTACTTTGTGTCCCTCAAGGAGGCAAGCCTCCTTAAGGGTGATTGAATAATTGAGTTACTAGATGATTGAGTTACTAAATGATTATACTTTCTTCAAAACTATGTGACCACTTTGTTGAAAACTATGTGGCCATTTTAGTGATAATTTTTTTATTTGTGACATGGTGAATGCTGTATTTTGATTTTCTGTAATAAGTTGTAACATTGTGAATGCTGTAACTTGATTTTCTGTGAATGTTTTGCTCTAATTTATTATTGAATAAGTAAAGAGTTCTCTATACTATGTAATCAGAACCTTAAAACTGTTCACAGCAGCAGTCTTTGTGTGTGGCTTTACACTTCCCCCTTCAAAAAGCAAATGTGTGTGTGTGTGTGTGTGTGTGTGTGTGTGTGTGTAAAGTGCTTACCATAGCACCTGGCACATAGTAGGTACTATAGAAATGTTATTATTGTTATTATTAATTACATTTAAATATATTAATATTAATTGATGTTAGTATTAGTCAATATTAGTTCAATAATGATTTTTAGTGTTGTTTTGTGATTGACTGTCACAAGTACTCATCCATCACATGATGTTGTGAGCTTATTAAAAATATTTATGTTTATATATTATGAGTTCTATTTCTTTAATATTTTATCTACAAACAAAGTTGGCCCACATCATAAAGTGGAGAGTCAAAATTCTTGTTGTTATCAAACCAACATAGGCTGTCTTTTATACCAGCCAAACCAACAGGATGTGATGATTAGTCATAGCTAAGCTTATGAAGGTCTGGTTATGGTTATGGTTAGTCTAAAATCTCAGATGAACCTTATACCTAACACATTCCTTTCTTTAAAGAAGAGTAAAGAGTAAGAACAGTAATAGATACTTATCTACTAAGTTATCAGACCTGTGCAAGTGAAATATATATTTGTGGTACTTTTTCCTGGAGTACTTAGTGACACCATACTGAGAGAAGAAGTTGCCCAATTGAAAAGACTACAAAAGATGAAGTAACAAGTCCTTTGAGCATGGCAAACAATGCATTTGTATGAAATCAATGCTGAATGTCCATTAATTCATTTAAAATTTCCTCAATTTAAAAGTTTATCCTCAGAGTGGGATGGAGAACTTGTCTTGAAGCCCAAAAGACCAAGGTTATATCTGATACAGGTTGTTTGACCCCGAGTAAATCAATTAACCTCTTTCTGTTCTAGGACACTCTAGGACACTATAAACTGCAAAGAAGAAACAGTAACACCTGCATTGGTACATTGAATTTCTTTATCTGATAGTTCCCCATACCAATTAAATAATAGATCTGCTCTTGTTCCTCTCTTTGGAATAGATATTCATAAATCTAAAGAATCAATAGGATATAGCCTAGAGACCATCTAGTTTGTCTTCTTCTTCCAATGCAAGACTCAACATCCCTGAAAAATGTAGCTTAAGTATGTTTAGCAAGTGATATTTCACTTCCTCACAAGGCCACCAATTTCATTATCAGTCAACTATACTAACATTGTGTAATAGAAAGAATATTAGGTTTTGAGTCAGAAGACTGAAGACTCTATTAGCTCTGTGACCATAGAAAAATTGCTTCCAATCTCTCTGAACCTTTTTCAACTGATCAGAATGGATTCAGTCAGGTGGAAGTCGAGGAAATAGAGAAGTCAGGCCTAACTAAGGGTCGTGAACCTAGAAGGTTAATTGCTGTTAGCAGAACTTCACAGATAAGAAGTTTATCAGGGGACAGAAAGAGATCACAGAGGAATCTTAAAAATTGGAATCTTAAAACTTCAATTCATTCATTTTATAGGTGAGGTACCTGAGACTGAGTGGTTATCATTTATTTAGGTACACACTTCACAATCTGGAATTTGAATCCAGGTCCTCAAACTAAATAATTGGGTAAACTTCATTAGCATAAACAGAATAGTATATGGATTTTTATTTTAGTGAAGAAATGAAACACTCTATTTTGAAATGTCACATTTTGAGCTATTATATCCTCCTGTCAATAATCACTGTAGCATTAATTGGACCATATGCAGAATGTAGGAAGTAGATAAATACAGTTGTCTAAACACCCACAGATGGGCGTTTAAAAATCTATTTGGAGACCTTTTTTTTTTTTAAATTTTTTTTCTCTCTCTCTAACATATACTTGTGTCTTTCTTTTCCTTATATCCATAGCAATGACAGAGTATAAATATTAGATTTAAAGGTCTGTCTACTTTTAATCTCTTCAGTGATTTGCAATGAGGAAGAGATAATGTACTTCACAGAACATTTTTAGACTGTCTGTGCCACAGATTTTCTATATGTGAAATGGGGAAAATAATCTTTCCTCTTCTTTCCCCTTTTCCCTGAGCATTTCTAAGGAAGAATAAGCCAGAAAAAGGCAGGTAGCTGAAGTATTTCAGGAAAAAAAATGTTAGATATTATATTAAATCCTTAAATACCCCATTCGCCAAGCATTTTGGTGATTCCACTCTCCTTCCTACTGTCTTTAATCTTTAATATTTTACTATCTGCTCATTTCTTCCCTATTACCTATGAACACACCCAACTCTCCAGCATCTTAAAAATAATAATAATAATAATAATAATAAAATTAAACCCAAAATCCTTCACTTGGTCCTACCATGCAAACTGTCTTCTTATAGCTCTCCTCCCTTTCATGTCTAAACTACATAAAATAACCATCTACTATAGGTGCCTACATTTCTTCTCCTCTCACTTCTAAACTTTCTGTAATCTCTCTTTTGACTTCATTATTCAAATAAAATTGTTTTCCCCAAAGTTAGTAACAATCTCTTATTTGCCAAATCCAATGGACTTTTCTCAATTCTCATCCTATTTGATTAGTATTCATCATTTGACATTGCCAGTCATATACTTCTCCTGGATACTTACCCCTCTCTAAATTTCTGTGACACTGATCTTTTCTGGCTCTCTTTCTACTTGTCTGACTCATCTCCAGTTTGATTTGCTGGATCTTCATTTTCATTATACCAAATGGGAGATATGCCCCAAGGGTCTCTCCTGAGTTCTCTTCTCTTTTCCCTCTATTTTATCAGGCTCCATGATCTTATAAGTTCCAATGAGCTGAATTAATATCTTTATGTAGATGAATCCCAGATTTACATATCTACCCAATCTCTCTCTTGAATCCCACTCCCATGTCATTGATGGCCTTCTAGACAGCTTAGTCTAGAACTCTATAGCATCTCAAACTCAGTATGTCCAAAACAGAACTGATGAGCCACCATATTACTATTAGGAGTACCACCATTTTCCTAATCACCCAGACATGCAACTTTCATATCATACTCAATTCCTTACTCTCATTTACCTCATGTAACCAATCCATGCCAAATCTAGTCATTTCTACCTTCACAACATTGTACATATACATCTACTTTTAACCACCCACATAGTCATCAGTTTAGTTTAGTTTTTCTCTACCTCTCTCTTGGAGAATTGTAATATCTCTGATGTAGTCTGATCTCCCTGTCTGAGGTCTCTGTCAACTCCAACTCATCTTTCTCTTGGATGCTAAAGTGATTTTCTTAAATGGAAAAAATGTCAAACATCCCCTGCCTATCTGCTTCCCTACCCAATACACATATTCAAAAAATTCCATTGGCTCTATATTATTATAGAATTCTTTGGCATTTAGAATACCATTCTACCCTTCCAGTCTTCTTATACTTTGCCACTCTACAATCCAATTACACAGGCCTACTGGCTGTTCCTCATATATGTTTAATCTGCTATCTCCATGCCTTTGTAGTGACTCTCACTATCTTACTTACCACAGAAGCTTTTTCAAACCTTTTCACTCCCCATCAAACCTACCATACCTGCCCCTGCTCCACCCTCTGTGAACTTTGCCTCATATTTTGCTAACAAATAAGGAGACCATTGGCTGAGAACTCCATCTTCTCCCCTCCAACTTATGTCACATCACCCAGATACCTTCTGCCACTGTAGCCTCCTTTAATCTTATCCACAGGAGGAGCTGGTATTTCCTGCCTAGGCCAACCCCTCTACGTCCATAAGTGATCCCATTCTATCCTGTCTCCTTTAGCAGAATGCCCCTCTGTCTTCCTCATTCTTCACTTCTCCACTTACTGCTTCTGTACAGCCTACAAACATGTCCAGGTCTGCCCTGTCCTTAAAAAACCCCTGCTTGACTCTTCCATCCCTGTTATCTTCCCATGTCTCCCCTGCCTTTTACACCAAACTCCTTGAGATGTCCATTTACAGCAGTTGCCTCCACTTCCTCTCCTCTCACTCTATTCTTTTAACTCTCTACAGACTGGTTTCTGGCCTCATCATTCATCCAAAACTGCTCTCTGCAAAGTGATCAATTAGCTTTTAACTGATAAAGCCAATGGTCTTCTCTCAATCTTTAGACTTCTTGACCTTTATGCAAACTTTGGCCTCACCAATCACCCTTTTCTCCATGATACTCTCTTGTCTCCAGTTCTTAAACTACTCGGTCCTGGTTCTCTTACTACCTGTCTGACAATTCCTTAGTCTTCTTTTGCTGGATCTATATCCAGGTAAAGCCCACTAACTGTGGGTGTCCCACAGGGTTATATTCTGGGATATCTTCTGTTTCTATATTATATCATTTGGTAATCTAATCAAATCCCATGGCTTCAAATATCATAATTCCCAAATGTTCTTATCTATCTCTAACCTCTCTGCTGCATATTAGACATCTTGAATTGGATATTATACTCATCATATCCAAAACTTAACTCATTATCTTTCCCAAAAAATTCTTCCAACCTTCCCCATTACTTTGGGCACCGCCATCCTTCTAGTAGCCCAAGCTTGAAACTAGAATCATCCTTGACTCTTTATTATCTCTCACCCTCTATATCCAATTACCAAGATCTATCAATTTCATCTTTTCAGGATCTGTCAAATGTGCCTCCTCTCCTCTGCTCCAACCATCACACCAGTACAAGACTTTTAAGTCCTCACACCTGGACCAGCCAGCTATTGCAATAGCCTGCTGGTAAATGTCTGCCACAAATATCTTCCCGTTAAAGAACCAGTATGTAAACTGCCCTCCTCTCCAATCAATAAATTCCAGTGGCTCCCTTTCTTCTCCAGGGTCAAATATAACATCCTCTATTTGGCATTCAAATCACCTCATCTTTCTAGTCTTATAGCATTTGTCAGAGACTCTGACCTCCTTGCTACTCTGAGAACTAAGCCCTCCAACTCTCCAAACCCAGCATTTTCTCTGGCTTTATCCCATGTCTGGAATGTTTTTTTTTTCTTCCCTCTTTATCTCCATCCCCTGGCTTCTTTGACTTTCTTCAAGTCCTAGTTAAAATCCTGTCTTTAAGAGGAAGCCTTTCCCAATCCTTCTTAATACTACTGCCTTCCCTCTGTTGATTATTTCCTTTTGATACTGTATGTAGCTCGTTTGTACTAGTTACATGCATGTTGTCTCCCCTATTAGATTTTGAGCTCCTTGAGGGCAGGAATGATCTTTTTACCTTCTTTGTATCCTCACTTAGCACAGTGCCTGGCAGCAAATATTTAATAAATATTTATCTACTAAGTGACTATTGATGGCTGTTCTCCATTCTATCCTCAGCACCACCTCTTAGTTTCCCTAGCTTGCTACAAAACAGCTCAAAGCCTACCTTCCTCAAGAGGCCCTTTTTAGCCCTTTAGATGTTGATGCTTTCCTCTCTGAGATTACCTTCCACCTCCACTGTATATCTCTTATATGTGCTTATTTATTTATATATTAATTCTTCTATTTGAATGTGAGCTCTTTAATCCCAAGGTCTAATTTGCTTTTCTTTGTATCGTCAGTGCTTAGAAGATACCTGACATAGTCAGCTGTTAATAAATGGTTGTTGACTGAAAGAAATAAAGTGAAATATTGCAATAATTCACAATTGCTCACTTTCTTGTCCTAATAGAGTGTAAGGAAAATAATTGAATTTTCCCCCTAGGATTCAAAATCTTTCAGGCTCTGAAGACTATCATTATGAATTGCAATTCTCATTTGTAACAGCCTACAGATGTAGAAGTAAAAGCTATGGTGAATTTATGTGTTCACAGAAGCTTGATTTTTTTTTTACAAAGTAAATCCTAGGTATTAACTTGTTATCTTTGCCCTTTCATTTGCCTGTTCTTATGGAGAGCTAGAGAAAACCAAAATCTAAATAGTTGAAATTTCAGTTAATTGTATTCTAGCTCTTTGATATTTAACCATATAATGACTAGAGTGAGGCTCATCACTATCCTGAACTCAGAGGGCAGTCAGTACTTAGGGCTCATGGCCACTACATAGCTCAAGTGGCAACAACAGTTATAGAAGCAGAAACAAGTCATTACTCAGAGTCATCCCAAGTAGTTGGATCTGTCCAGAGCAAAGCTAAAAATGTGAAGAAAAAAAATCCAGAAAGTGTAGAAACTGGAATCAGGCCCATAAAAAAGAATAACAGCTCTAAATGATCCAGGGATGGTATTAGTGAAACCACTAGACAGTTGGCATGCTTGGAACTCTGTAGGCTGCTTTTATATATAGGCACCCTCACTCTAGTCTTCAGTAGTTGGTGAGTTCCAGACAATCCCACACAAGATCCCAAATTTAACCAACAATTGAGAAGTTAAGGATTAAGTAGAAAAGGAAGTATCATTGGTTATTAAGAGAAGCAGCACGATTTTCCAATAGATTCACCTAAAATGATGGTGTATAAAGAAACAGAAGAAAGGAGAATTTATAGAAGAGAACATATTTCACTTCCTCTTTGCTTTTCCTTCCTCTAATTTCCCTTTCTTCTAGGATAGTTCCCCTGTTGACCATATGTTTTCTGAATCGGCACATAATTATGATTACTATGACTTAAAGTGTTATAAGGCAATTATTCAAAATCAGATTTTTCAACGAGATGCAAGGAGAAGAGGGCTGTTATGGCATATTGGATAGAGGGAAGGTTTTGGAATTATGAAGACCTGACTTTAAGCATTGACTCTGATACATAATAGCTATATGACCAAAAGCAAGCACCTTTACTTTATACTGTCCTAGAGCAGTGGTTCTCAACCTTCCTAATGCCGCGACCCTTTAATACAGTTCCTGAAGTTGTGGTGACCCTCAACCATAAAATTATTTTTGTTGCTACTTCATAACTATAATTTTGCTACTGTTATGAATCATAATGTAAATATCTGATATACAGGATGTATTTTCATTGTTACAAATTGAACATAACCCACAGGTTGAGAACCACTGTCCTAGAGCAAACTACTGGGAACTGCCTACAACAATGGAATTGTAGGCCCAACACTAAGATAAGGCTTGATGGCATGGAAATGGTTCCAGTCATGTATTATCATTACCCCAAGGTGTTCATGGCCAATTGCAATAAGCAGAAATTTTTTTATCCCCAAAATATTTCCCTATGAGCCAAATTTTAAGCACAAAAAAGCCTTATGGAAGATTCTTAACTGATTTTTAAAAAAAGCTATTCTCACTATATTCACAGGGGGAGGGAGGAGAATCACACTCTGTTACTTTAAGATCTACTTTAAATCCATGTTTTTTAACACCATTAATATCAATGGCAACAATAATATACCTCCACTCATTTTTCTTAATTTATGAAATAAGTTAAAGAGAATAAAAATAACCAGCTGCTGTTCAAACCATTCTTTCTGCTATCTGTGGTGTCTAATTGGAATGGTCAGGTTCACTGTGCTCTATGGTCATGCAGGTAGTCATGTAGTACCTGTGGTTTAAGGATGAATGGGGCTCTAGACAGTAGGTATCATTTGGAGAATAATAGGGATAATAGGATAGATGCCCCACTTTCTCCAGCAATGATCTGACTTTCTCAATAGTTAAATAGTTATGTCCACTTGGAAACTTATTCACTGGCTCATAAAACAGGGGACTTACTCTGTTATTGACAAATCACATCACTCCAGGGAAGCGTTGATCACGAACTTAAATTTAAGAAACGTCCTTGATCTTCTCCCTTCCTTACCATCAGCAGTAGAAAATACACAGGATAAGCAAATGAGCAATCTATTATTTATTTTCTATTTCATTATTAATTTTAATTGTGGAGGTCATTTATTTTCCATTTTGAGAATGAAAAAAGGCAATGGGAGCTTAATGTAAGATGCATAGACTGAATTTGGAGTCAGAAAATCTGGATTCAAATTCCAGCTGTGCTATTTATTAATTACTGTCTCATTCTGGGTAAATCAATTCAAGATCTGGGCCACAGTTGCTTCATTTGTAGATTAAAGGAATCAGGTAATGTTCTATAAGGTCCCTTTGAGCTCTATGATTTTTTTTTTCCTGAGGAGTTGTTACAGTACATTTATATATTACTTATTAGAGAAGTTAAAACGTTCAGAGATTATGATAACATAATGGTCCAACCCTCGCCTAAACCATGAGGGTTGTTGGCTTGTTTTTTCATTCCCCCTCCAGAAAGCAAGTAAGGTTTGGGAAAGAAAGTTGGAAAGTGATCACAAAGTATTTCATTTAATGTCTTTAAACTCTTTGATTTCACCACCTACAGTATCAGAGCAAAATGTACTTTTTTTTTTGCATTTTTTCTAAGCAAAGATGAATTATTTGGCGCTTCACTTGACAATCATGCATAGATAATTTCAAGCTGTTTCTTGTATTTATTTAGCAGTTTGCACAAGAAAATTAAAGATAGTTGCTGAGCTCATGGAAGCATGTCAGCACAACCAGCCATTTGCTCTGAGAACACTGCTCTGCTCAGTTGATTTTTACACCCATTGCATTTTGAAATATAAACAACAATGTCATATTTCTCCCCTAAAAGTAAACTTTAACCATAACACAGGACAAGCTCAAAAAAAAAAAAAAACCAAGACAAAACAGTAAAACACCGGATTTGGTTGTTGTTGTTTGGGGGGGGAGGGGTGTGTAAAATCATTAAGAGGGCTACCAATACAATTTTAATAATTATTGCAAGCTTGAGCTATGAAAATAGCCAAGAGAAGAGTCAGCATGAGAAAATTGGCAGGGCAGGATACACAAAATGAGTTTCATCTCGAGAACTGTAAACTAATTTATTGGGTAGAAAATGATCAGAAAAACAAAATGTTTGTTATAAAGAGAAATACTGAGAAAAAAACCTAAGATACAATAGTGCCTGGAATAATATACAAATTTTACCAGGTGATGTGGCACTATATAAAGCTTCTATGAGTTTGGATTAAAATCCAGAGGCATCAGATCTTGAAGCTAGAAAGCAATAGTTTCTCACTATCCAATTTTGTTGTATTGCACCTAGAAAACTGCATTCAATTTTGGGGACCTCATTTCTAACAAAATATAGAAAGAAAGGAGAGATTCAAAGAGCGAAAATAATGATCTAGGTTTCAGAGAAGCTATTTTTAAGGAAAGATGTTCAGGACAATTCTCTTTCTCTAGCAGTAGATTTGCCAAAAAAAAAAAAAAGTGCCCTTGAGTCTAGGGTTGTAACTTGACACATGAATTTATTTAGAAATTAAATAACAGTCCCCCACACCTTCTAAGAACAGTCACCAAAGTTTTAATTTAAACAAGATCATTTTTATAAAAGTTTATATCTGGAAGGAATTATGCAGATCATCTGATCCTCTCCCTCACTTTACAAAGGAGGGAAGGGGAAGAGAAGATAAGTGATTTTTCCCAAGGTCATACAGACAGGAAGTTAACTAGGAATAGAAACCAGCTCTCCAGATTCCTAATGTAGCATTTGGTTTTCTCATTGTAACATTCATTGTGAAAACAATCACTTATGTCACTGAATTCACCTTAAAGAGAAAAAATGAATGTATATAGTGTCAACAAAGAAAAGATGATCTTATTTGTATATCTTCCAGACTTTCCTAGTCCAGGATGGAACTTAACATAAGTAGAAAAAAAATTTTTTTGAAAATAAAGTCCTTTACAAACCAGTAATTAAAAAAAAATACCAAGTGAATAGGAGGAGATAAGAGGTGGACAATAGTAGCCTTTGCTCTATAATCAAAAGAACATATTGCATAAAGGTCACTAACCTTTTGTGCATGTACCATGAACCCCTTGGCAGTCTGGTGAAGCCCATAGATCCCTTTTCAGAATCATGCTTTTAAATGCGTAACATAAAATGCATAGGATTACAAGAGAAATCAATTACATTAAAATAAAGACATATTCATTTGTCTCATCCAAGTTCACAGATCCTCAGAAATCTATTCACAGAACTTTTCATAATCCAGGGACCCCAAGTTAAGAATTCCTAATATAGAGGAAAGTTTTGCAGAGTTGGACCTGGAGGGAGAAATATGTAATAAAAAGACTTTATATACAACTCTACTTTCTATACCATCCTGACCATCTGAATTCACAATACATCTTCCAAGAATACCTCGGCCCCTTCAAGGCTTAGCTCAAGTGCCCATTTCTCCATGAAGCCTTTTCTTATGTCCCTTTCCCTCCCTCATCCCACCCTGTGTTAAAGAACTTTTACTTCATATTTACTATGTCTGTAGTCTGTATTTACTTATATGTCTACATACTGTTCCCACAGAGTAGAAATTTAAGACCCTGGAACTCTCCAATTTTTGTCTTTATATCTCCATCACAAAGCATAGATCTCAGCATATAGCAAGTGCTCAATCAGTGTTTCATGAATCTCTTATCTATGATTAAGCAAGGCAAGTTGATATTATTAATTGTGCCATAAGACAAAACAATTAAAAGCACATGAATGAAACTCTTCAGCATTTTTCTTATGTTGTAATCTTCTTGTTGCACATACTCTACCTCCAACAGAGCAAATTGCAACCCTTCTCTGCTTTCTCATCCTCCATAAAGGAACCACCCAGTGAGTGAGGCACACTAATGGAGTTCAGACACTAAAATTGAAGTTAATCATCAGAAGAACAGAAATTGATTTTCCATTCCAAGATAGGCTAAGGAGTAAGCTTGTTTGTATTATTAACAAACTGTTAGAAAAAGGAAGAAAGAAAAATCCTGCCTCAGATACTTACTGACTTTGTGACTCTAGGTACTTAACCTCTCAGTGTTCAAGGAAATTATCTATTTTGCAGAGAGTGTGCCAACCCGTATTAGCAGGAATATCCTCATACAGGAATTCCCTATATAATTGAAATCATAGGCATTTTTTTCTTTCTCCTCCCTCTAAATACAACAACTATTTTTAGATCTTCATAATGTTAAATAACTGATCTGTCTGATTTCCATGGAGTGGGAGTGGAAATGTCACAGATTGTAAGGAACTCAGGAAGGAATCCCTGGAAGAGTTGGTATTTGAGTTAAGCCTTAAAGAATAGATACAGGCAAAGAAAGGAAAGAGAGATTTTCCAGGCAAAGGAAATCTTATAAGCAAAATCAACAAAATCAGGAAAAATACGATATATTTGGGAAAGATAGTAGACTAGTTTATCTAGTGGTTTGAATTTGGGGCAAGCTATAATATGAGATAAATTTGGAAGGGTAGAATAAAGGTTATATAGGAAATTGAACTTCAGGCAAAATGTTTCTGTTGTTGTTGCTGTTGTTTTTCTCTAGTAGGCAATAGGGTATAAAATTTGAGCAAAGGTGTGAAGCAATAAAATCTATTTGGGAAGGAAACACCTTAAAAATAAACCAGAAGGGACACAGAAGAAGCATCTAACAGGAAAGTATTACAGCGGTCAAGGCAAATGAACTAAGTGGAAGACATAGAAAGGATACATGTGATGCATGTCCCAGGACTAGATGCCTTGATACGAAGGAAATGAATGAGTTAAAGAGGAAAAAAAGGAAGGGAATTGAATATGTGAGTGGAATTATGAAATTATGAAATGAAAAGGATAAGGAGGGAAATGGAAAGGGAAGCTTGGCTATATTGGATTGGAGACACTAATGAGACATTGAAATAAAGAGGTACTTTAGGTAAATGGAAAATCAGGTGTGGAGTACCAAAGAAAAGTTACTATGATTCATGCAACTACAAATTTGATTTGAGGGCCATCCAATGTAGGATTAGCCTTTTTCCCTCCTTTATCATTTCTGGAACTGATTGCATTGCTGTGAAATGAATGACTAGTTGGTTGCTTTGTTTGGGAAGATTCTATATGTAAAAAAAAAAAATATTTGACTGCTGTAAAGAAAAAAAAAAAGGTAAAGGAACTTATTTTTTAACCTGATGAAAAGTCAGCTGTAGGTGGCGGAGCCAAGATGGTAGCATAGAAGCAACAAGGTTCCACAGCTCCCACATAACCACCAGAAATACCCATAAAATATGACTCTAAACAAATTTTAGGGCTCCAAAACTCACAAAAATACACCTCCCACTTAAGGCAGCTCAGCAGTAAGGGTTCACAGTATGCTGGGAGCCAAAACCAGCCCAGTCTGAAACCACGGCGTGGCCTCAGAGTAGCCAGGATGAACCACAGCTGGAGCCTTCAGGAGAGTGGATCAGCAACAGCTGTGGCAGTTTCCAGAATTATCAAGCCAAAAGAAACAAGGACTAAGTGAAAGATCAGTGGAACTCAGCTAAATTTGGGGGAGAAGAGTGGTCTAGCCAAACTGCCTCCAAGGCAAGAAAGCAGCAGAAGCAGCAGCCCTGAAGCTGCCTCCATGTGGATGCTTCAGAGATCCCGGCCTAAAGACTTCAGGGGGGCCAAGAAATCATTCAGAGGCTAAGTGCTCTTGCATTGAGTGGCCTAGATCAGGATAGTGGTCTTGGAAGGTGGTCCTGGGGTGTGTTTTCAGTGAGCCAAAGCTGGTGGGGGCTGCAAAAAAATGGCAGCCTCCCAATAGCTCCAGCAGCAGTGAAAACCCCACCAATTTGGGACAGAGCTTTCCTCTCGGGAAGTAGAGTTCCACAGAGCTAAAAAATCAAGTAATTTACTGGCAACATGAACAAGCAAAGTAAGAACAGCAAGAGAACTTTAGATTCCTTCTTGGGGGACAAAAGAGATCAAAGCACGGAATGGGAGGAAGACAACACAGTCAGAATTCCCACACCAAAAGCTTCCAAAAAACATGAAGATCTTCTATAAGCTATAGATCACCTTAAGAAGGATTTTGAAAAATAAATAAGAGAAGTGAAGGAAAAATTGGGAAGAAAAATGAGAAGGATGCAAGAAAATCATGAAAAGAGAGTCAACAACCTGACTGAAGAAAATAACACCTTAAAAAATAGGTTAACTCAAATGGCAAAAGAGGGCCAAAAAGCCAATGA
>CM053592.1:119134393-119158461 GCA_028646515.1 Pseudochirops corinnae
CAGGCAAAACCTGTACACAATCACAGACACATCGTACATATGATGACCAACCTTGATAAACTGGACTATCCTCAACAATGCACAGCTAAAGACAACTCTACAAGCCTCAAGAAGGAAGGAGATACCTAAACTCAGAGAAAGATATAGAAAGACTATAGTTTAAATGGAGACTGAAGCAAAACTCGTTATCGTTCTCTTTAAAAAAAAAAAAAAAAAGAAAGAAAAGCCACCAGGCTTAATAATAGTAAATATTCTTGGGGGTAATTCAACATTATAAATATTATAACTTATTATCAGCCAAGTTTTTCTCATTTCTGTGCTTTATCTATAAATTGTCTTGAAAACAGTGACATTCAGATGTATAGTCCTTTCTCTGAAGGGGAAAACAAATTTCTAGTTAAGGATATTTTTAAAGTTTGCAAGTAATATGAATCAGAGTTCCCCAGAGGATTAAATTGGAACATATGCGAGTTTAGCAAGCATAGTGGGGAAAAAATAGCTTCAATAAATTTATCAATACTGTTTTGTTATTCTTTTCATGACAACTCTGCTTTAATGTATATCTTCCTCATGACAAAATGCATCTTTCTTGCTTCCATATTTCTAAAGTCCCTGTGGTCTAGCACCTTCTTTCCTAAAAGCTAACAGTTTGTTGGAAATAATAAAAAGATTAATTATCATCATCATAATAATAACAGTTAGCTTTCACATAGCAGTATAATATTTGCAAAGCTCTTTTCAGATATTATCTCATTTGGTCCTCACCACAACCTGGCAAGGAAGGTACTATTACTTTCCCTTTATAGAAGAAGAAACAGACAAAGAGTTTATGTAACTCACCAAGTATCACACAATGAGTTTGTGTCTCACACAGACCCTGAAGTCAGATCCTCTTGACTCTACATCTACCACCCCATTGACTGAGCCACTCAGTTACCTATCAATTCTCTTCTTGGCTTTGTTGGAGAGACTTAAGATTGCAGAGTTTTAGAACTATAAAGACTTTAAAATTGGATCCTATGCCTTCATTTTGTAGAAGAGGCTGATAGTTAGAGTAGTAATGTCAATTGTCCAAAATCACACAATTAGGTAGTAGTGCTAGAATTAAGGACCCCTGACTTCCAGTAGAGCATCTTTCCATGAATTTATATGTCTTTAAGCACATTCCCCACCCCCCACCTTCCTGCCCTAAGAATTGCTCTTAAAGTACTTATTTCAGCTCCATCCAGAGAATACTTATTTTATCCTGAAGATAACAAGGATTAACTTATTGGACAGCTAAATGGTACAGTGGATAGAGTGCTGGGTCTGAAGTCAGAAAGACTCATCTTCCTGAGTTCAAATCTGATCTCAGACACTAACTGTGTGACCATGGGAAAATTACTTAATCCTGTTTGCCTCAGTTCCTTATCTCTTAAATGAACTCAAGAAGGAAATGGGAAGCCTTTCCAGTGTCTTTGCAAAGAAAACTCCAAATGGGGTTGAGTTGGACACTGAAATGACTGAACAACAAATCACTTTCACACCTTAATTATACTCTCAAATGTAGTGCAAGATGAACTGGAATGGGAAATGACTTGAGGGAGGGAAATCAGTCAGCAGATTATTGACACAATCCAGTTATGACACAATAAGGACCTGGTCCAGTGTAGTAGGAGTATCAAAGGAGACTAGGGAGCAGATATGAAAGATACTACTGGGTAAATGAAAGATACTATACTAGTGTGTGCATGGGGTAAGAAAGGTCTTCTGTATAAGGTAGGAAGTAAGCAGTGTCTTTAAAGAATTCAGGGAAATTAGAGGTGGACAAAAGAGAATATTCAAAATATGGGATAACCAGTACAAAGGAATGAAATCATGAGATAGTGTCATGTAGGAGGAACATCAAGAGTCCAGTGTAGCTGTTATAGAGTACATGGAGAGGTGTAAAGTGTAAGAAGATTGGAAAGATAGGAATATACTAGGTTTTGAATTGCTTTAAATGACAGAAGTTTTTATATTTTGTCTTGAAGGTAATGGGGAGTCACTACAGATCATTGTGCATGGAGGAATGGGAAGATGTTGATGACATGGTCACATCTGTGCTTTGGGAAAATGACTCTGATAGCTGAATGGAGGCAGGACAAAAAGTTGGACAATATCTAAGATAGAAAGAACAGTTGGAAAATTTTGGAATTCTTCAGGCTAGAGTTGTCTGTGTGAGCGTAATACAGAGGGACTATACAAGAGATTTTGTGAAGGTAGAGAACAGTTTAGATTTGTGGGGTGAAGGCAAATGAGGTATTCAAGATGAAACTGAGGTTATGAGCCTGGGAAACTGAGGTTATGAGCCCGGGATGATGAATATCATAATCATGCCCCTGGCAACAGGTCTCCTCCCACCCTACCACTCCCCCACCCCCTCTGCCAAAGATCACAACTTTTTTATGGTGGAGTTGCTTACATGGCTCAGTGAAACTATGAGCTATGCCATGCAGGGCTACTCAAGACAGACAGGTCAGTGTAGAGACTTCTGACAAAAGGTGATCCACTAGAGAAGGAAATGGCAAGCCACTCCAGTATCTCTGACAAAAAAACCCCATAGACAGTATTAAAAAGATAAAAGAGATGACATTAGAAGATGAATCCCTTAGATCAGAAGGTGTCCAGTATGTTACTGGAGAACAGCAGAGGATAACTACAAATAGCTCCAGTACTAGTGAAGCAACTAGACCAAAGCCAAAAGAAAATTCAGCCATAGATGCATCTGGTGATGAAAGGAAAGTCCTATGCTGTAAAGAACAATATTGCAAATAAATCTGGAGAGTAAGATCTATGAACCAAGGTAAGTTTTATGTGGACAAACAGAAGATGGTAAGATTAAACATTGACTTCTTTGGTGCCAATGAACTTAAATGGACAGGAATGGGTGAATTCAATGCAGATGAGCACTACATATACTGCTATGGGCAAGAATCCCTATCAAAGAAATGGAGTCAAAAAAAAGATAAGAAAAGCAGTACTGTGTTATAATCTCAAAAATGACAAAATGCCCTCTGTCTGAATTGAAGGAAAATTGTAGAACATCACAGTAATATAAGTTTACACTCCAACTTCTGATGATGAAGATGCCAAAGCTGATCTGTTTTATGAAGACTTAAATATCTTCAAGAAATAACAACAAAAAAAGATGTCACATTCATCATAGGGTATTAGAATGCTAAAACAGGAAATCACAAGATAATTGGAATAACAGGAAAATTTGGTGCTGTAGTATAAAATGAAGAAGGACAGAGACAGAGTTTTGTCAAGATAACTCACTGATCATAGCAAATGATCTCTTTCATAACCCAAAAGGCAATTCTACACATGAACATCACCAATTGTTCAATATGCAGATCAGATTTTTATATACTTTTTAACCAAAATATAGAAGATTTATACAGTTAGTTAAAACAAGAGCTGGAGCTTACTGTGGCTAAGATCATGAGATTCTTATTGCAAAATTCAGACTTAAATTGTAGAAAGTAGGGAAAACTATCAGACTATATAAGTACCATTTATGAATATGAAGTTAAGGTGATGAATAGATTTAAGTGATTGGATCTGATAGAGTACCTGAAGAACTGTGGCCAGCGGTTTGTAATATTGTATAGGCAGCAACAAAAATATTTTTAAAAAGAGAGAACAAGAAAGCAGTATGGCTGTCTCATGGGCTTTACAACTAGTAGAGGAAAGAAGGAAAGTGAAAACTAATATAGAAAAGAGAAGATATAGCCAATTGAATTCCAAAAAATTGCAAGAGGAGATAAGAGATTAAAAAAAAATGAACATTGTAAAAAAAATAGAAAACAATAGAATGGGAAAATAACAATTCTATTCAAGAAAATTAGAGATATCAAATGAAAGTCTTATGTAGGGACTTAATAGAAATAGAGAGATTAAGGGGAGGTAATAAAAATATATAAAAGAATTATACAACTCTTTTCCCATCTGGAATCATGGTGGGCATAGAAAAAAAGAAGAAGCTATCATCGGTCCCAGAATTCCTTCTGAAAAATCAAAAGGTTTTCAAAGTACTCAAGGTCAAACGCTTGTAGAAGAAGATGACTATAAAAAGGTCCATAAAATGCAGAGAAAAATTATCTATGAAAAAGGTAAAGTCTACCATAAAGAGTAGAGACAGATGTATAGAAGGGCAATCCAACTGGCTAGAATGGCACACAAAACTGGCAACCACTTTGTACCTGTTGGACTTAAGTTAGCTTTTGTGACCAGAATCGGAGGTATTAATGGTGTTAGCCCAAAGGTCTGAAAAGTAATGCAGCTTCTTCCTTTTTGCCAGAACTTCAATGGCACTTTTGTTAAACTTAACAATGCTACAATCAACATGCTGAGGATTGTGGAACCGTACATTGCATGGGGTTACCCAAATCTAAAATCTGTGAATGACTTTATTTACAAATGTGATTATGGCAAGATCAAGAATTGCCCTGATGGATAATGCCCTTATTGCAAAATCTCTTGGAAAATATGGAATTAATTGCATGGAGGATTGATTTATGAGATCTACATTGTTGGCAAGCACTTCAAAGCTGTCAACAACTTCCTGTGGCCTTCAAATTATCTTCTGCAGAATGAAGAAAAGGACTCTTCATTTTGTGGAAGGTAGAGATACTGGTAACAGGAAAGACCATATCAAAAGGCTTATTAGAAGAATGAACTAAAGGTCTCTACCATTATTTTTATAATGGTCTGTTAATGAAAATGTCTGTAACAAAATTGAAAAAAAAAAGAATTATACAAGACAGAGCTTAACATCGTTGATAACCTTGATGATGTGGTTACTGATCTAGAGCCAGACATGCTGGAGAACGAAGTCAGTTGGGCCTTAGGAAGCATTGCTAACAATAAGACTAGTAGAGGTGATGAAATTCCAGCTGAGTTATTTAAAACCTTAAAGGATGATGCTGTTAAAGTGCTGTATTCAACATGCCAGTAATTTGAAAAACACAACAGTGGCCACTGGATTGGAGAAGATCAATTTACATCCCAAATGTAAACAAGCACAATGCCAAGGAATGTTCAAATTATTGAACAATTGAGCTCATTTCAAACACCAACAAAGTTATGCTTAAGATTCCACAAGCTATTCTTCAGCAATATGTGAACCAAGAATCACCAAAAGAGCTGGCTAGTTTTCAAAGAGGCAGTGGAATAGAGATCAATTTGCTAATATTCACTGGATTATGGAAAAAGCAAGGCAGTTCCTGAAAACAAACAAACAAACAAAAAACATTCACTTCTGCTTCATTGACTACACTAAAGCCTTCGCTGTGTGGGTTACTGTAAAGGCAAACAAAGTGGAATTTTTTGCTGTTTTTCTGTGTGTGTTAGTTTCTCAGCCTCAGTCTTACATGCCTCTGCACTGCACCAGACATGTGCAAGTGGGCTCTAACCAATCAGATACATACATGTGCACTCTAGCTAATTAGATGCTGAGTAGAATGGTATATAAAGAGAGCTGGTGTCTAGAAGCAGGCATTAAAGGTGCAAGCGTTAAGAAAACAACACAGTACTCTGAGAGAGAAGCAGCTTGAGTGTGTGCAGAGAAGAGACCTCTGAGAGTGAAGAGAAGACTTGATGACAGAGACTTGCTGAAGGAGTTTCTGAGTTGTAAAAGCAAATAGAATTGTAGAGAAGAAACATGCCCATGGGAAGGTAGCTTAGCTTAAGCCCCTTTTAAGAGCTTTGTTAAAGTGAACTGAGCCATTAACACAGAGCCTCTGGACTTTAGAGGTGAATTGAGATGGTGGTGTTAGTAGTGTGTATTTCTGATTGACTGTTGTACTGGAACTAGATGTTTATTGAAAAGCCTTAACTTGGGGCAACCAAATGGCACAGTGAATAGAGAAAACTGTCCCTGGAGTCAGGAGGACCTGAATTCAAATCCAACCTCAGACACTCAGAAACAAGAAACATGAACTTGAATAGACTTCAAAAGACAGTGGAAGATAGACGAACCAGTGTGTTATGTTCCATGGGATCATGAAAAGTTGGACATAACTGAACAATTGAACACCAACAATATTTGAAAAGTTTGGAAGGGGTAAGGATTTTTGGGGAAAACTTCCTTCCTAGAAGCTACATTGTAATTTATTCTCTTTTTTACCTCTGGGTGTGTAGTCTCATGCCTTTATCAGGACTTGTGGCTAACCAAAGAAAAGAAATTTGGGGAAGTAGATCTTCTTAAAAACTGTACGATACTGATTCTAATACCCTTTTAAGTATACCTAATAGATTGCAATGAGCTTTTTACAATTTTTTTTGGAGGTAGATAGCATAGGGCACTGTACCTGTAATTAGAAATCTGAATTGGAATATTGACAATATATCACTAATCATTTGATCTTGGACAAGAAACATTACTTCCCTGAAACTCACTCTCATCTAAAGCTTGGGGATCTTAATGCTTATACCTTTTATGTTGTATAGTCTGTGAGGACCAAATGAACTATTATATGTAGATCACTTTGTAAGCGTGAAAATATAATGCACCTGTAGACTATTATTATAACAACATTATTGGGGTAAACTGGTACAAATGATTGCTGATGATGCTTGCCCTACAGGTCAATGTTTGAGAAATTAGCTACTGAGATTCTGCCCTATACAGAAGGCTTGAAGAATAAGATTGCTTTATTATTCTATTGACACATATTTCATGAAAGTGTTTTCCAATTCTAATGGAAAAGTACTCAAAGCACCTGCATTTACACTTTCTTCCAGCATTCTATTAACTAGAAGACTCCATTAACCAATGGGCCTTACTGATGACCTCAAGGCACTAGAAGATTCTGATGTGCTATATGAATCACTAAAAGATGATGAAATTAAGTTCAATATACTCTTTGCTGTATTTCATTTTAACTTATTTTTACTAATTCTTTTAAAAGTAATCATTTATGTATTATACACACATTTATATACATAGATAGGTGTATGACTTAGATATGTATATGAAACAAAATTAAATTAACCAGAACATTTGATTAAAGAAAATATACCATATCCTCCAATAAGGATGAAAAAGAGTTTTCTGTGTTGTGACCTACATGTGAAACCTACAAAATAGCTATAAAACCAACCATCAAATTCATTCATTATGCTCATCTTTAAAATTATACTTCCACCTGTAATAGTTTCCTTGTTTCACATATATTCACATTTAAGTTATTATAGTCAGTACTATCAGTAACATGCTTTATTTTGGCATAATGCTATACAGTACAGTGTGTAAAAAAGAACTGGGCTTAAATTCTACCTTTAACACAAACTAAATATTTGATGTAGGCAAGTTATTTGATCTCTCAGTATTCTAGGTGGCTCTTCAAGACTATAAATTACAGATGTGTTGCAAGTTATCAGTCTACCTCTATCAGTTATTTCTCTGGATGCAGATAGTATCTCTCTTCATATGTCCTTTATAGTTAATTTTGGCATTTATTAGGGTCAAAATAACCTATTCATTTAAAGTTGCTCTTAAAACAATATTGCTATTACTGTATACAATGTTCTCGAGAAGTATGTATAGAATAATTTTACACACACACACATACGTATATACACATATATTTGTATCTAACAGTAGCCATTTATAGGTCAGGGCAAGAAAAAATTTTTATGACAATTTTGTTATATATTTGAAAGGAATAGCAAATTGTATACAGTAGATGAACAGTTTTACATGCAGTCATCTTTTTATTGTATTATATTTTGGAAATGCTTGTTTAATTTCATAAATTTAAAAAAAATAGAAAAGTTATCAGTCTACCTTTGTATGTATGAGTTTTAACACTAAAACCCTACATTGATGACCATCTTCTTGGTCGTCTTTAAACTGTCACTTGTACTGAGGCATTGAGTACTGAGAGTGGCTCTGCTACACCTTCCCTTAGGGTTCTAGGTTTGGCCATAAAGGATTGGGTTGTATCTTTCTAATGTCATGACCCCCCAATCTGAGGTATTCTCCCTGTACTAATTTCCAGTAATTTGCATCTTAGTATCATGCAACTATCAGCTAGCCTTTACAAAGGGATATTTACTGAGAATATAGAGCAAGAATGTAAGTGCAAAAATTCTCCTTCTAACCATGCAACATCCAGGGATTATCCCAATTCCTAGGGATAATAGTCTAAACCAGAAAGCAGTTGATGTAAAGTATTTGTTCTTACCAAGTTCACTTCTGAATTCTGCATACTTGATGGACAAGACACCCTGTCTTGGTTGTCTATGTTCCTGTGCTATGCTGGGTCAAGTAGGTTGCTAAGGCTTCTCTGAATCTCAGCAGGTTTGATTACCCACAAACTCTGTAATGAAGTCTTATTACTTAACTTCTGGCAGCTCACTCTTCTGACTTTCTGAAGTTCACAAGGTAATAACCTAATCCCTTCCATTTTTAATAATCTACCTAAGGCAGGAAAGAATAGACACAATAATGACAGAGCCAATAGCAAGGCTATGTGCTTATATCTTCACATCAACCTAAATGAGGAGAGTATATCAATATCTCTCTCCCCAAACAACTGTAATTATTGACTCTTTATTTGATTTTTTCTTTATTTTTTTCCTTATAGACTTTTTATGTGAATGCATCAAATAGGAAGAGAGAGTGGGGATTGCTTTTGTAAATTAGTACCTTTCTTTTCTTTCTTTCTTTCTTTTTTTTTTTTTGGAGGGGACAGGTGAAGTGATCTGAATTAAATGACTTGCCCAAGGTCATACAGCTAGTACCTGACAAGTATCTGAGGTCAGATTTGAATGGATTTGAACTCAGGTTCTCCTGACTCCAGGGTCAGTGATCTATTCACTATACCACCTACCTGCCCCAAGTTAGTGCTTTTTTTTTTTCTTCAAAGCAAAAGACTTTTATTCAAATAGCATAGGAAATTAAGTGACAAACTAAAAATCTCTTCATCCAAGTGTTATACTCTTTAATGAGTTACCACCACCAGTGTAAAGAGTGTCCATACACAAAGGAACATGTATGGTATAGTTTTATAAGGAACATGTATAACCAGAGCAAACGAGAGTTCCTATATGCTATTTTTACTCCAAGTCTCTGGCCGCAGAGAACACTCTGATTTCAGAATAGAAAATGTTCTTTCAATTCTTCTCAAATTCATAATGATCAGTCTTTTTCCTTTAAAACTACTATGGTGACTTCACCCAACCAAAAGGAAGTTGTGTGGGGTTGGAGTGATGAGGCTTCCCTCAGCTCCCATAATGCTTTTGATAAAAGCATACAAATGGAAACCAAAAAGGATTAGTGGAAGCCTTCCGGGGCTGTTATATCCATTATTCTAAATTCCTGACTTTGTTGCAGATCCCAGTCAGCTGACAACTCTCTGGTCGCACTGCACTACAGATGGGGAAATTAAGTCCCAGAAAGATAACGTGATTTGCCAAACATCACACAGAGATAATAAGTAGAAGAGCTAGCTAGGATTCAAACTTGGGCTACAGAACTTCAAATCTAGTGTTCTTTCCCATGTGTCATATCATCTTCTGCTAAGGTTCCCCAGACATTGCATGGTCCACCCAGAATCTAAATCACAGTATCAAACCTTTCTTGCCCCCTCTCCAGTGAAGAAAAGCCCCTTCCTTTCTAGAATATTCCCAAACCAAAGTCAGACTTAGTCCACTGTATCTATTTTATAGATCTGGTCCCATTTTCTTCCAAGGAAGCTTCCTGTTGGCATGACTGCTCATTCCTATATAAGTCTTAGGCTAACTAACTTTCTTCTACTTCTCCTCTCTCAAAGGAACTAAGAATAGATAAAATAGACACATTTCCAACATCTCAAAAAATCAGAATAATCTAATAAGTTGCCTCCAAATTCCCAAGAGAAAAAAATCCCTTTCTGTATGCTATGCTGTAGAACAATAGTTTTTAATGTGTGGTCCTGGGACCCCTGGGGAATCCACAAGGACAAGACCATTTTCATAATAATACAATACTAAGATATTTTAGTTTCTAATACAGCAAGAATCAGTAAATGTAGATCACATAAACAATAGCTCTTGGCAGAGAGAGTTCTCAATAATTTTTGAGAATGCAAAGGGAACCAAAATGTTTGAGAGCCATTATTGTAGGGGATCTGGTCAATGTTGCTTTGGAAGAATTAGTAGGAACAGGTGGAAAAAAAAATCAATATGAATTCAACTATACTAGAAAACTGCCTGGAAGGAGACCATACCTTTCCACTACAATAGTTCCCAGGGTTTCTTGGCCATCTTTTTTTTTTTAACTTTTGTTTATTTTTAGTTTATGTCATTCATTTCCAAGAGATTTTGAGTTACAAATTTTCTCCCCATAGTTAGTGCTTTTCAATGAACATGCAGTTCCAGTACAACAGTCAATCAGAAATACATTTCTTCATCTTTTAGTTGACAGTATAGAAAGAGTCATAGAGTACCTGAGTATACTCTTAAATGGAGAACAGGGCCCTTCCATTCCATGACATCAGGTACTTAAGGAAGCTGACTTATCAAACACCTGTGCTCCCAGAACTGAGTCTTCATTGATCAATCCTTATCACACACAGATATAGACATACACTCTGATATAAACATAAGCACCCCACACAATCTTCATCTTAATAATGAACTCTGATCCAATAATTGTATTACGGAATGGAAGAATAAGGATAGGGAGTAGACTTTTGAGTTTATTACAATAGGAATCTCACAGGAGAGGAAACATCCTCTATTAATGCATGTAGGCACCTTTCCTCCAATTAGAGCTGCTTAGAACACAGTCACATAACTAGTATGTATTACAAGCAGTAGAGACATACATATATACACATATATATAGAATATATAAAATTATATACATATATGTATGTATATGCATGAAGAGACAGAGAGAGAGAGAGAGAAAGAGAAAGTGTCTATGTCTATGTCTATGTCAGAGATACTTGAGTATATATATATGTGCATATAAATATGTTTATGTATGTAATTTATTTACATGTGGATATGTATATATACATGTATCATATACATGTGTATGTATATAAATTGTAATTTATATATACATATATATGCATGTAATAAAAAGTTAATTATAATACACATACACACATACATAAATATATATGCAAATCTTGTGTGTGTATGTGTTCATGAGTAAATACATGATTTAGAATCAGAACACTGGGGTTTGAATCATAGCTCAGCCATTTCCTGGGAGATATTGAACTAGTCCTTTAATTTCTATAAGTTTCAGTTTCCTTATCTGCAAAATAAGGAAACAGGATTAAATTACTTCTTCAAGTTTTAAATATATGATTTTATGACATCCATCCTAATGAAATCACAAATCCATCAAAAGGTTTTTTTAAAGCTTATTTCAAAAAAAGTATTTTTGGTTATGTTAGGTAAGAAAAAGAGATCCAAAATCCAGGAATTGATCTTTGGCAATTGATATTCAATTATGCACAAACTTAATCTCATCGTGGTATGTTATATTACCATCTTGCATTACACCACTGCTCTCCAGAAAATGAGTTGATGATGTGACATAGTCCAGTATGATTAAATTTTTGTTGTAGAAAATTATTTGTTGAAATGGAAGATGATATTTTAAGCCCAAGGTCAAAACTACATTATGTCAACTTACTATTTTGGAGAAAAATAAACTTGTGGAGAAGAGAACGGGCATTTCTTAAAGACATAATAACAGTTGCCTAATGAATGGCTTCACTGAAATTCTCCTTTTAGTAAGAAGAGATTTTTAGCCAAATGTGTTCATTAGAAACTAACCAAGACATGTAATGAACAATCAGTTGCCCTATGTTTTAGCAACTACCTTTATGCATATTCTTTACCTGACCAACAGATTGAATGAGTCTAGTCTAACCATCACTAGACAAAGAGTGATATATAATCTTAGAAGGTTTGCAGCATTTTCTCTGTTAAATTCCTCATCCTGGTATGGTGGAGGCTTTGGATTCTTCCAAGTTGTGTTTGTGGAGGACAAGGTAAGGGGAGTCGTACACCACTGGAAAGATCTTAGACAAAGGTCTTGCAAAGGACCCAACATTAGCACAGGACAAAATCTAATTAAACAAAGAAGGATTTGGATCCAAAACCATTCTCAAAGACTATTTACTAGAGCATGGAAGGATTACATCTGCATCAGTACAGGGAATATTCCTACAGTTGAAGGCATAGCTCCTTAAACTACCAACATATATCAATATTGTGACTTTTTGGGAGAGAGGGCATTTTTGGGAAGGGTGTCCTTTTAGGGGGAAGGGTAAGTGATTGATGATTAGAGGTAGCTTAATGTATTAGATAGAGAATTGGTCTTGTAGCCAAGAAGACTTGGATTCACATCCTGGCTCTGCACGTAATAGCATTTTATGATGTATTTTTCTATATTCTATAATTTAAATTTTATAATAACATGAATATTGGTTATTGTCTCTGTGCTAGAGACTGTTCTCTAAATCTTTGAGTTGCTCATTTTAATTTGTGGAGGGAATTTCCACATTGGGAGTTCATTACATGAATGAAATTAATTAATTAGATAAAGAAAGTCACTTGCCATATATTTCCCTGGGGGATAAACTTTTATGGTCAGGTATTCAGAGACAGTGATTTTGGTGACAATGTCCTTTGGTAATTCACCTTTCCATAAAAAAAATAGGTTGAAGTTTGAAAGAACACTTCCTGTTTGGCTATATTATTGAATCTAAAACTTTCTCTGTCTCTGTCTCTATGACTGTCTTCCAAGCACATGTACACAAATATATAAATATATACATATAATCTTTGTACATATTATCCATGTGTATCTAAATAGATAAATCTCTTTCCTCCACCTTCCCTCCTCTACTATCTCCAGCATTTGGAGTGGGGTGGGATGGAAAATTTGAGTTTCAAAGGTAAGAATTTCCAAGAAGTACATTTTGTTTCTTTAGTAACTGAATCTTAAAAGGTTATCATTACAATAGTGAAGCACCCATATATCTCTGGTCAGAGAAGTACAAACTTTCAGAAGAACTTATTGGTGTTAGATGGGGCTTGGCTTCAAAGCAATAGAGAACCTTTAACAAACAATCTGAGTCTTAAGATAAATTTGTAGGCAAGAACCATTTATTAGATGTTTCAGTGAAGTCCATTTTAGATCAGAGAGAAAAGAAAAACAGAGCAGGAAGCCAAGGAATTTTTTTGGGCAATGGCACAAATGGAAATGCTTATCTTATGTAAAAGTTTTTGATCAATAGCGCAATTGACATCAGTTATCTGAAAGGAGACCAAAAATATCTTCCACTAAGTGTAGCTTTAAAGATTAGGTTTAAAAAAAATGGTTGTTTGTTTTTTTTTACCTCTCCAGTATATTTGATATTCATTAGCCATTCAATAAGCATTCACTAAAGTACTACGTAGGCAGTACTCTGTGTAGGATGGCCAAGAAACAATTTCTTTTCTTAAGGATCTTACCAACTACCATAGAAAATAAGACAGGCACCTTAAATAAATCTAATAGGAAGGATGGAAGTTATCTGACAAATATAAACATTTCTTTTCTAGCATTTCCGAGTTTTCAATGCTCTTCAGAAAGGAAAAGGTCATCTGGCTATGGCAAGAGGGAAGGAGGAAGGTAGGATCAAAGACATCTTCATGGAAAGAGGGGCATTTTAAAGAAGGTCTTATAGTATGGGTAGGATCTCAAAAGTCAGGGAGAAGGTGGGGAAATACATTGCAGAGGAAAATTAAATTCCAGACATTGATGGAGGGAAGACATTGTGTCTTATTCGGAGAAAGATATAGGTACCAATTTGACTTTAACATATGATGGACATAGATATTTGTAAGGGAACATGAGAAAAAAGTGAGAGTGACCCAGTAGAATGAGAGTTAGCCTTGAAATCTGGAGGATGTAGTTTGTCTTAGGTGCTGTTTTCTGGCACATACTGACTGTGTGCAACCCTGGTAAATCTTTTAAACTCTCTTTGCTCCCAGGCAATACACAAAAATTATAAATTGTGGAAGAGTTGATGAACTACTAGTTGAGATAGTTTCCTCAAAAGAAGTTTCATATAAAGACAGGTTACTTTATCTGGAGAATCCATGTTGTAGAGTGCCTTTCAGGGTGCTACATTTAAAAAATAAACTAAACTTAGGAATTTGAATTTGAATTAAGAAGCAATTGACTGCCAATAAAGATTATTGAGTAGAATAGCTAATGATCAGATCCTGGAAATTCAATCTGATAATATTGTTTAGGAAAGACTGTGTGGGGATTTATTCAATACAGAAAGACAAATAAAGGGACTATTACAACTGAGATAGAGATCATGAAAAGCTTTTGAAAGGGTGGGCTAAAGGCAGAGATGTTGAAGAAATAGATTATGAGGAAAATGGAATCTGATTTATGTAAGAGGAAAAGGAAAATGTATAATTAAGGATTTAAACATGATGAACAGTGTCTGTAGTGAAGTGACTTTGACAAAATCTTAGGAAACGCTGTATGTTCATGCACTTTTTGTTATAATGCCGCATTAGTTTGAGGAACTTGTGATCTCCCCATTGCAGTTATTCTCAAAGAATTCAGATTGAAGCTCCTCTATCCTTTGGGAGATGATATTTACTGGTCAGATAAATGGCTGATTGGCTGAGAGTTCAGGTTATGTCATGAGGTTGGAATGCTAGAGGGCTCCAACTTCTCTTGATGGATCATGGTCTTGTTGCATTTATTTTAAGAAAAAGAGAATGTGTGAGAAGGATGGAGGGTATGGCAGGGTGAGGATGGCAGTGTGTGTGTGTGTGCATGCGTGTCACAAAAACGTTGAACTTTGTGTGCACCAGTATGAGAAGCAAGTAGAACATAAAAGTGATATCCAACAGACAGTAGAAATCAGGGACTGTGACTCAAGAGTGAAACTGAGGCTGGAGGCATGCTAAGAAAGTCATTTGTATAGAGATGATAGTAATATCAATACCAACAAAGGGAAGCAGGCTGAGGAAAGAACCTTAAGAATAATGTTATTCAGGAAAATAGCATCTCCTTTAGAAAAGAGAATGTTTTTTTTTTAATCCCATTCTTACATCTTCAGCACAGAGAACAGCACCTTTTATTTATTAGTCATTTAATAAATGTTTCTTTGATTTGATTTTTAGATTAATGAAGGTAACAGAATACATCCAATTAGAGAAGTAGGAAGAGAATTAGGGCAATACAATATTGTCAGAAATTCATGCATGTAAGGTCATTGCCAGAAGGACCTATATAATTTTTTTTACTTGTATGCAGTGTCTAGCACTGCCACATAGTAGGTGCTTAATATAAATGTGTTGATTGATACATTCCTTGCTACAATGTATTTATTTGGCTCCTACTGTTTGCAAGGTTGTGTGCTAAATGTAGTGGGACAAAAGAAGATTAAGAAACAGTTCCAGTCCTTATGGAACTTCCAGATGCGCAACATGATGTGGGGGTCCTCTGAACTTAGTACAGTACCTGGTACATAGTGAACACTTAATGAAATGCTTTTTGACTGATTGAACTTCTATATTCTATATTTTCTACACAACTACTTTTGGTATATAACCATAAGTTCTTTTATTGGTTTACTTATATTAAATTGTCTCCCTGACTAGATTAAAATCTCTCTGAGGCAGCTGTGCTATACACTATTTTTGTAAAGATCCTATCAGATAACTTTGCCAAGAGTACATGGTAAGAACTCAAAGACTATTTCTAAAATGTAATAATTCAATTACATAAAAAATTATCTTGAATTTAAAGTATAATGTGATATCCATCCTTATTATTTTTCAGCAAAACTCAATTTTAAATTGTATTAGGTATGTTTTTCTCCCCATTGACTTGAAGTGGGAAAATAAATTTAAACACTAGTAAAAGTAATTTAATGTGCAATAAGCAATGAAAGACATATGGCAGAAATTCACTCTTTTATAGCCTAATATAAATGTCTAATACATTAGAACTCATTTTTTACCTCTCAGTAGTCTATTTTTCCTTAAAAACTTATCCCTTTGAATAAAAAACCTACACCCATCAAAACACCAGAAGGATATTGACAAATTGGAAGAAGTGGAGAGGAGCTGTGTGAATGATTAAAGGTTTGAGAAGACAGATTTATGAGGAAAGATTAAAATAAAATGCATATATTCTAATAATGACAAAAGACAGGAGCAGAAATATCATAACTCTCATGATGAATCTGAAAGCAAACTTCAAAAGGAAGGCTCATTTAGAATTGTGAATGTGATACACACACATATATATGTATATATACATATATATAAACATACACATACACATGTATGTGTGTGTATATATGTATATATATATATACAAGAAAGCATTTTCTCAAATACAACAAAAAATCCCAAAGTAAAACATTATTACATATAATAGTACCATTTGTAGACCTAATTTTCTTAATCATTTAAAGAGACTTTCTCAAAAAGTTAATGAGGTAAAGATCAGTGCATTTCTTGCTGAAACTAAAATTTAAGTAACTGGGATGTGGCATTTCTGGTCAATTTCTTCTACTCCAAGATGTAATTCATTTCACTGTATACTCTACTGTATTTTAATAATAACTATTAATAGCATATTTAGAGAGTTCTTTAAGGTTCAAAAAGCATTTCTCTTAAAACAACTCTATAATTAAAAAAAGAATAAATATAAAAATGTAAAGCTAAAAAAACCCAACTCTATAAAATAGGTAATCTAAATATGAATAATCCCATTTTATGATGAAGAAACTAAGTCCTGGAGAATTTTAAGTCCTAGACACAGATAAATGATATTTGAATGACAGAGCCAGAGGTGGAGACTGGTGGTCTCCCATATACCAAACAACTGAGGAGAAGCAATTAGTGACATCCATACATAAACTATGTTTGGACTTGTGGCTTAACTATTATTTTAAACTTAGCTCTTAACCAGCATATGTATCATCAATTAAAACTTTCTATCAGAGAGTTGCGACTTTTCAAAAGTGTACATTCTGTCTAAAATTAGATTCAATTATAACATTTATTTTAAAATATATTTTGAGTGTTACAAATGATTCATCCAATTCTTTTAAAGCCATAAGGTTCTTCTTTTTAAATTTTGTTTTCCTTTTATAAATGTATGCTAAAAGGTGCATTAAGAAAAAAACAAAACATTTTAATGGTTTATTTTAATTAAAATTGACATTTTGAAAAAATTGAAGAAATGTGTATATGTTTGTGTGTGCTTAAAAATGCAATATCTAAGTAATCTGAATAAGTAAGGTGAAAAAAAACTAATCTCATTCTTATTTCACAATCATTTCTAGGTGTTTTCGAAATTATTTTTTGGTCATTATTTTAACCCTTTAACAAGTGTCTGAAGGGAAAAAAAAAGTTCTTTCAATTTCTTTTTAATACACAAAGAAGTAGAAAACATTGTTGGGAAGTTTATAAGTTTACAAATTGACTAGTCAGCTGATTTTCATCAGTAACATATTTTCCCATCATACTTCTTCCATCTTGAACAGAGAAGTTTATATTGAATTTAACAGAACCAATTTAAATGAATTTAAATGCAATAAATCTTAGATTTACATAGAATTATTCTATAAGCAATCATATTTCTATTTAAATGAATCAATGAATGAATATTTCCCAGTTTTATTTGTTTTAAGTGAACATGAATTGCCTCAGTAGACCAAACCATTCAATAAAATAATTTAAGATACATTTGTACAGTTTGGTACATTACAAAATACACAAAAATCAGAGTGTACCATTCATTCCCCCATAAATATTTATCAAATGCTTTATATGTACAAAGGACTGAGGATAATACTTAACATAAGGAAAGATGATTCTTTTATTTTTTAATAGTACTTTATTTTTTTCAAATACATGTAAAGACAATTTTAAACATTAATTTTTTTTGAAATATTTTGAGCTCCAAAATTTTTCTCTTTCTCCTCCCCCTCCCCAAGGTGGCAAATAACCTGATATTGATTATACATGTGTAATCATGTAAAACATATTGCTATATTAGTCATATTGTGAAAGAAGAAACTGAAGAAAAGGAAAAAAACATATACATTCAATGTGAAAACAGTATACTTCAATCTGCATTCAGACTCCATCAATTCTTTCTGTTGATGTGGATAGTGTTTTCCATAATGAGCCTTTTGGAATTATCTTGGATCAGTACATTGCTGAGAAGAGCTAAGTCAATCATAGGTTGATCATCATACAATGCTACTGTTACTGTGTACAGTGTTGGGAAGATAACTATTAAATCTACTTATTTAGACTTAAGTTCTTTGACGACTTCCAATCCCATTTCCAACTGCCTGTTAAGCATGTGAAACTGGATTTTCTGTAGTTTTTTTTTTTTAAATCAATGTATCTAATACTGAACTCATTATCTTTCCCCTAAAACTTTCCCTCTTCCTAAACTCCCTATTACTGTTGAGGGTAGGTAAAACCATTTTTCTTCATAACTTGGCTTAAAACATAGGTGTCATACTTGATTCCTCTCTGTCTCTCACTTGACTCTCCCCTTGCCCCCAGTTCATCCAATTTGCTATCAAGATGAGGTGATTTTTCCTTTGTATCACCTCTCATACATTCTCTTCTCTCCTCTAACAAGCATTTATCACCTCATGTCTGGATTGTTGCAATAGCTCTCTGATTGTTCTCCCTATCACAAGATTCTGCCTACTCTACTCCATGTTCCACTCTGCTGTCAAAGTTATATTACTAAAGTTCAGGACTGACCATAACAAACAACTCCCTTCCCTGCCTCACCCTCTCTGACCCCCCCTCCCCACTCTCATATAATTCTAATAGCTCCACATCTCCTATATGATCAAATATAAAACCTTTTGTTAGGTTGTAAGACAAATAAACACAGTACATAGGATGGCTGCTAGCAAAAAGGTTCACTCTTGATCTGGTCAGACAAGAAAGACACCAAGATAGCTTTGAAGGGGGTAATAATCTTACTTTATCCTAATCTAGTTTTCTCAGAAGAGAATTTCTGATAACAGGAGCACAAACTCCTACAGCATTTCCTAATCACCCTTCTTGCAGAGCCTGGCAAGAAGGGCAGGGGCAACTACCCCTACATCTTGATGGGGTCAGTTGAGACAGGCACAATTAATGCATCCCCTAAATCCCCTCAAGCCTCCATGGGGGCCAGTTGAGGCAAACACAGATTCCCCCAAGCTTTGATGGGGGTTCAATCAAGACATGCATAGCATCTGTGCACTCAACCTTAAGGTTCCCCATTCACTGACTACATGTTTTATAGGAGCAACAGAAAAAGAAGGCATATTGCCAGCAATAGCCTCCGAAGTTACATCATCCCATCCCTGTATCCCATTGTGCAGTCACAGTGGATGTTTATATTATTTATCATTATATAATGCTGTGCAAATGTGGTGGAGATATTTTGAACCATAGTTATGGAAACTCATATCTAATACTTGGGAACAAGAAATTGTTATGGCTATGGATCCTGGGAAACTGAACTCTAAGAAATAATAAAAAAAATTCACTTTACACACACTAAAATGCACCTTATTTTAACTAAAATTCACCTTACTTACACTCCAATTTTCCTTACTTACATAGGTGTTCAAAGCTCTTCATAACCTGCCACCCACCACCTTTCTGATGATTACTCCTTACATATGATACAGTGTTCTCTGCAATCCACTGATACTGTTTTCCTTGCTCTTTTTGTTGTTCTTGTTTAGTCATTTTTCAGTCATGTCTGCCTCTATTTGGGTTTTCTTGACAAAGACACTGAAGTGGTTTGCCATTTCCTTTTCTAGTTCATTTTATAGATGAGGAAACAGAGGCAAGCAGGGTTAAGTGACTTTCTCACAGTTACTAACTGTCTGAGATCAGATTAGAACTCAGAAAGATGAGTCTTTCCCACCTCCAGCCCAGCACTCTGCCCTCTGTGTCACTTAGCTGCCCTCCTCGCTCTTACTTGAACCAAAAACTTCATCTCTCAACTTGGGTCATTTTCACTGACTGTCCTCAATGCCTGGAATGCTCTCCCACCTCATCCTCTGTCTCTATGCTTCCCTGGCTTCCTTTAAATACCAACTAACATCCTACCTTCTACCAGAAGCCTTTCCTATTCCCTTGTAATTCTAATGCTTTCCTTCTGTTGATTAATTTCAATTTATATCATATGTATCTTGTCTGTATGTAGTTGTTTTCATGGCATCTCCCCAATTAGACTGAGAGGTACTTGAAAGCAGGGGCTGTCTTTGGCCTTTCTTTGTATCCTCACTATAAGCACAGTGCCTGGTGTAGAGTAAGAGGTTAGTACATGTCTACTAACTGGATGCTTATTACATAAAAGATAATTCACACTGTCTTGGAATTTACAGTCTAGTACGGGAGATGGCACTTATGCAAATAACTATAAGAGAATTTAGTAATGGCAAGTACATAAGAGAGGGCAGAAGAAGTCCCTCAGGAGATCCAAAGGGGAGAAGATTGTTATGGTAGAAGACTAAAAGAAGGATTCACTGAGGAGATCTTTCACCAGGCTTTGAAGGATGAAAGAATTTCCACTGAGAGAAATGGCAAGAAATTCTCAAACATAGGGATAAGTTAGAAAGTATGGGAATAGAAAAACATTAGACATGCACCTATACAGAATGGCAAATAGTCCCATTTGACCAGTATACTGCATGTCAAAAGCCTTGTAGAAGGCTTGTGAAGTGAAAATTATATGTAGTAATACAATTGCTATAGGGATTCAGAAAAGATCTTTTTTTATTATTATTATTATTTTATTTAACAATCTAGGAAGTTTGCAGCCATCAGCAATTCCAGTGCAATTTCAGGTGCAATTGGGAATTCAGGAATCTCTGTAGAGCTGTTAGTGTAGCGAACCTTGTAGGTAAAATACATGCATACTTTTGATAGCACATGTGATGGAATTTCTCTAAAATTAACCTCATTGGTTTCATTTTCAGCAAACCGACCTGGGCCACTTAACATGGCTTTTATTGTTCCTGATGTTAAAGCATGCTCCCATTTTACAATAAATTCATGACCATCAGAAGATATCAATTTCACATACATAGCATCTGGGCCCTCACACCCGCCGTATGTTTTCTCTTCTCCATCCATTATCTCCTTATGAAATTATATTTTGTTTCCACAGGAATTTTAACAAAACACCTTCAGTGAAAGTCTTCACTCCTGCAGAATCTCCTGATTTGCTGGTTCCTCCTGAAATCTCCAAAGTAAGGAATGAGGCCCAGGACTGAAAATCTTCATTCTTTTCCAGGCTGCACCGCTGACTCCCAGAAAAGATCTTAATGACTGGAACAGCAACTGTGCTTAGAACTTCATAAGGCAAGTGAACATGTCCCCAGAAAGTCTGGAGATCAAGCCTGTTCCCCTTTTGTATCCTCCTCTGAGATTTTCTATCTTTCTCATCTTGGATGTTTCACTTAAACTTTCTAGGCCTGTTTATGTAGCTTTAAAACAAGGTTGTTGGACTAAATAGCCTTTAAAGTCCCTTTGAGATCTAAGTTTATGATCCTATGACTTAATGTAAAGTAATGTGCTCTTTCACAAAGTACCTTAGATCTGGGTCAAGAGGCTTTCTGGAAATATGTGTCTTCCATAACAGCCAAATCATGTCAAAACCTTTGTTTCTTTAGTTCCAGGGCCTCATCAATCCCAGTGCTTCAAATCCTTTCTGGAACAATAATCTTTGGGAAGATGGAAATTCCCTGACACCTCAAATTGTATTTATCTTTCCATAACACACAGTTAACCTATAATCTTTCTCTAGACATATAAATTGGAGAGAATTGGGGTAATTCAACAGAAAATTCTATATAAATCTGTGGGGACCATTGAAAGAATTAATGAAATTTTGTAGGAGTATCAGACATGCTAATAAGTGCTGAAAGGTCCTTTTTACTTCTCAAGGAATCATAAAGACTATATGGTTTTACTGAAGAAAAGGAAGGAGTGGTATTAGAAAGGGAAGGATATTAAAGTGGTATTTACCACATATACTGTTGCAGCAGCTGACACCTGCAAAGGTGGAGGTAGTCCACCCTCCAGTCAAACAAGATAGGACCTGATAACTCTAAAGCACAATAGGGAAAAGATAGGGAAGAGATATAAACAGGAATGTCACCTGTGAACCTCAGGAATGATGGCTTTTAGGTCGTGACAAAAAGAGGTAGACCACAATTGCTTTGGGAGATAATTCTCTGAGGATTTAGCATATTATGTTCAGGTATTGTTGGGATTCCTGGTTTGATCTTTATTCCCTGGTTTAAAGAGTTATTTGGACGATTCTGGAGTCAGGACAACTCAAGATTCAGGGAAACGGATGTTTAGTATGAAGGCTAGAATACTGTTTAGACGGGTCTTCCTAGCTTTGAGGGCAATACTCTATCAACTATGCCATGCTGTCTATACTACTATTTTGTAATTTAGACTATTAGCCTCACCTTGTATTTATGCAGTATTATACTTACTAAAATATGTCCAACAAATTAAAAAAAAATTTTGTTCAACACCTATGTGCAAAGTATCCTTTGTGTTTTCACAATGTTTTATTCACAAGTTTATTACCCCTTAATAATAAAATGAACAGTAATAATTAATTATAATACTGATATCTCATATTGTTTCAATTTTACAATTTATAGAACACTTATCTAATAAATTAATATATTTTATGTAACTTTTCTGCAAAATGTAAAACCTATGAAATTCAAACTTATAAAATATATTTTATTCATCTCATATTTATTTATCACAAAGACTTGCCAAACTTTCTATGATCCACTTGGAGTGGTCATCATTAGTGTAAGTTTTCACCATAATTATTCATTTCTTCTCCCTTCACACGGCCATCACCCCTGGTAGCAAAGTAGATAGAATGCTGGACCTCAAGTCAAGAAGATCTAAGTTCAAATTTGCCTTCAGACATTTACTGGGTGTGTGACCCTGGCATTGAACCACTGTTTGCCTCAATTTCTTTAACTGTAAAATGGGGCTCAATATAGAACCTCCCTCCCAGGGTTGTTATGAGGATCAAATGAAATAATGTTTTTAACATGCTTAGCAGACCTCCTGATACATAGTACTCAGTAAATCCTCTCCCTCCATCCACCCTCTTTGGCTCTCTCCATTCCTTTTTCCCTTCTTTCCTCTTTCCCTTCTTTACTTCCTCTCTCCCTTCTTCTGATGGGGTGCTTGGGTGCCTGTGCTTGGACCCAAATTCTAAAATCACATTTCTTTCTTAAAAAATCACATCTCTCCCTAACCTCAAAACACTGTCCATGGCAGTGTTTCGCCAGCCCAAGGACAGCACATCCTAGAAAAATGCTTATTCCTCTTCCTGATATAGTAGCCAGCTGCACCTATAGAATTTATAGTTTGAACTAGCTGTGTACTGGGTCATAAAGACATTTACTACTCACTGACTTATCATATGTATCCTAGTCTTAGACATATGTATACTCCCTTACATTTATCTTGTTTAACTAGACATTGACAGGGGGGCAGCCTGGTATTTCTCAGTCAGCCTTGACCATTAGTTGACTTGGTGATGTTTCAGGTCTAAAACCACGCCTTCTTGGAGCTACTCTTTGGGCTATTTCCCAGTGAACTCTTGGTAAATTGCCTGTGCAGTAGATACCAAAAGTGCATGTTCCTTTAAGAACTGATCACTCCTTAACTACTCCCTAATCCCACTGTGAATCAACTAGTCAGCATATTTGGCACATGTGTTACTACAGAATATCCAGTATCCCTCTAATGTCACAGGTTCCCTAAGAATTCTTGCATGCTGAAAAGCATAACAATAAATCTTTTCTACCTTGACTTAAAGAATGATTGAGTCCTTGAATTTATTCCATACTTACTTGTAAGGGAACTCCAGTCTTAGGGTTCCTGAACTTCATCATCACCCCTCACCTCCCTCCCTCCTTTCCTCCCCTTTCTCCCTCCCTCCCTTCCCCCCTTCCTCCCTTCCTCCCTCCCTCCCT
>CM053592.1:119158961-119180189 GCA_028646515.1 Pseudochirops corinnae
AAAATAAAGAACTGGTTTTATGAAAAAAACAATAAAATTGATAGACCCTTATTCAATATGATAAAGAAAAAGAAAGAAGTAAACCAAATTTTGAGTATCAAAAATGAAAAGGGTGAATCTACTTCCAATGAAGAGGAGATTAAAAAAATAATAATTAGGAATTATTTTACCCAATTGTATGCACATAAATTTGACAATCTTAGTAAAATGGGTGAATATTTACAAAAATATAAGTTGCCCAGATTAACTGAAGAGAAAGTAATTTCTTAAATAATCCCATCTCAGTAAAAATAAATTGAACAAGAAAAATCTCCAGGGCCAGGTGAATTTACTATCAAACATTTAAACAACAAAAGGAGTCCTACCAAATTCTTTTTATGACACAAATATGGTACTGATACCTAAAACAGGAAGAGACAAAAGGGAAAAAGAAAATTATAGACCAATCTCCCTCATGAATATAGATGCAAAAAATTTAAATAAAATATTATCAAAAAGACTACAGCAACTTATCACAAGAATAATACATTTTGATCACGTAGGGTTTATTCCAGGAATGCAAGCATGGTTTGATATTAGCAAATCCATCAGAATTATTGATAATATCAACAATAAAACTAGCAGGAACCATATGACTATCTAAATAGATGCAGAAAAAGATTTTGACAAAATGCAACATCCATTCCTATTAAAAACACTAGAAAGTATAGGCATAAATGGAGTTAATAAATGGTAGCGTCTATTTAAAGCCATCAGCAAGTATTATATGTAATGGGGATAAACTAGAAGCATTTAAAATAAGATTGGGGTGAAACAAGGATGTCCACTGTCACCCTCCTATTCAATCTGGTACTAGAAATGTTAGCAGTAGCAATTAGAGAAGAAAAAGAAATTGAAGGTATCAAATTAGGCAAGGAAGAGACTAATATCACTCTTTGCACATGATATGATGATATGCTTGGAGAATCCTAGGGAATCAAGTAAAAAACTTCTTGAGACAATAAATAGATTTGGCAGAGTTGCAGGATATAAAATAAACCCACGTAAATCCTCGGCATTCATATATATTTCTAACAAAGTCCAACAGCAAGAGATAGTAAGACAGATCCCATTTAAAGTTCCTGTAGACACTATAAAATATTTGGGAATCTATCTGCTAAAACAAACCCAGGATCTATATGGATACAACTACAAAACACTTTTCACACAAATAATTGGAACAATGTCAACTGCTCATGGCTAGGTCAAGCTAATATACTAGAAATGACAATTTTACCTAAATTAAATTACATATTTAGTGTCATACCAAAAAAAAAAATAAGGTAAAAATTACTTTATAGAGCTAGAAAAAATAATAACAAAATTCTTTTGGAAGAACAAAAGGTCCAGATTATCAAGAGAATTAATGCAAAGAGATGCTAGTGAAGGTGGCCTAGCAACACCAGACTTTAATCTGTGTTATAAAGCAGCAGTCATCAAAACTACTAAGTACTGGCTGAGGAATAGAGAAGTGGATCAATGGAATAGATTGGATACACAAGACTCAGTAAGCAATGACTATGGTAATTTACTGTTTGATAAACCTAAGGACCCCAGTTTTGGGGATAAGAACTCACTATTTGCAAAACTGCTGGGAAAACTGGAATATAGTATGGCAGAAATTGGGTATAGACAATTATCTAATTCCATATACCAAAATCAAGTCAAAATGGGTGCACGATCTAGGAATAAAGGCTGAAAGTGAAAGCAATCTGGTAAAGCAAGGAATAGTTTACCTGTCATATTTATAGAAAGGAGAAGATTTTATGACCAAGCAAGAGTTAGAGGGCATTATAAAATGTAAAATGGATAATCTTGATTACATTAAATTGAAGAATTTCTGCACAAACAAAGCCGATGTAACCAAGATTAAGAGGGAAGTGGGAAAGAATATTTACAAGTTTCTTTGATATATGCCTCATTACTAAAATATACAGGAAACTGAGTCAAATCTATAAGAATACAAGTCATTCCCCAATTGATAAATGGTCAAATGTTATGAACAGGCAATTTTCAGAGGCAGAAATCAGCATATGAAAAAATGCTCTAAATCAATATTAATTACTGAAATGCTAATCCAAACAACTCTGAGGTACTACATATCACAAGTCAGATTGGCTTAAATGACAAAACAGGAAAATGAAAAATGCTGGGGAGGATGTGGAAAAATTGGAACACTAATGCATTATTGGTGGAGCTGCAAAATGATCCAACCATTCTGGAGAGCAATCTGGAACTATGCCCAAAGAGCTATAAATAAGTGCATACCCTTTGACCCAGTAATAGAAATTCTAGGGTTGTATCCCAAAGAGATCATAGAAGTGGGAGAAAGAGCCATAGGTACAAAAATATTTACTCAGCCCTTTTTGTGGTGGCAAAAAATTGGAAATTAAAGGGATGCCCATTAATTGAGAAATGGCTAAACAAGTTGTGGTATATGAATGTAATGGAATATTATTGTGCAATAAGAAATGAGGAGCGGATGGACTTCATATTTACCTGGAGAGGCTTATATGAACTGATGCCAAGTGAGAAGAGCAGAACCAGGAGAAATTTGTGCACAATTACATACACAACATGTATGTGACAACCAACTTTGATAGACTGGACTCTTCTCAGCAATCCAAGGTTATAAGACAACTTCAAAAGATTCATAATGGAAGGAGATGTCTACATTCAGAGAAAGATATAGAAAAAACAGAGATTAAATGCAGACTGAAGCGAACTACCTGCTCTCTTTCCTTTTCATGTTTGGTTTTGGTTCCTCTTTTTCCATTGCTCATTCCATCAGTTACAACCCTTATTTACAACCAGACTAATGTCTAATGTGAAAGTATTTGCAGGTCCTATACTTGATTGCATGCTGACATGGCGGGGGTGGAGGGAAGGGAAGGAGAAAATTTGAAACTCAAGGGATTGTGGAATTGAATCTTTTTAACTAAAAGTAAACAAATAAATAAATAATTTATTTTAAAAAAAACAAAATAGCAAAAACAAAACAAACAAACAAAAAGATTAACGAGAAAAGAAATGGTATATTGGATAGAACACTAGACTTGCAGTCAAGAAAACCTCATTTAAAATCACATTTTTGTCACTAACCATGGGAAAGGAATTAGATCTTCACTTTCATTGATGTAGGGAACTCTCTGCTGAAGAAAGTCCCTTCACAAAAGAACACGAGTTCAAATTTGGCTTCATACAATTAGTAGCTGTATGACCCCGACCAAATCACTTAAATTCTGCTCTGGCTCAGATTCTTTATCTATTATATCGTTATAAAAATACCACCTGCCTCCCAGGGTTGTTCTGAGGATAAATTAAGATACTTGGAAAAGACTTTGTGAACCTTAAAGTGCTATCGAAATCCTATATAGTGTTATCATTAGCTATTATTGTCCTCATATGTGAAATAGAGACAACAATATTTTATATAACCATATCATGGAAAGTTGTTATGAAACACAAATTAGATAAAGAAGATAACATACTCTGGAAACTTTAAACTATTTCATAAATGAATATGTAAGTATACACACAACATATGTGTACACATACATACACACATAATACACAATTTTGACCTTTGATTTTTCTTGTATGCATCATTGAGCTGAACTTCTAAATGTGACTATTCATCTAATTTAGAATTCTCCACAATGTTCTGGGGCATGATATAATCAGCACAATTTTACTTTCAAACCACAGTGTATAGGAGGTCCCATGTCAATTTAGATTTGATCCTGGAAATCCTCTGTGACAGCAATAAGCACCTTTGGAAGCATAAGATCTATACAATAACATTTGAGGGCATTTTCCCATGAAACATGGAAAGCCAATTTTCAAGCAGTTAAATTTTCCAGTCATTCAGAAATCAATAGATAATTATGATGACATGAATAGATATACTATACCTGATGACTTGTACATGAGAAGTAGCATAAATGATATCAAATAAATATTGCTTTTTAAAAGTAACACCATCTCTTCCAATAACCCATGCTTGCAACCTAGCTGTCATCTCTACTCTTCATTCTTTCCCATACCCTCAATCTGTTGCCAAGTCCCATTTGTTTTACCTTCATAACATCTATCATATATGACCCCTTCTCTGTTCTGACATTGCCACTATCCTGATACAGAAACTCATCATTTCCTTCCTGTAATATTGCAGCAGCTTTCAGGTTGGTGTCCCTATCACAAGCCTTTCCTCATTCCAAACCATCCTTCACTCTACTGTACAAGTGATCTTACTAAAGTGCAAGTCTGACCACATGACCTCTGTTTAGCAAACTCCAATGACTCCCTGTCACCTCTAAAATAAAACATAAAATCCACAGTTTGTCTTTTAAATCCCTTCACAACTAGTCCCATCCAACATTTTCCATCTTCTTACATGTTGCTCCTCTCTACAGCCTACAAAACCACTAGCCTTCTTGCTATTCTTCATAGTAAACTCTCCATCTCCAGACTCTGGTCTTTCACTGGCTATCCTCCATGCCATCACCTCATGTACCCCTCCTAGATCCTTCAAGTCTCATAAAAAATCTTACCTTTTACAGGAAGCCTTTCCCTAGCTCCTTAATGCTTGTTTTTTCCCTCTGTTTATTATCTCTCATATATAAAGATATATATATATATATATATTACACACTATACATAATATTACAAATATAGCATTATATGTATTACATAATTCTTTTCATGTTGTTTCTTCCTTTAGAATAGTTGTTATTCTTCATTCTCAAAGAGGACAAAACCAACATCGCTTTGTCAGGGTCAAGTTACAGTGGCTGATCAGAAAAATATGAACTTTGAAAGCTCTACCACAGGTCAGGCACAAATAGTACATATGAATGTTTGGGGATGAAATGTTTCTAAATGTATGCACCTTATGTTTCTTTGGAGCTACTACAACTCTGCTGTGCTCATAGAATATAGCACTTTCTTTGATGTTGGCATGCTATCCTGGATGGTCCTTTGCCAGTGTCTCCCATGTCTCACAACTGATTACAAAGTTCTTCATAGAGACTTTAAAAGTGTATTTGTATTGCTTCTTCTGTCCTACATATGAATGCTTGCCCTGTGTGAGTTCTCTGTAAAATAGTCTTTTAGGCAAACATATTTTTCAGATTTGAAAAATGTGTCCAGCTCATTAGAGTTACACTCTCTGCAATAGAGTTTGGATGCTTAACTCAAGAAAAGACTATAGTGTCCAGTATTTTATCTTGCCAGGTAATCTTCAGAATGTTTCTAAGACAATTCAGATGGAAGAAATTCAGTTTCCTGGCATGGCACTTGTATACTGTCCAGCTTTCACAGGCATATAACAATGAGGTCAACAAATGACTCTATAGACCTTCAGTTTGGTAGGCATTGTAACACCTCTTCTGTTCCACACTTTATTTCAGAGCCTCTCAAACATTAATCTAGCTCTGGCAATGCATGTGTCAGCCTCATCATTTATCTTTCTATTCCTGGAAAGTATACTGCTAAGGTAAGTGAACTTATACACAGCATTCATAATTTCTCCATTTGCTGTAATCAGTGGTTCCATGTATGGATGGTGCAGTACTGGCAGGTGGAGAGCCTCTCTTTTTTTTATGTTAATTGTTAGGCCACAATTATCACAAGCAATAGAAAATCCATCTACACTTTGTTTCATCTCAGCTTCAGAGGCTGGATTGAGTGCACAATTATCTGCAAACAAAAAAATCAAGTACCAACTCTCCCTCCATTTAGTCTTAATTTATAGCCTTTTCAAGTTAAGTAATTTATCATCAGTGCAATAGCTGACCTTGATGTCATTTTCATCCTCATTGAAGGCATCCCACAACATCACTGAAAACATAATGCTTAAAGTATGAGAGCGAGCAAAGAGCCCTGCTTCACTCCATTGTTGACTGGGAACATTGCTTATTATCCAGAACCCATAAATGTAAACATGCCATCATGAAACTGACCATCTGATACTGATGATCTTCTCTGGGCAACCAAATGTAGCCATAATTTTACACAAGCTCTCATGACTAACAGTACCAAAGGCTAGTTTGACAAAAACTATGTGCGGGCCACAGTGATCTGCATTTCTCCTGGAGCTATCCAGCAGCAAACACCATATCTACCATACTGAAGCCACACTAGCTCTCAGGTAGATGACCATCTTTCAGGTGAAGGAAAAGCCAACTAAGGAGGATTCTGGCAAGAATCCTGATGGCAATGACTAAGAGAAAGACCCCACCCGTACCCCATGATTGCTATAGGACAATCTATTTCTGTTTCCTTTATGGAGATGAGCAATGGAGGCATCCTTGGCCTCGTGGGGGATAACCTCCTTTTGCCATATAACCTGGAAAACTTCCATTCGCTTTTGCATGACAAGTGGATACCTTACCATGTAAATCTCATCTGAAATAGAATCAGCATCAGGCACTTTACTATACAAGAGGAGCCTAATGGCATTCTAAACGTCTCCTTTTTTTGGTGCTTGACTAGAGAGGGATCAACTTCAACCTGAGGTCAATGTCTTTGACATTGTTAGACTATGAGATCCTTGGCAGCAGGGACTATTTTTGCCTTGATATCTCTAGCAGCTAGCAGAGGTCTTGGTACAAAGTAGTTGCTTAATAAATGCTTATTGACTGACTGCAAAAATAAGGTAGACTAGTTATTCAGTATTAGACAAAAGAATTGTCTGTGTATTCTTCTAGTATCCCTATAGTGTTAAGGGATCTATAATAGTATGCTTAAAATGTTAAGGGACATCCTTTGGAAGATTTATGGAAGGACATGGACAAGAGACACACAAGATGAGAAGGGACATGTAAGATGCTGTGAATATTATTGGTGGAGAGAGCTCACAGATAAGAGATAATTAAAGCAAGAGAGTATTTAAAAGAATTAATGATCTAAGTCTCAATGCACTAGCAGATTGGGAAGACAGGAAAGGAAAGAGATGGTATCCCATGTTAATTGAAATTGTTAACTCCTAGAGGGGAAGCGAGGTGGTACAGTTTATAGAGTGTAGGGCCTGGGGTCAGGAAGACTCATCTTGGTGAGTCTTCAAATCTGTCCTAAGACACTTTCTAGTCTTGTGATCCTGTTTGCCTCAGTGTCCTTATCTAAAAAAAGAATCGAAGGAAATGGCAAACCACTCCAGTGTCTTTGCCCAGAAAACCCCAGACATGGGGTTTCAGTTAGACATGAATGAAAAAGGACTGAACAGCAACAAACAACGTACACATCATTTTTATCTCCTGTAGTATTAGCTACTGTGCCTTGTACATATTAGGGATTTAGCAAGTGCTTTTGACTGATTAATTTGCTGATTGGAAAAGAGGTTGGATCTAGATGATAGCCAAGCTGCTTTGATTGAATTGGTCGTTCTCAAATAATCAGCACTTGCATGAATTTTATTTTTTTCTTCCTAAATCAGTTTGTGTATATGACTGCTCATGTGAATGTATATCTGAGTGAAATATTCATCCACCGGCTGAATATTTGCATGAAAAGGTTCTTCTAGGAGGAAATTTATAAAGCTAAGTTACAAATATGTGAAAAAATTAAAACCAGTGAAATTGACAGATTCCTAAGTGAACCACAGGTGGTGTTACCATAATACAGCAGGAGTGGTGAGAGGGACTATAAAACAAACACAGCCAAAAATTTAATTGTCTTGATAGGAATTAGCTTTATGTTCATTTCATAAATTTGAAAAAGAAAACTAAGGCTTTAGATTTCATTTTCTATGGGAAGGAATTGGAAGCTATGATGAAAAACCAGGAAGGTGACATGGAGATTTTTAGAAAGCTCATTTTTCCCCTTTTCTTAAAACTATATATACTGGCTTTTCAGACCATTTGTGTTCAGATTCAGTTTCTCATCTAAAATCTCCTACAGTTAAATCAGAGAAGAAATTGGCCCCAGGTTGTGTGTTTTATTTGATTCCTTCTAACTTTCAAAGTATTTATTCTTTTACAAAATGTATAAAAATAATTTGCCCCTAGGCTGGGACTTTGTATGCCAAGGTTCTGCCAGGAGGAAATTTGTAAAACTGAGTTACAAACCTATGAAAAAGTTATAAACCTGTGAAACCCTGGCAGATTCTTAAGTGAAACACAGGTGGTGTTACTATAATACAGCCACCAGGGTGGCAGTTACTCTAAAATAAAGTTACAGATGTCTGTTATTTTCAGGGAAAAAAAAAATATTAGGGGCTGGGTGATAGAATAACATTCAAAATTATTTTCAAACAATATAAGTAAAAAATAACCAAGCAAAGTAGAGATTTTTAAAAATGATTTTGTAAGGATAAATCTTTCAAGAGTTGCATCTAATGCAGTATGTGTATTGGGATTTTTTTTTCTTATTTCTTTATACTAGTTTGAAAATTTTTTGTAGTGTTTTGAATAGGGGAAGAAAGGAAAAGGAGTGGAAGATGTCAGGAATGACAACTTTCCCATTTTGGCTCCAGACCCACCCTTCACTTGAAAAAAAAAACTTCAGCAAACTAGATCCTGATGTAAGTTATGTGAATGGATTGAGAAAATAGCTTTCTGTTGTTAATAGGAAATGACCTCCTCATTGATTCAAACTGGCTTGTTCCTTGGAAATAGACACATCCACTTCAGCATTAGCTCTCAAAGCTCATACTGAATAAGGTATGATATTGCCATTTATCAACAAGGTATAACTGACCAGATTTAGATCCTAGCAAGAAGGAAAATGGCTAGGAGTCTGTGCTCTTACAAGAAGTGAAGTAATAGCTTGGTAGGGCTTAAAGATGCTGATCTTCTGATAAGCCATGTTTTGTTTTGTTTTGTTTTTTATCCCACTCTCTCCTTCCCATTGGACAAAAGATCAGTACTCTGCATGGGAGCTTCTATATTCTTCCTTCTAAAAGAGCATTCCTTTGTGATGTATTACTGGGCCATGGACAGTATCAATTGACCATCCATTTCCTCATTCCCATCCTCTTTTCAGGAAGCCATGCCTGATTAGTATGTGTGAGGTGCCAAAAAGTGTCTGCCTACATGTAATATATATATATGTTATATATAATAAATTATATATAATTAAATAAATAAAAATGTATATTATATATATAATATGATCATATATATATAATATAAACATATATATGGAGTTTTTAAGTTTGAAAGGTACTTTACATATATTATCTCACTCCAGCTTCATAGCAAGACCGTGAATTAATGACTGCAGTTTTCATTATCTGAATTTGACAGATGAGGAATCAGGTTAAAAGAAAATATGTGGCTTACTCATAGTAACACAACTAATAAGGGCCAGAGCTAGAATTTGAACGTTTCTTTCTTTTCCAAGTTGAATTCTCTATTGACTACGTCATGTTATTTCATTTGGATTGAAAAAAAAAATAAACTATTCTGTGGCACTTCTCTTACCTCATACAGTTTTTCTCACCCCTGTTTACACTGCTAGCTCTCTTCTGCCTAGTGCTGCCAGCTCTTTCTAAACAACCTCTAATGCAGAGATTGAGGTAGAACCCAATGAAAATCCATGTTCTCCAAGGTTATATATAGCAAATAATATAATCGGAATTTCATATATATTATTTGTTTTTACATTGCTCTTTGTGTAACATTTTGGGGGTGGGGTGGGGGCAGGCAATAACACATGAAACCATTTACTAAGGTCAAGATTAGCATCACTGGAAGGGCCACCCACATTATTGAAGCCAAATTTCCTTTACAGTAAGGAAGTCATGATTTTGTGTGCATACCTGAGGCTTCTGTAGATTTATTAATTTTTGAGAATTTTTGAGAATAATTGATGTAATTAATTTTAGATATAAAGCATTCTGATTTATTAATGTTTAATTTGGTTATTTTAGAAGGGGGCCACACAGTTTTCCAAACTGACTGTCATCCCAGTTTCACATAGAACCTAGATGACTATATGATACTTGCTTTTAATCAAGTCCCCGGGTTACGCAACTTTAATTTGAGTAAAATATAGAAAAAAAATATGCTGACAAAATTAGAGTCTTGAATTTTTACCCTTAATAAGTCTTTTTATGTTACATTTAACACTTTTATTCAATACAATTAATACTATATATCATTCTGTTCCTTAAGATAGATGCCATAGTGATTATGGACAGGCCTGTAATAAACTAAATAGGTCTATGGTATAGTCTCTTCACTGTATTTGCCATCTTCATGAACAACAGAGTAAAAGATCTGTAGCTAGGTGGTACCATGGAGAGAGGACTTGGTCCAGAATCATGAAAATCTGAGTTTGAATCCAGACTCAGACACTTGATGCATGACCCTAAAAAAATTACAATAATTCAGACATTACATTGTAAGTTCTTTTTAGAGAAAAAACACCTGTTGTACTTCCCTTAACACTTAACCCTTAACTTTACTCATAGTAGAAAAGCAAAGTCATGTAGTAGAGAGAATTCTTGACTAGAAACCAGGAAGAGCTGGATTCCAATTCTTCCTCTCACACTAGTTATATGACAATGAACAAATCATTTAACCTCTGAGTCTCAATTTCCCCATCATTAAAATTAGGATTATAAGGCCTTCAGAATCTGCCTCACAATACTTTTGAAAACTACAAATAGGATTAAAGTATATAAAGCAATTAGAGTATCAGGCCAGAAATCAGGAAGACCTACATTCAAATCCAGCCTCAGGCAATTATTAGCTGTGTGACCCTAGGCAAGTCATTTAACCCTGTTTGCCTCAGTTTCCTTATCTGTAAAATGAGCTAGAGAAAGAAATGGCAAAACTATTCCAATATCTTTGCCAAGAAAACTGCAAATGGCGTCACAAAAAAGTTAGACACAACTGAAATGACTGAACAAAAGCAACAAAGAAACAGCTAAGTTGTTAGATGACTTATTTCAATTTTAGTATCTTTTGTCACACTAAGACAAAGAATAAAAACAACAAGCAATAGGCCTTTGATGAGGTAAATCTCAAGGCTAACCTTACAACTTTCATGTAGTATGTGATCAGTATAGGCTATACCATGTTTTCTGTGGTCCTTACCTCTCCAGTCTCCATTAGATAATACCTTTCAGTGCCCCTTTGGGCATATAATAAAACTTAATTTATAGTTATGAGCCTTCCAATTCACTGTTAGTGAATCTGTTGACATTATCATCTTTGAATATGATATATATCTAAACTAATTCCAGGGGAGAATGCATAAAGTTAATATTGTCATTGACTTTTAAAACTTTCAGTCACTGATGTAAACTAATTATATATTTCCTCATTCTCACAGATTTGTTGCAATGAAAGTTCTTTGCAAACCTCAAAGCACTCTAGTTACTGTTATTTCAAAAAGTTTTATAGAAAACATGGAGAACATTTCTAGGCATTTAGTAAGCATGACGAATAACCAAGAGAGAAGCCCAGAAGTCTTGAAATGCAGCCTACTTTGCAATCTTAAGACCTTGCTTCCATTATTAGGAAGAGTTAATTTATATTCAAAAGTTTAGAGATGATCTCTTCTAATAAATGTCATTGGAAAGTACTTAAAACTAGATTTCTAATAAGTCAAATCATATTTGAGCAGCACTATATTTGTAAAGCTTAGCTATCATTAATGGTTTAATCCATAATCTCTGGTGAGTTGGTCACTTCTACAGTGAAGATGAGTAATTTTAGTACCAGCTGCTCAACTTTTACAAAAGCTCTGAAAACTGATTGATCTGTCCCAATTCATCCCCTCTGGACAAAGTTAGCCCACTGGCAGCTATAATCCTGAATGACAGACTGGATTACAGTAGGCATAGCATCTTAATTTGCTATTCTTTGCAAATAAATTAGCTAAAACTACTGTATACTTCTCAACTTACATTAATGCCCCAGAATGACGGTATACAGTCTCTAGGCATTTTAATCATTGTGAGCTTATAGCATCAACACCATAATATAAAAAAGGAAACATTCAATTAAACATTTTCAAACTGTAGTAATTTAGAGAGAATGGGGAAGAGAGATGACATATTTTAATAACCCATTCTTTCCCTACATTTCATTTATGGATAAGAATTTTAGATGTTAGATTTATTTAGTATTTCAGTGGACTTTTAATATATGCCAGCAACAAGTTTAAAAAAAATCAGACCAGTCTTTTCTCCTTCTTCTGGTAATAAAAAAATGTGTACAAATTATTGCAAATAGGAGCATAAAATATTTGTTTCAGAATCCTTCACTTAGAAAATGCCCAGTATTTATTTTTTACCACTTGTTTCTGGCCAGTAAATAGTTACAGTATTTTGGCAAAAAGTAAAGTTTTCAAATTCTAAATAAATTTGGCTTATTGTCATTTCTTTACTTGAATACAAACACATTTTGCTCTGAATTTATTACAAGAGCATAGCCTATTTGTTTTCAAGTTCATTTCCCCTGGGATAAAGTGGCAGTAAATGGATAATCCATGGCTTGATTTCACACAGTTAGGCATCCCAGCATGCACCAGGAATAGAGCAAATGAAAGAATTGGGACATTTATAACAAAGCTCCCTGCAGACTCATTATTGGCAGTGCCATGAACCATTACAAACCTACAGTCCTGAAAGCTCAGAAAGGCATGCTGTATTGTATCAATTTCATTGAAATATAGCATAATGTATTTTTCTATTTAAATCATAGTTGACCTATGATTTTTCAGGGGAAAACTGATTTAGTAATTATTTGTGTGTATACATGACACTACAGTTCACTTAATTTTTAAACATGTTAACAAAGATGATCTTAACAAATATAATGTGAATGAGAATTCAGTAGTTTACATATACGTGAACAAATGGCAGTAGTAAAAGCTCTTCATTCTTATTGCAATTATACATATCTGGCAGTCTCAGTCTTCAAATCAAGTGCTGTTACACTTCATTTTGTTCTGCATTTCATATTTTTGAAAAATTTTATGGTGAAAAACTGTCAAAATCTCTTGTTTCTTAATCAAAATCACACACAAAAGTTTCATTTTACATGAAATCATCTTTGGTAGAAGTTGCTTGAAACTTAGGCCAGCTTGACCAAAAAAAAAAAAAAGTTACTTCATACTCAACTGTTCAATTACTTGAGATTTTCAAATTAGCAAGAGAGAAGGAGGAGGAGGAAGAAGGCACAAAGTAAGTTAAACATCTGCTAATGTATCCTTTTTTTGTAATCTTAGAAAATGATCACACCATTCTCATTCCTACCTCATATTTGTAGGATAGGCTTCAAGAAAATAACAAACATACTATACTTTTGCAAATAAGGGAGGACTTAGAGGATATTATAAAGAATGTGTGTAACTTGAAAAGAAAATTTCCAGGCACTTAAATAAGAACAAGGGAGGGACACCTACAGAAAGGCCTCCACCATATTGAGCAGATGCTTTAAGAGAGAATCCTGGAAGGACATAATCACACTGGCCAATAGAATATGGATTGGTTTCCTTCACCACTAGGGGAAATAACAACCAAATTGATGAGATCTTTGATAACACTAATTATAAGAGTTCATATCTATAAAGCAAGTCTAGATTTTTAAGGCAGTTTCCTTACAACAATTTGTAAGCAGACCTATGGATGCCCCTATTGACCAAGGAACATGGAACTTGATGGTCTAGTTGTTTCCATGATTTGAATGTTACCATCTAATTCAAATGGTTCTATCTGATTGTGAAGCAAAAGATATATCTGAACATGCTACAAAAATGTCACCAAAACATGTCACATTTATTTTCCTGTCAGTTAATTTTTTTTTGTAGTTTTCTGAGAGTCTAGATAATCCAGATAATCTCAATTTCAGATATTGAATTTGGGACTATAATTATCTGAATAAGTAGCATGTCATATAAAATGTTAATGAGAAGTGTTCAATTTTCCTCTTCATTTTGTCTTTCTCAATTTAAGCTTAAATTGACTGATTTCATTAGCAATACTATCCATCTGGTTTTGAAACTGTTCTGATTTTAGATATCACAGTTTCTGGTTGCTATGAACCTATGAAACGTTGATTTTGCTATCTTTTCCTTTTAATAATTATCTGATAAGGGAACTAACCTAGTTGTGATAAAGCAGATTGGGAAGGGATAGATTCAGATCTATTGACAGAAGCAGAGTGATTGTCTTCGAAGGCATTTTCAACATTGTAAATTTCTTTTTAGTGCGAATTGTGTGAAATAGTGTACATGTCATTGAAACATACAAAGTACATCTCAGAAAGAGATTACGGGTTGGCAGCATATGAAATGTGTGATCAAAATGATCCATGTGGTGAATTAGAGTGATTTAATCAATTGATATAAGGGGATAGATGAGCAACCAAAGTGTGGAATTTATCTTTGGCATTTTCCCACCTCCACTATTACCATTATACTTTCCTTGCACCTAAACTGTGTCCTGGTCAAGCTAAATTGGTAGTTAATAACTAAGGTGTTAGAGAATAAGCATTTCAGGGGTTTCTCCTACCAGGGTATTTTCAATTTAATAAAATACTCTTGGAAGCCTTCCAGCAAAGGAATGAAATAGATGTATTTCAGCTTTCCTATCATTCCATTCTTGAAAGAGTGAATATGAAGACTTGGCATGCAACTTCAGAAACGTTGCCATCCTCTGATCTACTTGGTCTTGGAGATATTCCAATTTAATGACTTTAACACACATACACATAAATCAATAATATTTAATTTCATTAAAGGTATATTGGGTATAGTATCCATGTCACAGTAAGTAATCCTATTATGCACTATACTTATAAGACTATACTTATATTATGATTTCCAAAACTGGGTACCATACTGTATTAAGTACATTAATAAACAAGATATCACAACAAGAAAAGTGACTAAGACAGTAAAGTTTCTGGGAACTATATTACATGAAAAATATTTAAAGGAATTGAGGATATATAACTGTTTGAGAGAATATTAAGGGAAATTATAGTACCTGTCTTCATTATTTGAAGAGCTCTGTCTCAGATAAGGGAGTAGGTTTACTTTAAATTGCTCCAGAGGGTATTCATTTAACAAATATTGATTGAACCCTTATTATGAGCAATGCACTATGTAACACTAATGGCTAGAAATTCCAGGAAGGTACATGCCTTCCTTATTTCTTTTGCTGGCCCTTTTCCTTAGAAGATATCAATGCATACTTTCATTCTGTAACCCAGATGTGAAAGTATGCCACATGGATTCGCCATGCAGCAGACATCTTTTTCAAAGATTCTATCATCTCTGAGTCTTCTTCCCAGACTGTGGCAAGAGCTGGGGCACTGAAACATGACAAATAACCCAGAAGTGGTTCACAATCTCATAGTTTCAATTTAATTCCTTTAAAGTGCCTCTTAGTAATTTTATATTTGCACTGTCAAAAGAATTACTGATATGGGGAGACTTGGGCAAATGAAATAGAGCCTTGTAGGAACAATATGCCATCAAACATAGAAAACTGGAATGGGAATCAGAAAGAGCACTTCAAATTCCACCTCTGACATAAGTTGGCTATGTGAAAACACTTAAACCTCTCAAAGTTCAAGGCAACCCTATCTGACTATAGGTAGCAGAAAAAGTAACAATCTGCCTATGTAGAGGGACTTTACTCACAATGTGTTTCCTTATAGCAATAAAACAACAGATCGAGGGGCATGTAGGTATCATTGTAGACTGCTGAACTTAGAATCAGGAAGACTTAAATACAAATCCAGCCTCAGATGTTTACTAATTATGTGATGCTGGACAAGTCATTTAACTTGTTTGCCTCAGTTTCCTCAAGTATAAATTGGAGATAATAATAAACAATTCCTTAATGTTTGTAGTGAGGACTAAATGAGATAGTAATTGCTTTGCATAGTATCTTGTATATACTAATTGCTATATAAATCATAGTTATTATGAGTACTAGATTATTAATTATTATTATTATTTTCCAAACTTATACCTTTTGGCAAGAACTCCCAAAATTTAGTGATGATTTATTGTTTATTTCCTTAAGAATTGAAGAGACAGAGGAAATTGTGACAAGGTAGTACCTGTGGAGAGAAACGGGGAAAAGTTTTGTCCATAGTCAAAACCGTAGTATAAGCCAGAAAGCTGACAGTGTTTACATTGTGTACTCTCCCTGCTAAGAAGAATGAGAGAAAAATATAGTGTAGTATGACAGAGGATGAGGTATGGTCATAGGAACTTGCTTTTGATACCTGCCAGGTCAGTGTCCAAGATTACCAGGAGATTTTCTTCTCTTTGAGCCTTTGTGGGAATATTGTATCAGAATCTGTCTTTGTTTTGTTTTTGCATTAAATACTAGAGGCATTTGTTTTCAGCTGCTTTTGTGGAGCATTGAAGAATAAGTAAAACTGTTCACACTTCTTTAACAAGAATTATTTTCTTGATTAAAGTGAATATTTATCTTAGACACCTCAATTTCCTCCTTAATTTGGAATCCAACATATAGGAATTTTATGTGGCATTGAGATTAAGTCAAAGATTTCAGAATGGAAAGGGATATTAGAAAAAAGTTAATCCAACACTTCATCTTACAGGTGGAGAAACTGAGACCAGAAAAAGTAAATGACTAATTTCATACAGTGAATTTCCATGTAATTTATTGGAAATGGTCATCTGTTATTTACCATTTTGGTCCTTAAATTTGAATAAACTCTTGGGAAAAAGTATTGTTCCCCAACTATCTTTTAAGTGCCAAGACATATCTTCTATTTCCTGTATGCACCTGTATCACTGACAACTAAGTGATCTACATATACTTAGTGTAGAATAATTTGGATAGGTGTTGAGTGAACCACTGTCTCTTTTCTTTGGGGGCTTTTAAGAGAAGTTGGTTTTGCAATAATTGGATTTATTATTTCATCTCAACTCTAGAGCAAAAGGAATTAAAAACAAATGTATATTATATGACTATTACTAAGGGCATTAGCTTTTAAGATTTCTTGATTTGGCAAATAATCTCTTTTGAGTTTTGCATGTAAAATGGGGATGCAAAGCATTTGATTAAGGCCTGGGTGCCCAAGCTATTTTGCTCTCGTCTAAAATTGCTTGAGCATGGCTTTAATATGTTTTAACTTTATAGGAATAAAATGTGCAATGAAGACAAAAAAAATCATTTGAGAATCTTAACATACAAATCAAAGCTACCACAATGCACATGAAAAATATGTTAATGAAATGAAGTGTACTCATATGGTACTGCGGAAATCCTATTTTGGGGAAAAAATATTTCCCACAAAACAATCTCTAGACTGAATCAGTTTAGAAATATTAAAAGGAATATCATTATGTCCTTTCAACTTGGGATAAAAAGAGGGCATTTTATCATCCCAAATCTATTTCTATTGAAAAAGCATTTTTTTCTCTTGCTTTGATTTATCAGTCTATTGACCTAGCCATTTGGATGAGATCTATAGTATTCATCCCTCTCTGACATAATCATACTTGGGCATATTGCACTATTTTAATATTTGACTTGAGGTATCTCTGTTATCCCCTTACTTATTGTTCCTCTGCATAAAGAGCATCTGAATGAAAGGGAAAGTATCTTGAACCAATATGAAACTAACATTTTACAAAATACTTTCAAAATATATATTCCTCATAGCAACCTTGTAAGGTAGGCAGAACAAAAGTTTTCCCAAACAAAAGAACAAAACAACACATTATAGAAGAGGAAAGAAAGGAGGTAAATGAATTTTTAATTGGAAAATAATTTTGGATATAAGAAATGAGAGGGGCCAACTCTTGTAGACTACTCTAGAGAGCCATGCTTGTGAATCTTGAATGTTACTCCCAAGAAAATGTTTGACAGTGTAGCGAATAGTCACTACCAAAGAATATCATAGGAATACACAAATAAAATAAACAAGCAAAACAATCCATAAAAGAAACTATATCTTAACAGACAAGAAAAATCTGCTTATAGATATGCTAATCATTTTAATCAGCTGCCTGTAGGCAGTCAATAAAATAAACTAACTAGACTGAAATTAATATTAAATTGAAGGATAAGGACAAAAGGAAGGTATTTCCTGTAAACTATTTATAGTAGTTTTGGTCCAACATTTAAAAAAAAAAACAAAAAAACAATGATTCCCCAAAGGAAGCAGCGAATAAAAGTAAGGTAATTTATTTTATCAATATTTACTGAAGTTTAACTTTCAAAAGAGTAACTAGAATGAGGAAGCAGAGAGAACCCACATACAGGCTTAGCTAGTAAAGTGGTTTGTTGGTAGCTCAGGAGAATACTGGTTTAGTGCATTAGTTCATGTGCAGAACAGCACAGAGGCGGGTTGTTGGAATATTACAAGTAGTAGTGATGGACTAACTAAATAGAAAACAGCAGCTCAGGGAGAAACAATTTCAATTAAAAAAAACATTTAATGACCACTTTGTGTAGAGCATTGGGTGGCAGAGCCTACAGAACATGTGATGTGAGGTTCAATTAAGCTAGATCCCACAGAAAGCTTTTATAGAGGAAAATGGAAGAAAGAACACAAATATAAATGAAATAAAAGAGATATACTCAGGAATCTACACTGATATATTCTCATGAGCAATAGTAGTGTAAATACTTTATTTAGGTGATTTAGACATTTAAGGAGACTAGAAAGGACAAGCGGACCTTCTAGATGTATACAAAACACAATTTTAGAATACAATTATAGATGAATTTTCTAGGTATCTCAGACAAGGAAAAATTATAAAGAATGGAAAACTTACAAGATAATATTATCACATAAAACTGGAAAAGAAGGAATCTACAACTCCCAAACATGTCTGTTCCTTCACTTTTAGAAAATATTTTTGAGAATGGCCTAGATGTATTCTGAGGATATCCTTTATAAAAATACAAAAAGAAAATAAGAAAGCTTTCAAAGGCAAATTTCTGAAGCAAAGCTTCAGAGGCACACAACGCATTGAGAAAGGTAGCAAATAAAAAAATTCCACTTTACCAATTATTTACTGATTTTTAAAAAGCACTTGGAATAATTTTTTTAAAAAAAACATGATTTTGCATTCACTTTAAATAAAACCCATCTAAATAGTCATAAAAATTTCCATTAAAGATGATAAAATCATTTTATTTAAGGATTGAATGATAAGGATATACTCAGGGGAGGGTATTTTTGATATAGAAGATGAGTATGAAAAAAGGCAAATTTTTATAAAAGGGAACTAGATATTGGATAGAGTATGGTACTTGGAATTGGGAACATTGAATTCCAATCCTGCCTAAGATACTTATTAGCTGTGTAATCCTGGACTAGTCTCTTAACCTCACTGGTCCTCGATTTCTTCATCTATAAAGTAGGAGTAATAATAGCATCTAATTCATAGGTCATTTTAGTATAAAAGTCTTTACAAAACTTCAAGCATTATGTAAGTTAACATTATTATTTATAATAATAATAATAAATTGCCTATTCGGTAAAATGGAATCAGTTTAACTATTGAGTTAATTCAACCTAATTAGGTCTTTGAAAGATGTTATTGAAGCACAGCTTTGGATTGAAGGAAAGGAGGAGATTGAAGTGGATCACAATTGTGAAGGATTCCAAGTTCTTTCACATCCAGTGTTCCTATTTTTCACATAGCTACAATCCTAGTAATGTGTTGCAGGTAAGAATTATAGAATAACATGTAAAAATCATAGAATAACGGTTTCAGAAAATTGCAGTAGCAGGTGGTTCAAAAGTCAAAACCAAGTATTACAAGAAATGCAAGTTGACTTCATATATCAAGTGAGGCATATCCTAAGGCAAGCCTGAGAGGTGCATTTTAAATAATTTTATTGATAAATTTTGTTTCAACACATATACAAACACCTAGATTGCTTCCAGTTTAGTCCTCTTAAAATGTACAGGTCCTATAAATACCCGAGAAAAACAACATTAGACTGCTTGTCAATGATTATACATGAGTCCTTTCATTCTCATTATTTCTGTTTGAAAAGAACAGGTATACTTTATGTCAATACTAAAGTTGTCCAATATTTCTGCCTTTTAAAGTTGCATCCCTTGTATATGTCATTCTTTTGGTTCTGTTATATATACTACTATTCTCATTGATAGAAGATAGACTGATGATAGATAGATGATACCTACAAATATGCATAAACATAAGCATATACACATCTAGACAAGAGTGCATAGTATCTATCTAGATTGAGGGTGCAGTCATTAAATGCCAGATATCATGCTAAACATTATGGATATGACTACATTAACAAATACAAGCAAACAAGAGAGTCCCTAACATCAAAGAGGTTAAAATCTAATAGACTAAGACAACACATAAAAGGTAACTAGGAAAAAGGAGGGGTCATGGATTCATGGTGAGGAGTTGGTGGAAGTGGCACAGAGACCTGGTTCTAGGCAAGATAAAGTAGAAACTCACGCATCAGAGTAGCAGAGCTATAGAATCCAAGTACAATGACACAGGGAATAGAGTATTTGGAGATGAGGAGATAAGTATATGACTACAGTGCATGTTTCATAGTAGGGAGATCTTCCCATATTTCTTAAATTTTCACATTTGTCATTCTTAATAGAAAAGTAATATTCCAATAAATTTATGTGACTCCATTTGTTCATTCAGTTCCCAATCATTGGGTGAATATTTTGCCTCTATTTTTTTCTATTACAAATAGTATTGCCATGAATATTTCCATACATACAATTCTTTTCTTGTCAGTAATGTCCTTGGGGCTATAAACTGAGTAGTAAGCCATGTTTATAAATGTGAGCTATTTTTATAGTTATCATTAGAGATCAATGATTTTATCATTGTAGATACCTTTTAAAGTTATTGAATGCCTAAACAGCCTGTGTGATTGTTTTCTTCCTATGTCCTTCCATAAATCCTAGAGTTACTGGTCAAGGTATGTGAACAATTTTGTAACATTTTTTTACATAAAACTATAAAACCAAATTACTTTTCAAAATAATAGGACCAAGTCACAGTTCCATCAGTAGTTCCTGTGTTTCTACATTTACACTAACATTGGTTTTTCCCTATCTTTGTCATGTTAATAGACGTAAAATAATATTTCAGAACCTCTTAATTTGCATTTGTTTAATCACTAGTAATTCAAGCATCTTTTTAGATTATTGTTAATAGTTTGTATTTCTTATGAGAATTGTTCATTCGTATAGTTTAGCTACCAATCTATTAGAGAATGAT
>CM053592.1:119180289-119199245 GCA_028646515.1 Pseudochirops corinnae
GGTTTTTATCGGAGCAAAGAGATAGTAGTTTTCTGAAAATACTGCATGAGTTCACATTTTTTTTCTCCTTATTTTAGCTTTTATTTGTACAAGTTTTTACAGACAATTTTCATATAATTAAAATATTTCCTGTTTGTTGTTTATAATAAACTGTACCAGAGAGTTCTGAATTCATTTTTGATTATACATAGTCATGAGACATATAACCTTATATGTTTATAAGGTTATATGTCTCTAATTTTAATTGCTTTTTTTTGTTAATTTCTTTAATTTATTCCTTTGGAATTTATTGTAGTTTTTGGCATAAGATTCTCCTTTAAACATAGTTTATGATAGACTGATACTCATTTTTCCAGAAGTTCATGTCAAATAGAGTCTATCTTTGTCAATAATGTGGATCATAAGTATGTATTTATTGTAGAGAATGGAACCAAAACTTCATAATACTAAGAATCATATATTGTTAAAGTAGGAAGAACCTTAAAGATCTCTAAGTTTAACCCCCTCATTTTGGAAAGGAGAAAATCAAGGCTCAGAGAGTTTAAAAAATTGGTTCATGGTAAGTCAATGGCAATCTTGGAACTAGAAATGAGCTCTCCGAATTCCCAGTCTATTGTTGTCTGCACTATACCCAAATACTAGCTATCACTGTCATGCGTTGTATAAATCTAAAAGAAGGAATGAGAGGCTGTTACTATTCATTTTTACAATTCAATACTCTGGCTCATAAGTTACCTTCTCAATCTAGATGTTTTTCAGTGATTCTGAATTGCTCAATAATCCTCTTTTTAAGCTATTGATTTTTCATTGAACTGATTTAAAAATGATTTGAAACCTTTAAGTATTATTGCTATTAATTAGTGTTTGTTATCCCTTTAAGACTTAGCTCAAGCACTACCTTGCTCTCCAAATAAATCCATTCCCGGTCCCCTTAGTTATTAATATTTTCACCTCCAAGTTACCATGTAACTTATTTTGTGTGTTTTGTATATGCCTATATATCTACATGCTATCTCCCCTATTAGGAAGAGGGGAAAACAAGCATTTATTAAGCACCTAAAATGTTCCAAGCACCATGCTAAATACTTTAAAAATATTATCTCATTTGATCCTCATAAGAGCCTTGTAAAGTAAGTGCTATGATTCCCATTTTACAGTTGGCAAAACTGAGGCAGAAAAGAAATTAAGTGATTTGCCCAAAGTCTGAAACCACATTTGAACTCAGGTCTTCATGACTCTAGGTCCATTGTTCTAGTCCTTGTCTCATATAGGATTAGAAAAAAGGTCATTGGGAACAAGGGCAATTTTGTTTTGTTAATGTGTATCCTCAGAATTTAACATGATACTGGCATATTGCAGATATGATTAATAAGATAGCTGTTTATAGTGTTGATTAATCCATGGATTGATTGGTTGATTGATATAACTGTCTCAAGACTTGTGATTGGTTGTTTAGGCCAAATGTATCTTTCTAATATATTCTGTATAGTGTACTCTTATTTATTATTAGACAGCTTATGAACATTACACGTAATAAAAATAGAAAGCCTCCTGTGATTGCATCACAATCTTGGGCAAAGCACATACAAATCTACATGTTGAAAGCTGTTAAATGGAAAATGTATATGTCAAATGAAGTTAACTTATCTTTCTATTGTTTCAAATGTGTCAGGGATTAAAGAACCTGAAATTTAGATGCTTTATACTATGTTGGACCTGAAGGCATCTTAGAGATTACTTGAGTCAAACCACTTACTTACAAATAGGGAAACAAAAGGCTAGAAAGAAATCAATTGCCCAAGTTCCTCATACTTGTTGAAGGCCTAATAAACAGCTGAAGATAGATCTCCTATATGATGAAGCCCTTTTCCCTACAGCACACACCTCATTTAAGTTCACCATGTAAACATAGCACAACATTGTTGTAATACATTAAACACCAGCAACATTTCCCCCTTTCTCAAGGCATTCAATACTTGAATCTTCTACCTCAACCATTAGCCTCCTTCTTGGAAATCTTAATGAAAATGCTGATTTTTCCTAAGATATACAGGTCTTCCATTTATGCTACCCAAGCCACCCAAAAAGATAGTCATAGCGTAGCTCCCATTATAACCCATCACTTTACTACCTCTATACAATACAAGCAATCCCAAAATTTCTCACTCTATTCATAAGCTCCTCTCCTTCCATCTTTTCTGCCTAACCCAGTAACCTATTTTGTACTCATAGGATGCTCAAACTCCTCCACTTCCTTTGTCTTTCCAGTCCATTAAGTCTGTTCTGTTCTCATGATCAGTTCTTCAATCTTATCTCTCTATACCAGGGTTTGCATGTTTGTTTTAATGTGTGATCTGTGAATTTCTGTAGATAGGCAGATAGGTGTGTAGGTAAGTAGATAGATAAATAGATGTACCTACATAGATAAATAATAGATGAATAGAAAGATAGACAGAGAGATAAAGTATTAATATAATTTATTTCCTTTGTCATCTTCTGTATTATTTTATGCATTTAAAAACATCCTGAACAGGGGATTCTTAGGTTTCACTCAACTATTAGAGTTGTCCCTAACCAAAAATAGTTAAGAATCTTTATTCTATCCCTTCAATAGCCCAGTTGCTTTCTCATTTCTCATATTACCTTGAATTAGTTAATATGCTCACATGTTGTGTATGTTGTAAAATATAACCTTGTGGAGAACAAAGATAGTTTCCATTCTTATCTTGGTATCATCAATATCTAAAATGGTTCCTGAAATATAATAGGAAACTCATAAATGTTGAGGTTGAATTGAATTATTGGCCCCAATTTTTATCTTTCAAGTTCTGCTTTTATTTTTTTCAGCAATATAAATTAAGACAACTTCTGAAATTTTTTATTGTTGAGTTAAAATGAAATTATCTAACATTTAGAATGATCTCTAAATCTGTGAACCGTGGTTTAGAACTTGGGCCTAGTTTATTTACATTTTATTATGTACCACAATCTTGTCTAAGAAGAATACTGTACATTATTATGATATATTTAATATTTTTCAAAACATTTTCACTTATATTGCCTTATTCTATCCTCAAAATATTTCTTTTCATTAGTAGGTCCTCTGTTTTTTTTTTTTTCAGATAAAGAGCCTGAGGTACAGAGACTAAGTGTTTTAATCATAATGAGTCAGTTGTCTAGATTAAAGACATTCATTTTTCAGACCATGTAATAATAATGCAATATTCACAACATCCATGATGGTTATGAATATGCTGGTATAGTTGTGAATCACAAAATGTAGCAGATTCTCTATATGGAAGGTGAAACCAAAGCCTTTATTCAAATACCAGAAAACTAAGTCCCAGAACCACAAAGCTGAATCCCAGAACCAGAAATCCAAAGTCATTACAGTAGCCACAAAGTTGGTACACATGGTTAATGCAGTGAACACCCACATTCCCAAGCCTTCACAAAAAAACAAGGTCTCTCAAGCAGGGATCCTCCTCTCTCACTCATGGTAGCTCTTCAACCTGGTTCTTGGAAGTTTTCAGCAGAAATTCCCAAAGGAAATGTCTCAGCAGAAGTTCCAGCTTCCAGATCTATATATAACCCAAGAAATTCTAACATTCCCAGCTGGGTTTTTCTTTACATATGCCTTAACTCCTCCCTATTCTGCAACTTCCTGTTACATTAGCAACTTCCTCCCAAGGTGTTAACTACTTCTGTGTTAATTAAATAGCTTAAACAATGTGTTAACTTAAAACAAGTTGCTAAGTACCTGCTTACTTGCCAATACAAAGGGGCATGGAAGATCTTCAGATTCCATTAACATTACAGACCAGTGTGATTTCTCTGATTTGCATAATAACTTACAATATACAAAAAACTTTTCTCTTATCAATTATTGGAGAAAGATTGTAAAAATAATACTATCCTCATGTTATAGGTGAGGAAAAGCATGAAAGTTAAGTCTTGTTACCTATGCTCACAACAAGAAATAAATTTTAAATGATTTATAAGCATTTATTTGACTTTCTACTGGGATTTAAGAACTTTATCTAACATTTTGGTGGAAGAGATCATTCTGACTGAAGCAACATGTGATTTTTCTAGCTTAAAAGTTTAATATACTGTTTTGAAGGTCAGTTCTTTTCACATGCTTTTGAAATAATTTCTCAGGGTTTTTATCATTTGATTCTGAATGCAGAGCATAAGACACCTTGACCTACATGGACTGTTTACTGGATGATATGTTTAGAAGATAAACAATATTTATATTCCCAATTTAGTCAATCTGATTCAAGTTAATGCCTTATGTGCCAATTAAAAAGAGTAATCAACAGCTATTTCCACTGAACATTTCTGTCCTAATTATATTCATTTCTTCACCTACTTGTTTGCCAAGGACTTTATTTCATATATTTCTTATTTTTCACTAATTATTCCATATATGTTAATCACAAAGTGTTATTGTCATTAAATATATCTCAGATAATATGAAGGATCCTCCAATGCTTCCAGCCAAAGTAAAACAAGGGAAAAAATGTTGAATTATGAACTTTGTTCTAATATGCTGAGAGGTGTAAATGTAAAGAGCAGTGGACCACTTATTTTCAATTCCAGTGTCCATTAATTACAAGGTTTCTCACATAATCACTTAACCTCCCAGAGCCTCAGTTTTCCTATCTATAAAATGAGTACAACAATACCTGTGCTGCCTAAATCATTAGAATGTTGTGAGGATCAAATTGAATAATATAGTGAATGCATGTCACACAGAATAATACAGAAACCTATGTAGGGTGGGAGCATTATGCAACTGAAGACTTTGAAGAATAGAAATAAATGATGTCATCAGGAAATGTTATGATTGAATAAGATATGTTGAGGCCAAGGAATGACAAGTGTAAATCCTGAGTACTTCCTCATAACATCATAAGAAAGCAAGGAAATCAAAAGAGTGGGCTTTCCTGTGGGAAGACATGAACAGGAGTCCCATACCATGGTCAAGCATGGATGGGTTATAATCTGAATCATTATAGGAAACAACCAGGTCAGTGAGAACACTGTGAGATCAATTTGAACGCCAGAGTGCCAAGTCTTTTATAGTTGCAATTACTTATATATTAGCTTCTTAATCTTCACACACAGCCTAACACACTACACACACACACACACACACACACACACACAACAATTGATGTTACCTTCCAAATTTATGAAATACTTTAAATAAACAAGTCTACATAATTCCATCTAAAAGATAAGGTTAAGGAGTTATCAGTGGATATATAGCCTGAGTACAGAAATACAGAAATACCCCTCAGTACTCCTCCCCACTATACTCCCTTAATCTAAGTACCTTATGTATACCCAACATTTTCTTATTCTCTCCCCATTTCCATGATTCAGGCAGATTCTCTCCTTCTACTCTCTGAGCAATTCAGTCATTCTTTTGGGATACCTCAGCTCTGTAATTTGCGTGGTTTTTGCTAGACCTAGTCCTATTTCCAGAGTGAAGGCTTAATATACTTGCATATTGTTTCCTGAGTTCTTTCCTGTGGTCTGACTGAATTGGTTCCCTTTTTCTGGGGTTTATTTTTCATTTCTCTGCTATAAGTCATTTCCCCCTCTCTCTGAATGAAGGTAGCTCATCTACTGAACCTTATGGTTCAGGATGATCCAAGACATACCACTGGCCTTATTATACCATCTATATATGAGGAATTGATATGATTCAATACACTTTACCATGTCCCTTAAGAAGCAACTATCTTTAACTGAGAAAAAAATGCTTTTTAAAAATTGAAGACAAAGAAATATTTCTCTTTGTGTTTTCTAATTTCATGACTGATTGGAAGAATCTCTCTGTAGTGACATTTGAAAAAAGTCACTTTAAGCAGAAAATATATATCTTGAACTTCCCACTAACTGCAACCTTGTGAAATTGTAATTATTTCACCAATGATATTCAGCTATCTTATTTAGTACTTTCAAAACTTATTTGTGTAGAAATAGCTTCCTAATTCTCATGAGATTGGAATATTGATGAGATGGAATACCAATAGTATAGGGCCAAATCTACCTCTTACTTAGTATTTTGCTGGTCATAGTACCTAGACTGGTATTTCTCACCATTTTGGCATATGGACAGACAGGCAGACAAAGTAATTATTTAGCTAATTTAGCTAGAGAGTGACTTAAAACTCCCCTAAACTTCCTGCTTCAAATTCCAGAGTATAGCATATGATCTACCAGTTTTCCCTATCTTAGTTATACACACTGAAGTGGTAACTTTCAAAGGGCTGAAGTTGTCATCTTGGTAGGCTTGAATTATTTTGCAAAGGCATAGACTATATCTAACAAGTCTCTGCCATTAAGTACATATTAAACACACAATATTTAAATATGTTAAACATAGATACATGTATACATTATAGACATTTAGACAGGGATTATGTATAGCAGACCAGAAGAATGCTGTTGCTTGCACATTTCTGCAAGTCCTTAAACAAAATCTTAGTATCTAGCAGTTACTTAGCACTTCAAATAAGTTTGTTATGCTATATGAGCTTCACGATAGCCTTGTGACATAGGTCCTATAGATATTACTATGCTGTTACCATTTTACAGATAAGGAATTGGTTCAGAGATGTTAAGTGCCTTGCCATAGTCATAGAACCAGTAAGCAACTGAAGTGTGAAAAAAAACAACAACCCTAAAACAACAGGGTCTTCTTGACTCTAAGCCCAATTGCTATCTACTGTACTGTGCTGTTTTTCAAAGTTACAGAAATACTCCCATTATCCTCAATATTGTTGTTTTTAAGAGAGAAATGTAGGATAACTCAGCACAATAAGGAGAATTCATAGTTTGCTGATAAATAAGGTATAAATAGGTGAATAATGGATTAATGTCAACCTGGAGGAGGTCTCTAACAATGTTCCATGGCTCCATCTTTGATACGATATTTTTATCAATTACTTCACTGAAGATACAAATGACATGCTATTATATTCACAAATGATGCAAATGAGGATAGTTTATATATTGGATGACAGAATCAGGATACAAAAGATCTGGAAAGGCAACAATTGTGGAATAACTCTAATAATATGAAATTTTATTCAAATTCCATTTCCTACATTGGGGAATTCAAAACATCAATTTGATGAGTACATAATGGTGCCTATATGATTATACAGTATCTCATGTAAAAATAATCTGGTGGTTTTAGTAAATAAGTCAAAACTGTATTGTAATAGTTGGGGGGAGGGGAGGAACAAATATTGTCCTAGGCTACATTAATAAAAGTGCAGGATCTGGGTAAGGGAGATAATAGTAGCATGATATTGTTCGTGACCTTGATCAGACCCAGTTCTGGGCACCAGAGTCTAGACTATGTGTTGGCAAATTGGAGCAAATCTAGCTGGAATGACAAGGATGTTAAAGGAACAGAAGCTTTTAAAGAAATTAGGGTTAGAACTAGGAACACTTAGATGGACTTTATTTGTTCCTCATAACTGACCAATCTGTAAGGCTTGCATTTACAGTAACATTTTTTTAAACATGTTTTGAACTTGTAAAATATTTCAAACAAGAAAGGAAATACTGTGCAAGGAAACCATACACATTTCTTCAAGGATAAGTAGATTTTTCTTTGGATGCCAAACTCCAAAAAGTCAGATATGTTAAGTGTTTTATAAATGTAAAGTATGACCTTAATACAAAATTATTACTATCCTCTAAAGGTCCCATTTAGAAATTATCACATTACTCATTATAACTAAAATTTGTTCCTTTCTTTTCCTTTTCTTTTTTCTTCTTTTCTTTCCCAATCCATCCCCTTCCATGGGGGAAAATCAGCACCATAAAACTAAAAAAGGCTCTGGATAGGAAATCAGAAGAATTAGACCGAAGTCAACCAAAGTTGACCTTTGGATTGGGCCTTTAAATGAAGGTCTTACTCACAGAATTGGAAGCTCCACAGATAGGCTTATATTTGTCAAGAAATCTGTTCATGATATACTACTACCACTAGCAATAATACAACAAGGAAAATCATAAATAGTCTATAGTCTAGGGAACCTATGTCCCCTTTTACAGAGGGAAAATAATCCCACTATTCTCATAGTTCCTGTTATACTTTGGAGTTTAGTTTCTAAATTATTTTTTTAATTAATCAATCTTTTTCTTTCTCTCACTCCATCATTTCCCCCCATCAATGGGAAGAAAAGAAGAAAAAGGAAAGGAAAAGAAAGGGAAGCAAAGTCAGACAAGACAAGGCACAGGAAGACAAGGCAAGGTAAGGTAAAAGAAAAAGAAAAAAACTTCAGTAACAAATCTCCAATAGTCGAGCATAACTAATTTCCATATTCACAATGTCTAAAAATGAATGTTTCATCCTGCACATTTAGTATATCACCTTTCTGTCAGGAGGTGGTTAGCATTCTTCCTTACCATTCTTCTGGAATCATAGTTGGCTATTGCATTGTTTGTAATTCTTAGGATTTAAAAAATCGTGTTTAATGATGTCATTGTTATATTATAAATTGTTCTTGTTGATTCTGTTCACTTCCCTCTAAATTGGTTTATGGAAGTCTTCCCAGGTTTTTCTAAAAACATCTCTTTTATCAGTTGTTATAGCACCATATTGTTTAGTTACATCCATATAACACAATTTGCCCATCTATTGCTCAATTAACAGACATTGCCTTAATTTCTGGGACCTATACAGTTTAAATGATTCACAAAACCAGAGAAGAGCTATATCCAGCTTGCTCCAGAGCACACAGTGTTCTCTGCTGTGATATTTTATTTTTCTCTTTGAAATCATATTAGTGTTGTAATTTGTGGTTATTTCTTTAAATCTGAATTGAGGTGGGCCACATAATTCTCCTTTTCAAGTTCTTTGAAACTCTGTCTCACTTTTCACATTTCTTTGGAAAGAATTTGTTGCTAAAGACATCTTTCCTCCAACAACTCTTGTCAATACAACACTATAAGGAGGAATCAGAAGAGGACTTTATGGGAGATTAATGTAGCCAAATAGTTCATTTACATTTAAAAACACAAGAATAACCTATGAATAGTATCATTTTTTAAGTTAGTATTTGATAACTTAACCCACATTATAGGGGTAGAATTAGCTAACCTTTAACGTTTAGCTGTAATTTTAACTGTAACTGACTAAACAATGACAATTTTACACCAAGCACTATGAATTCTGGCATCAATAGTCCTTCATTCATGAAAACATAACACAAACTGCATGTAAATGGGGGATAAATGAATTCACATCCTAAAGTTTCTGTTCCTTAATTGGTCTCATATCAAAATGTCTGGACTTCTAAAGAAACTTTAAATATTCAAAATGTATACAGGCATAATTCCAGTAACTATTAAAATGTCAATTCACTGATTCATGTTTTCTTTCCTTTGGCATACCTCTCCTACTTGGGATCAATGAATATTGAAACCCACACAGGAGAAACATTTAGTCAAATTCATACACTGCTCTCTGGTCCTGTGCTGTGTTGTTTTGATATTTTTGGTATTTAATCAATTATTCAGTTCCTCCAGTATAAACTCAAAAATGATTATCAAAATGGCTAAAATAATTGTCCCATTAGTATTACAGTGAGAATATATTTGTTGCACAAAACTATAAGGTATAAGTTAAGCTAATGGGAAGCACATTTGTTTTTTCATATGTTACAGTAATGTCAATCCAAAAAGCATTTTGAGAGGGAAACTAAGACCTCAAAAGTAAAGAGCTAAGTTTGATTAGAATAGAGAGTACTTGTTGGTGTTTCCTGAGAAATGAAGTCATTCGGGTGGGGTAATGGAACTGAGACTACAAGAGGTTAAATAGAGCCACCCTGATAGAGTAAGATATAGGAAATTAATAAAGGTTTTTCAATGGGAAAGTTACATGGAAAAGCAAGGAAAACTAACTTCACAATCATAAATAGGGGAATTATAAAAACTAAAATTGAAAAAGTAATTAAGGCTAGTCAAAATAGGACATTCAATTCAAGAAACATTCTTAATGGCTAGTATATGATAGACACTACACTAGGCAATAGTGATATAAAAAAAAAATTAAAAGAGGCCCTGACCTCAAGAAGATGATATTTTTAAGGAAATAATCTTGTTTAGATGATTCATATTTCTTTGAATCCTCCATAGTGCTAAGCTCTAATACCTTGCATATATCAATATTTATCAATATAACAGATGTTCACTAAGTATATGAGGACTTGCACAAGAATGGAAACTGCAGAAATGAAGAAGAAAAGAAGATGAGAAGCATACCCCTAGGAAGATCTGTCAGGCTATCCTGTCCCCTCTTTTCCAAGCCAGTCTAACCAATGCAAAGATTGGATATATTGAGGCAAAATACATTTTTCACTATGTACCTCTCCATTTTTTCTTTTTTAATTAATTATCTTTTGCTTATTTTTAGTTTACATCATTCATTTCCACAAGATTTTGAGTTACAAATTTTCTTCCCGTCTTTCCCCTAACCACCACCCCAAAATAGCAATCCTTCAGTATGCCCCCTCCCCCAATCTGTTCTTTGCTATATCCTCCCCCATTACCCCTCTGACTTTCTGGTAGGTCAAGATGGATCTCCCTACCCCAGTGCCTGTATATCTTATTTCCCAGTTGCATGATAATAATAATAATAATAATAATAATAATAATAATAATAATAATATTAATAATATAAATAATAATAGTAAATATGTATGTATATATGTATATATGTGTATATATACATACACACACTTTAACATTTGATTTTAGAACTTTAAATTCTGCATTCTTTCCCATCCTCCCTCATCACCCACCCCCACAGGAAAGATAAGCAATTAAATACAGGCCATATATGTGTAATTATGCAGAATATCTCCACAATGAACATATTGGGAAAGACTGACTATATTTCCTTCTATCCTATCCTGCCCCCCACTTGTTCTATTCTCTACTTTGTCCCTGTCCCTTTTCAGAAGTATGTGCTTCTAACAACCCTGCCCCTCAACCTGCCCTCCACTCCATCATCCCCGCTCTCATCCCCTTCCTCCCTACTCTCCTGTAGGGCAAGATACCCAGTTTAGAGTGTATGTTATTCCCTCCCTAAGCCAAATTCAATGAGAGTAAGATTGACCCACTCCCTTTTGCCTTCTTGTTCTTCCCCTACATTGTAACAGCTATCCCTCGCCTCTTCTATATGAGATGATTAACCCCATTCTGTCTCTCTCTGTCTCCTCTCATTCTATTTCTCTCCCACCTCTCATTTTCACCTTTTAAAATATCATCCCTTCCTATTCAAATGATCCTGTGCCCTCTGTCTGTGCACACAAATATACACACACTCACATAGGTATTCATATGCATATATACCTCCAATATAGACATATGTGCATGTATGCATATATATATATAATTTATATTCCCTTCAACTCTCCTCAAACTTAGAAAAGTTTCATAAGTTACAATTATGATTTTTCCATGTAGACATGTAAATAGTTCAACTTGATAAACTCCTAATGATTTCTTTTCCCTGTTTACCTTTTCCTGCTTCTTGTATTTGAACGTCAGATTTTTCTATTCAGTTCTGGTTTTTTCATCAAGAATGCTTGAAAGTCCTCCATCTCATTGAATGACCATTTTTTCCCCTGAAAAATTATACTCAATTTTGCTGGGTAGGTGATTCTTGGTTTTAATCCTTGATCTCCCTTGATCTCCAGAATATCATATTCCAGGCCCTTTGATGCCTTTATGTAGAAGCTGTTGGATCCTGGGTTATTCTGATTGTGTTTCCACAGTATTCAAATTGTTTCTTCTTGGCAGCTTCTAATATTTTCTCCTTGATCTGGGAACTCTGGAACTGGGCTATAACTTTCCTAGGAGTTTTCTTTTTGGGATCTTTTTCAAGAAGAGATTGATGAATTCTTTCAAGTTCTATTTTGCCCTCTGGCTCTTAAATATCAGGGCAATTTTCCTTGAGAATTTCTTTTTTTTAATTAACTTTTGTTTATTTTTAGTTTACATCATTCATTTCCATGAAATTTTGAGTTACAAATTTTCTCCTCTCCTTCTTTACCCACTACCCCAAAACAGCAATGCCCCTGTAGACTCCCTCCCTCAATCTACTCTCTCCTATATCTTCCCCCATCACCCCTCTGACTTTCCAGTAGGGCAAGATGGATCTATCTACCCCAATGCCTGCATAACCCATTTCCCATTTGTATGTAAATAATAATAATAGTAATAATAATAATAATAATAATAATAATAATAATAATAATAATAATGTATGTATATCTCTATATATTAACATTTGATTTTAGAGCTTTAAACTCCAGATTCTATCTCTTCCTCCCTTGTCACCCCTGAGGACAGACACTGGAAAGACAAGCAATTCAATACAGACTGCACATGTGCAGTTACTCAGAACATCTCCACAATGGACATATTGTGAAAGACTGACTATATTTTCCTCACTCCTATCTCTCCCTCCACTTGTTCCATTCTCTACTTTGTCCCTGTCCCTTTACAGAAATGTGTGCTTCTAACAACCCTCCCCCCCAACCTGCCCTCCCCTCCATCATCCCCCTCTCACTGGTCACATACCTCAAGACCACCACCCAAGACCACAATCCCAATCAAGGAAGGTTAAGACAAGAGCACTTAGCCTCTGAATGGCCGCTTGTCCTCCCTGTAATCTGCCGGCCAGGAGCTCTGACGCACCCATGTGGAGGTGGCTGCAGGGCTGCCACTTCTGGCTGCTTCTGGCTCTGAGGGCAGACAGCCCTCTCTGGCCCCTCCATCTCCCCCAAATTTCGCCTAGTTCCACTGACCTTTCTTTTTGTCTTTGGCATTTATGAGTTGATAATTCTGGAAACCTCCACAGCTGCTGGTGGTCCATTCTCCTGCATGCTCCAGCTATGGCTTGTTCTCTACACCCCGGTGCTAAAACTGTGGGCTCATGGACAGCTGGTCTCAGCTCCCAGCTCCCTGCAATGAACCTTCTTGTCCACCTTCCAGGCTGCCTTCAGCGGGAGATTTGTTTCTCTGTCACTTTGTGGGTTCTGGAGCTCTAAAATTTTTTTAGAGTCATATTTTATAGGTATTTGAGGTGGTTATGGGAGGAGCTCATGGAGTTTTCCTGCTTCAATGCTGCCATCTTGACTCCACTCCTCCATTTTTTTAAACTGTTTACCAGTCCTTTAGCTCAAATGAAATTTGCTTGATTAAGTTTTCCTCAATATATTCAGCTAGAAATTATTCCTCCTTCATTTGATCTGAAAGAAGAATTGTAGAACCATAGAGGTGGAAGAGTCTTTTCACACAAGCATACATGACTGAAATGCCCTTTTTCAACCTTACCCAAAGGCAGCCATCCAGGAATAATCTAGTAAGGGCAAATCCACTAAAACCAATCTACTTTGGAGAGCTATAATTGTCAGGAAGTGTTTATTTAACGGAGCAAATGTCTGTCCATCTAAAACTTATACCCACCCACTGCTCTTAGTTTTGACCTTTGGGACAAGAAGAACAAAGCTAGCTTTTTTCCCCACAAAATAGACCTGCAAAGATTAAAAGGTGACTATGCTTCCCTTAAATCTCTTATAAAAACTAAATCTTCCCACTTCTTCTTTTTTAAATTGAATCATGAACTTGAAGTTTTTCAGGTCTCTGAAGACATGACCTTTACCAATCTCATTCATTTTTTAAAGGACAATATAACATATTATGTAGTCAAAAATATCAATTGCTCATTTTTATTTATATAAATTTGGTATAATAAATCAAGGACAAAAATGAGTATAGGTAATAATTTATTTTCTAAATTGTGTTATTGGATGTGAATATCATACTACTGGAGTATTCTAGCCAGAGAAGAATATAGGGAAATTTAACCTCCCTTATTCTGGACACTATTTCTCTTGTAATACCACTTATGAGTATATCACACACTTAATTCACTCAGTATATAGAGCACAGGGCCTAGAATCAGGAAGATCTGAGTTAAAATCCACTCTTAGATATTTACTAGCTGTACAACCCTGGACAATTCCCTCAATCCTGTTTGCCCCAGTTACTTGTCTATGTGAGCTTGAAAAGGAAAGTACAAACCACTCCAATATCTTTGCCAAGACAACTCTAAATGAACTCGCAGAGAGTTGGATATGACTGAAATGACTCAATAACACAAAACTTGACATCTCAGGACTCTTCTTTTGCCTAGGCTGTCCACATGTCTGAAATGCTTTTTTTCTCTTCAGGTTTCTTCCCAGATTCTTTTTCTCAAGGCTTAGCCCAAATGCTACCTCCTATGAGATATCAATCTTGACACATCTAGAATGTACATAATATCTACTCCCCAACCAAAAAATATTGTACTTGACAACCTGGATATATGTGATACCCGTCCCCCATGGGAATGTACCGTCTCTCTGACTATAGGAGCTCTTTTATTTTTATGTCTTTTGTCCTTTAAACTTTGCATTGTGACTGGCATATAGTGGATACTTTACAATGCTTGTGAAATTGAATTGATATGAATTACAGATTCCTGTGAGATAGTAAAATTCCCTTTACCATGAGACAGAAGAAAGAATTTTGAGCTATAAGATGTTTAAAATCGCAAACTCCTATACTCATTTCTTAACACGTTTTCCAAACCAGTGAGGCAATGAAAAAATAAAATTCTTTCTTCCCTTGCTCTCTAGTGCCAGAATAAATTGCCTAAATGAAAAAAAGCACTGGACTAGGGATCAGAAAACCTGGTTTTAAGTACTAATTCTACCACTAACTAGCTCTGTGACATGAGTAAAAGAAATGGTAGAGAATATAATAGCTCCCAAATGGGGCATGGTTATATTTTGTTCTGGTTATTCATTGATATGTTTTATCTTTATTGGATTTTAAAACTTAGAATTGCTAGTTTAGTTCTTTTTGGAAAGAGGGCTCAAATAGAAATTTTAGAGTGTTTACTTCCTTTGAGAACATAAGAGTAAGAGTTGGACAAGAGAAAGGACTTTGGGTTTTGAGATTTGGCTTCAAATCTTTACTCTATCTATCTTTTGCCACCTAGATGAGATTGTATAAGTAACTTCATCCCTCTCGTCCTGAGTCTGCTTATCTGTAAAATGAAGTGGTTAGACTGTCTCCTATATGGTCTCATCGAATTCTAAATCCATCCTCTAATCTAATCTCCCTAAGACCCCAGTCTTAATTTGTTAACTGATGGATTTGATGGAGATCTCTAAGGTCCCCTCCAACTGAAACTTCTGCTCAATAATCCATCGCATAACTTCAATATATCTACTTCATCAAATCCAAACTCCTCTGTTTTTTATAGGTGTCTTTAATCTGGTTCATCCTATCTGTTTAACACAAAAGTCAGTTCACATATATCTCAAAAGCCCTCATTAACTTCTTCATGCTCAGAATTCCTCTTGTAATTATAACTACAGCATGTAGTACTGACTTTTCTCTCTTTGTAATCAAAAATTAGTTAATTTTTTCACATTAAATTATAAATTCTTGAGTATCAAGGACCATATCTTCTTTTCAATCCTCCCAAAACTGTAGCTTCCTTCCTATGAACTGTAATCACTGTGGATATTAACATAGTCCTTACCAAGTTTCTTGCCACTTGTTGTCAGCTCTCATGACATCAACCTTCTGCCTATCTGGACTTACTTTCTAGTGTCTATCATCTGATCATCTGGTTACTGTGTTCTACTAGTCAGTAAATAAGGTTTTATTAAGTTCTTACAGTGTGCAAGAACTATGCTAAGTAGCAGGGATATAAGAAAGGCAAATACTGTCTCTGCTCTCAAAGAACTCTCACATAAAAGGGAGAAAACATTTGAATATCTATATACATATAAGATATATGCAGAACAGATGGGAAGTATTCTCAGAGGAGAATTATTAGCAGGAAAGACAATGGTGGGGGAAGAGAAGAATCTTCAAGGCAACACATAAGTCAGGGAAGGATCTTTTGAAGAAGGTGAGATCTGAGTTAAGTTTTGAAGTAAGCAGGAAATGCCTTCCAAGCATGGGAGAAAGGCTTTGAAAAGGCATAGAGATGGGACATTAAGTATCATGTATGAGAAACAGAGGCAAAGTCACAGGATTATACTCTACAGGGAGGGGAGAAAAATAGAACACTGGAATGGTAGGAAGTGGCCAGGTTATAAAGAGCTCTAGAAGTAATAGGGAGCTCTTTTATCTATAAATGGAACTTTATAAAGTCAACTGCCCACCTACATGCCAGGACCTCTGCTAATCAAATCCTGCTAAACTATCCTTCCTCCATGTTCTAGCCTTCTGCTAGGGTACCCACCAGAAGCCCACAATTTTTATTCTCGATGATAAAATGTAATAGAAAAAGGATCTGAAAAATTTACACACATACACAAAGAAAAATCATTTTGTTTTGTGTGACAAAAAATATAGAGACTGTATTTAGAATGTATAATAGAACTCCCTGGTAGTCTACTGCTTTCAGAAGACATGATGACTATCTGGGTAAAAGATTATGATATTTGTCTTCTAGTTGAGCTATTATATTTCACAGTTCATGATTTGACTGTTCATATGCCTACAAAAAGCTCAAGGAGCTTATATTCTATGGATTCCATAATAATAGGCTCATGGTTCTACTGAACTATCAAATATCATTGAAAATTTATTTCCCCAGGACTATATACATATGCACACACATATGTGTATTTATACATGCATGTATGCACACATATGTATGTGTATGTATTTTCCCTTTGGCAATGAATCCAAAGTCAGTGTGTTCATAGGTCTAAATGTAAATTTCCTTTTTATTGTAATTCATATTTTCATTGCATTTAATTTCTGCTTCCAATATCTTCTTTGTATTTGACTTTTCAGTTGCAAAGCATAATAAAGACATGATGCAGTTGGCTAGTTCCATCATCATTGAAACAAGTTGCCTGTAAAATATGTAGACATAGGAAAATTAAACATGGATAAATGCAAATCTCCTATTTTTAATGATTATTACTCCTCAATAATAAAATTATGAATACTTCTGTAACTCTGAGCTTTCAGGAAGTCATGCCACAAGATTGTGTGCGGAATAAAGAATTAGTGATGAGCTAGTGGTCTCATGTTATTAATGTTCAGCCTTCCTGCCAATACCACGTTACTCCTTGAAATCCAAGGGAGTTTGCTAGAGAGTTTTTCTTTATCTTAGAGACTGAGGCTAAGCTCTGGAAAGTTTCTTTATCTCTGCAAAAAAGGATTTGTTTGTCTGTGCAAGGGTGAGAGTAGGGAAAGGCAAGGTGGGCAACACTTATCAGATCAGGAGTTCTTAACCTGACAATGGTGAACTCTATAAAAATATTTTTGATAATATTTCATTATGTTATTTCTCTTCTAATCTTACATATTTTATTTTGTACATTTCAAAACTTTTTTTTTCCCAAGAGAGCAGTCCATAAACTTCTCCAGACTTCCAAAGGGATCCATGAAACACCAAAGTTAAAGAATCTATGGGCTAGGTAGATACAGAATAATTCAAGGAAAAAAATGATCCAGTCATGGGATATTAATCAATCCACAAACGTTTGTTAAGCACTTAATATGTGATAGGCACTGAGCTATGCTCTGAAAGTGAAAGGACCAGCTCCTGCCTCCAGATCCAATACTCCATCCATTGCATTATCTAATTGCCCAATGTGTCAGAAGAGGGGAGAAGAAAGGGTAGGGAAAAGAAATGAATAAGTACTTACATAGAACCTACTATATGCCAGGCACTATGCTAAGCACTTCACAGATATTATCTCATTCAATCCTCACAACAACCCTGCTAGATAGGGGTTATAATCCTAATTTTATAGTTGAAAAAGCTGAGGCAAGCATGGATTATAACTTACCCAGCATCACACAGCTAGTGTCTGAGGCTAGATTTGAACTCCAGGCTTGGTAGTTTGTCTACTATACCACCTAGATGTCCCAAAAGAGAGATGTAGTGTTATGTGTGAAGAGCAAGAAAGCCAATTTGTCTGGACTATAGAATGCAGGAAGTGTAATAGCACATAATGCCAGATAGTTAAGTTGGAGTCAGGTTGTGAAGGTCTTTTAGTGTCAGAGAGGAATTTGTATTTGACCCCAGAGACAATACAAGTCATTGAAGTTTATTGATTTAGGCAGTGATATGGTGTATCAGCAATGCAGCATTCACAATGCCTACAGTAACTATAAGTACACTGATATGGTTATTAATCACAAAATGTAACAGGCTCTTTACATAAGAAATATAGCTAGAGCACTCATTTAAATACCAGAAAACTGAGTCCCAAAACCAGAAAGACAAAGCCAACACAGTAGTTATGAAGTTGGCACATGTAATTAAAGTAGTAAACACCCACATTCTCGAGCCTTCAAAACAGGACAGACTACCTCAGGCAAACATCCTCCTCTCCTCACTCAGGACAACTGCTGGGAGTCCAGGCAGCTTACTCCCAGCAGCTCTGGCCCCCCTGCAGTTCCAGTCCCTGGCAGTCCTCAGCAGGAGTCCTTAGCAGAGATTCTGGCTTGCTCAGAGGAAAAGGAGTTCGCGCCTTCCCTTGCAACTGCAGCTGCTGCCTCTGCTGCTGCTTCCAGTCAGCACCCCATGGAGATCCGTTGTTCTGTTGCTCCACCCCTTTCCCCTACATCAGCAAGTTCAAGGGGCATGGAAGATCTTCAAATCCTGGTATTGTTACATATGATCATACCTTCATTCATAAAATAAAGTTTAACAGATCATGGGTTGAAGAGGAGAGGGGTTTGCAGCAGGAAAACCAATAAAGAGGCTACTTTAGTAGTTCAAAAAGGAAGGAAGGAAGGAAGGAAGGAAGGAAGGAAGGAAGGAAGGAAGGAAGGAAGGAAGGAAGGAAGGAAGGAAGGAAGGAAGGAAGGAAGGAAGGAAG
>CM053592.1:119199745-119216176 GCA_028646515.1 Pseudochirops corinnae
ACTCAAAAGCAAAGAAGCTTCCAGAAGGTGTAAGCAGATATGATCTTGGGTATTTTCTTTCTATACTTTTCTAAATGTAGGGAGAAAGTCTTTTGGCCTAATTCTGTCAGTGGTGTAAAACAAAAGCTGCTGGTTATACAATCCAGTCTAGCATTGATCCACAAAAGAACAAGAGAACAATATTTTTAAATATGGGTAACCATATCATGCACTTCTAAACTCCAAGTTAAAAGAAACACAAAAGCTTTCATGATATAGAGAGATCAACCAACTCATAATCATGTGGGTGTATCAGCAAGCGCCCTAGCATACCCAGGGTGGCTGCTAGCACAGGTTCTTAGATCTGCTTTTCTAAAGGAAAGCAACTCAAAATGGGTCAACAGCCTCACTTTAATCCTTCAAACACATATCATTTACCTAGTTCAGGGGAAAAAGTCAGCACCCTGAACTTCAGAGAATACAGAATACAAAATACAAGTTACAAGCAGATACAGAAACATATCAGCAGATGGGCTTCCAATCATGTGACTATTACATCCATACCTAGTTAGTTACAAGAGAGGGAAGCACCAACATCTGGGTTTTTCAAAGCTGGGGGGGGGGGTGGAGGGGGGGGTCCCACGGCTTCCCAGAGTCTTGTCTGGCCAAATCACACAACTCTTCTCAAAGTGAGCCCCAAAGCAAAACCTCACATCAGGACATATATATAACCTTCTCCTGGATCAGAGAATGTCACAGCCCTCTTAACCCACTGCCCAATCACAAAGCAACAAGGTGCAGGCATTCCCAAAAATCAAGCCTCCCGCCACAGGCTCCACATGACCACATTCAGCCCATTAGGGGACAGAGTACACTTACAAATCTGGGAAGGTTCTCAGAGCCACTTAAGCCACTTAGGCAAAGGGCCTAGGGGCAGGGAAGTCTTCAGATTCCCATAACAGTGGGAAAAGATAAGGTATAGATCATCCCAATTATCCTGTCAGCTACTTGGAGATTGCATCAAAAATGGTTTCAGTGAGCCACAGGTGATAAGCTTACATTGTCAAACTTTTGTTATTGTTGTTGTTATTTAGTCAATCAGTCATATCTTACTTTTTGTAACCCCATGGATCATAACAGGCCCAGACCCTTCTATTCTCTACTATCTACAGAAGTATCAAAATTCATGTTTGTTTCTTCCATGACATTACATTCTTTGCTGTTCCCTTCTCCCTTTCCCTTCATTTTTTCCCCATCATCACAGTCTTCTCCAAATAGTCCTGTTTTCTTTTTTCATGTGGCCAAAGTATTTAAGCTTCAGGTTTAGTATTTGACCTTCCAGTGATTAGTTGTAATTAATTTCCTGAAGTATTGACTTACTTGGTCATCTTGTTGTCCAAGGGAATCTCACCAATTTTCTCCAGCACCATAATTCGAAAGTGTCAATTCTGTGGTGCTCAGTTTTCCTTATATTCCATTTCTCACCGTCATACATTGGTTCTGGAGAAAACAAACAAACAAACAAAAAAACAACAACTTAGTTTTAACCAAATGAATCTTTGTCAGCAAGGTGCTGTCTCTGTTATTTTTTCTTTAATATTAAGTATACTGTTTAGATTTGCCATAGTTTTCCTCTCAAGAAGCAAGCATATTTTAATTTGATAGCTGCAGCTACTGTCTGAAGTAATATTTGAGCTCAAGAATATAAAATCTGATACTACTTCCATTTCTTCTCCCTCTATTTGCCAGGAAGTAGTGAGACTAATTGCCATGATCTTTGTCTGTTTGTTTGTTTTTAATATTAATGCCAGCTTTTACACTCTCCTGTTTTATCCTCATCAAGAGGTTTCTTAATTCTTCTTCACTTTCTGCCATTAGAATTGGAACATTTGCATATCCATGGCTGCTGATTGTTCTCCTGGAATCCTTAATCCTAGCTTTTGTTTCAACCAGTCTGACATTTTGCATGATATACTCCTCATAGAAGTGAAATAAGTAAGGTGACAATACAGTCTTGTCATACTTCTTTTCTAATTTTAAACCAATCAGTTGTTCCATGTTTGGTTCTAACTATTGCTTCTTGCTCCACATACAGGTTCCTCATGAGATAAGTAGATTATCTGGTACTCCTAACTCTTTGAAGACTTGTCACATTTTGTTATGGTCCACATAGTCAAAGACTTTAGTATAGTCAATGAAACAGAAGTAGATGTTTTTCTGGAACTCCTTTATTTCCCATAATCCAGTGAACATTGGCAATTTGGTCTCTATTTCTGCTGCCTCTTTGAAAACCATCCTGCACTTTTACTAATCCTTAGTTCATATATTACTGGTCTACTTTGCAAAATCTTTTTTATTCATCTATAAAAACATTATTTTGTCCCCCTTTAGTAGCCTGCAGAATATTAGATAAGAAAGAATAATAACAATATACTGACTTTACCTATGACTGTTTCTCACTGAATTCCATAGAAATAGATCAGATGAGATGATGATGAAATAGTATTAATATTAATGAAACACCAGGCTTATCACACAGAAAATCAATAAACATTTATAAGAAAACGATATATCAATTGAAGAGCTTAAGGAATGTACCAGAACATCCCAAAGTAAAGAACACTTATTGATTTAATAATTACCTAACAAGTTGTCTGAAAGCATTGTAACATTTAAAATGTCATTACTGATTTTTGCGAAGTCTTTCACTTAAGACTTTCCAATGCTTGTTCATATATTGAAATTGCATAAAATAGACAAAAGTGTGTACAATAAATGTTGGATTATTTGTTGTCTAAATGAAACAGTGTGTTCAATTTAAAATGTGCTACTAACATAGTGGAAAGAGCATTGGCCCTGGAGTCAGAAAGGTCTGAGTATAAACTGGATTTTAGATACTTCCTGGCTGTGGAACTCTGGGCAAGTCACTCAACTCTCATCTCTTTCTCATCTACAAAACGAGCTGAAAAAAGAAATGGCAAACCACTCTTCTATCTTTGCTGAATGGAGTAACAAAGTGTAGAGCATGGCTGAAATGATTCAATAACAACAAACATTGCAATGTCAGGAACAACTAAAATAAGATATGACATTTTGCAAGAAGATAATTTAAGTCTATTATGGTTCTGCCTTGCCTTAAATATTTTATAATCGCCCCTATATAGAACTAAGAATGGCTTCAAGATAGAGTACTTAAATCAAAACAATGATGCAAAAATGTCATTTACTCTCAGGGAGTATAAAAATAAAAATTCATGCAAAGTAAATAGAAACTGAAAAGCTTGATTTTGAACCCAGAAAGTAAATTAAACCAGTGGAAAATGGTGATACAAATATCTTGGTCTTCAGCAGGTAAAAGCTTTTCAAAGTATAACCATGAAGGAGAATGCTATGACTATGTCAACAGCTCTACAGGAGTTCTGAAATAAAGTCTCAGTGAGAAAAAAAAATAATATTATAACATTACTGTTGTTATTTTTGATATTATTAATATAACTAAGAATAATAGTTGGCATTTATAAAGCACTTTGTTTTACCAAGCATTTTATACATATTGCCTCATTTGATCTTCCTATAAACCCTAGATGATAGTACCACAGATATTACATTCTCCATATTGATGATGATAAAATTTATTGGTCAGAGAGATTAAGGTCTTGCCTATACACAGTGTCAGAAATGGGATTCAAAATGAGATCTCTCTTACCTCAGGGAAATCGTATAAACAGGGTATACTTGAACTTCCCCATGGCATTTAGTAAATTCTCTTGTGAGATTTTTGTGGACTAGATATTGAAAAAGTTAGGAAGATTTACAGTGAAACTCTGAAAAAATGATTAATATATTTATGCTAACCCAGGACAATGCCCTAGGACTTCATGATCTTTTAATAGTTAATATTTTATTATTTTCTTTTGATGAAGATATATCACGCTTATCAAACTGAGTGGTCACACAAAGCTAGGATAAATAGCTAACCTTTTGAGTGACATCAGATTTGACTGGGGAAAAATCATGGACCTAATCTGATAATCTCTATAATTGGGGTATTTATAAAGTCTTACCTTTGAGTTAAGAATGTGTATAAATATGAGATGTGTTTGAAATGTAATTCATAGGAAAAAGACCTTAGGGGATTTTAATACAAACTCAATATTAATCAATAGTATGACCTGACAGCAAAAAAAGGTTAATGTGGGATGCATTCATGATGATTTTTTTTTTCTTTTCTGGAAAGAGAACAATCTCAATCTACTATGCTTTTGTCAGAAAATATCTCTTGTATTGTATTCAGTTCTGGGCACCACATTTGAGGAAGGTTATTGACAAGAAATGCTCATGGCCATTTAGAATAGAGCAACTGATGATGGGGAATTTTCAATTATATTCTATGAGGACTGAATGAAAGGAAGAGAAGAGAAGGATTAGGGGGGATGTGATAGATCTGTCTTCAAGTAGTTGAGGACTATTATACTTCCTTCCCCCCCTCACTTGCTTACTTGTATCCTTCCTTCTTTCCTTCCTCTCTTCTTTCTTTTTGCTCTCTCTCTTTCTCTGTCTCTCTGTTCATTCATTTGTTTGTTCATTTCTTGACTCCACAGAGCAAAATGAAGAACAAAGGGTAGCAACTACAAAGTACATTTCATTTTACCATAAGGAAGAACTTACTAAAAATCAACTTTCCAAAATTGGACTAGATTACCCCAGTGGCAGGAGTGAGTGAGGTGGTCATCCACAGGTTAAGAGATGAAAATCTTAATCCAGATATGGATTAGGTCCGATGACTTCTGAAATTCCTCCCAACTCTGAGATTATATGAATCATTCTATGAACCTAGTTTTGAATGACATCATTATAAAGTGTGATTAAGAGCCTTCACAATTATTGTTTAGAGCCATTCCCCATAAGAACAGGAGAAATCTTTGAATTGGCTTCTGAGCCAGAACAGAAACTACTTACAAAGACAATAAGTAGTCCAGGTGTTTTCTGTTGTCTGCCTGCTTGGGATTAGGCAAAATGATGCTGTTATATGAATCTATGAAGGGAGAAAGGTCATAAGCCTTAATCTACCTATCTAGTCCCAGACATGGCCAGAAAATATGAGCCTTCTGTTCTTTGTCTTTCTTCTTTCCTTTTTGTGAAGAAGACATTATGAGTTTGTGAGCTATGAAAGGTCACAAGTACAAGCAACCATAATTCTACTGTTGGGAGTACAAACCATAGTTTTCTACAAGACAAAGACAGAACAACTTCCTGAGGAACAGAAGTCAGATCTGGTGCTATCTCAGATACTATTTCAATAGTTATGTCACATTTGGACTTGAATTTGATGACCAAATATTTTGTAGAAAACTACTTTAGGTCTGAGCCTGTCCTCCAGGGGTACTAAGTTGCCAAAGGGAGTGTGTGTTCTCTAACATTGGAGGGAAATATCTTACTTATATTTTTGCTGTATTTTCTTAGTAAGCATCCTTTTGTAAAAGCTGATTGTTATTAATTGATTAAACAACACAAGGACAATACTGGCAAATGTTGTGGAATATACAGTGAATGGAGATTGATTTAACTGCAATAGCAAAGAGTCACCCTAACCCTTAGATTCTAGAGATACTCCTAGAATTCCAAAAGGGATGTATAATTTTGCTTTCAGGGACCTGATCCGTCAGTGTGAAATAGACACAGCAAAAAAGACCTGTTCTCAAGGAACTTAAATTCTTCTAGAAAACTAGAGTTTATTCCCTAAAAACTTAAGCAATGAGTAGTGCTCACATAAAGAAGAAAAATAAAAGCGAGAATTTTCCTAGTAAGAACTCATTGATAAATATGTACTATGGGCTATGGATATAAAATATGTTTTTATGTTTTTGTTTTCTATATGATTGCATTTAATTCAATAAAGTTGATAAGGTAACATGGTTTTCTCGATTTGATGCTTAATACTTTTTATAAGGAACTTTAAATGATTGCTTTGCTGTGTTGAAATAGAGTGAACATGTTTCTAACTGAAGAGCCCAAGGCTTGGAAAAGAGTAAATCATTATACAAATATCAATTCTTGCAGTTTTCCCTATGAGAAGTAATTCTCCTTATTTAAAGTATGAGTGTGGGAAGAAGTGCTAGGTCAGCAACACACATTCTAGCATAGCATACTTGTTTCATACCTATGGATCAAGGAGATTAGCTGCTTCCTCCTGGGGGGAAAAGAATATTCTTCTGGAAAAACTTTACTCACTATTCTACTTAACTGCATGCTTTCATGGGCCTAAAGTCAATAATCTGTCTTCATTTTGGATATGGTACTTTCTCAGACTCAAATAAATTAGGAAGCATAGTGCTTCTTCCTTCTCATGTCCTCTCATCAAAGAGAGGTCACTATTCAACGTCGTCAACTCAGAAACTGGAAATAAGAGCCTGTTAAGTATGCATTAGGTTTTGAAAGAGATTTTTCATGAAACTTTTTTACCTCCATGAAAACAATGCCTGAAAGGGACAGAAGGGAGAGAGGTACTTTAAGTTTTATCAAGAAAGTAGAATAGGGCAGTGTAGAGTTCTAGAATTAGATAGAAGAACTAAGTTCAAATCCCACCTAATATACTTAACAGATATAGTCACTTCAACTTTCTGTACCTCAGTTTCTCTGTAAGTAAAACCTTAAGAACAAGATAATGGCTAGTGAAAGCCAGTATGGGACATTTAGGGCTTGCAAAGTGCTTTACAAGTATTATTTTACTTAGTCCTCACAACAATTCTGTGAGGGAGGTCCAATATATTATTTAGCCCCATTTTATCAAAGGCAGGAATCAAACTCATGCATTCCTATCTCCATATCTGGCCCTGTATTCACCATGTCACTTAAGAGTTTTACTTAGATGACATTTGGATTCTTTCTAACAATGTGATCCCTTGATCCTATGTTTTAGAAATAAAAAAAAAAATTGTGTTCAGATCCAGCTTATTAAGCTCTGTAAATTTGGTCCATGCAAAAAATCAAATTAACATGGGATCAAATGGAATTGATAGAGGGTTTTAGGAGGATGTCTATCTAATTTAACAGGGCCATTGAACAAAAAAAAAGTCAAGAAATGCCATAGCATAGATGAAAATGTGGAGGATTTCTAAATTCTACACATAAGAGAACAGTTATACAAAATATGTATTCCTCTGCATAAAGCTAAAAATTTCAATTGTGTTGATTTTGTTTCATAGAATAGCTTTAGTAGTGTCAAACTCAAATAGAAACAATGGCCACTAATCAGATGAAAGATTATGTTGTTTGAAAATATAATATTACCTGTTTTATTGCATTTTTATTTTGTTAATTTTTTTCCCAGTTACATTTTAATCTTGCTCAGGATGAACTCAGGAGTGTTTTTTGGACTGCATAAGGCCTGTGTGTCTCATATTCGACACCTCTGAGCCTCACTGTTGATATACTCTCTGTTGAACCACAAGGGCAGGGATCTTGCTTTCACTATTCTTTCTATCCCCAGAACTTGACACAATAGCTGGCACATAATAAAAACTTAGACTGAGTCCTCCTCAATGGGCATATTATTCCAAGGAGAGCAGAACTTCAAGAAAAAAATGAAAACTATTAGGTCATCCCAGAGACAAATTGATTATGGGGAAAATAAATTACAACATCAAATCAAATAAAAGCTACATGTAATATATGGAATTATATAAAAGTATTCAAAGTGTGCCAGAAATTTAATCATGAAATTAAAAAGAGAGCAAGCACTAATTTCATAATCAATACACTGAACCATTTCATCACATACCCAATGTAGGTAAAATGCTTTAATAATGGTCATTATAGTAAAATACACCAGTATTTTCATTTTGGTGAACTCCAAAGTCACTGTATAAATGTCTAATGAAAGAAAGAATGAGCTTGATTCCCCTCTGTATGCTGTTGCTTGTGAATTCCATAAAAATTATAAGCTAAGTAGCTGAACCCATCCCTTCTCAAAATACTTTGTTTTTGTTTTCTTATAAGAAAACACCTCCCTGCCCCCTTTCTAAGAGCAGTCCTTCATGTCCATGGTTACTGGCCAATCTAGCCTCTTTCAGCTATTTTTTAATGTGTATAGGAAATCAGGGCCAGCACAGGTAGATCCTGCAAAGAATTCTATGGAAGACAGCGTGACCCAGCTCCCCCTTCCATACAAGATTGCACTAGGTTTTTTTAGCTTTCATATCATACTACTGACTCCTATTTTACCTACAGCCCACTAAAACCTACAGACTGAATTCTCTGAACTTGAATCTGATAGGTGAATTGAACCAGTGATTCAAAGTGATATTTCAAATACCTTGGTCTTCTCCAGACAAGACATATTAAGTAAGCATAAGGCAAAAGAAGAAGAAAATTGAGACTCTCTCTCTCTCTCTCTCTCTCTCTCTCTCTCTCTCTCATATATATATATATATATATATATATATATATATATGTATGTATGTATGTATATTTCTGAAATCAAACCTTACTGGAATGAACTCAACTAGATACATTAGTACCTCTATAATATCATTCCTAATGTGTACTTTTTGAAATGGTTGAATGGATGGTCACTAAATAGTGACCAAATGAAAACCTATGCAGGATTATTGAAACATAGAACTTGTCACTGCAAGGCTACTATACCAAAAAATTGTTATCTTCTCACCAAAAAGGAAGAAAAGGATTTATATTTTGAGAGAACATGATAAAAATGGTTAAAATTAGCAGAAATAGTTTGAGGAAAAAAATACTCACCAGTTCACAAAATAATGTTAATAGCTGAGAATAGGTCTGTCACCAGATTTGTCAAATATAACTGATTTACCTCCAGATTAAGCTTATGAAATGGCTAAAATCCAAGGGTGGAATTAAATCTCTCTATTGAAGACATACATATGAACTCATCCAACAATATGTCTACAGAGAAAGCATGAACATATGGTTTAATCATGTAAATTTGTATATAGAAACATAAAGGCTGTGATAGTGTCTCAGGATCTGGTCATCTCCTCCAGGAATTTCAGAGAAGTTATGTTTAAGGAGCCTGGAGTCATTGATCAATTCAGAATATGGAAGGAAATTATGTAAAGAATGCAAATCATCACTGCTTGTTTCAGAAAATTAGCACTTAGTAAGACATCATACATGATACATAGAATTATGCATTAGAAATTGGCTATTTTTTTTCCAGAAGTAGACAAGAATTTCCCATAATATAAAAACAAAACATAAAATATCTTTGGGCATTCAAGAAATACATTGTACTATAATGGAGCCAATTTCTTCAATAAAATTATTACTCACAATGTATGCACATAAAATTTATCAGTGAAAATGTAAGAACAATTGTTGAATAGATGCTACCATACTAAATACTCATAACATGAAACATACATGAAAAAATGAACAAAAAAAATGAAAAAAAAATATATCCACTTAGCAGAAAAAAATCAAAATCATGTGTGATAAGGAAAACAACATACCTACAGATTTGTTCACTACTGTAGTCTAAAGATATTTTTATTGAATATGCTGAAGGTAATTCTAATTTCCAAATGTTTTACTGCATTACATACATTATATTGTGGTGGTTTTATGAGTATGTGTATGTATGTGTGTTTTCCCAATTCTACTTTTTTTTTGTTCTTTATCATTTTGTACAATTTTTTCTCTTGATTTCCAAGTTTCCAATATTCATCACCTCTTCCTCCATATAGACATTTTCCCTCTCTGACATTTCATAACACTTCGATCTATTTCTCTATAATATTAGAGTATTCGAACTATACTTACCAGTGTATGTTTCACATCCCTTTCTAACAATTCAAAAGTTCCAAGTACATTCCATCTACTTGTACTAATCCAAAGCCTACCTCCTAATTAAAAATAGTTTATATAATCACAATTATTGAACAATCCACATGCTGATCACTGTTGTCTACAGATATCCAGGACACATTCCATAATTTCCCTGTCTGGATCATAATTTTTCTTTCCTCCTTCAAAATACCAGCTTCCCACTTCCTAAACTTTCATTTCCTATGAATCCATCACAGCCATGGTTAGGCCTTTAATTTTGTCAACACTCACAATTTTCCTATATCCATGTCCATAAATTTTGAAATTCCTTTATCTGATCATAAGTCAGTATCATTCTACCTCTCCTTATGTATTTTCCCCCAAACCCTGTTCTTCCTCATTTTTGACCTCAACCACCAATTTCTCCACTTTTCAGTTCTTTCCTAGATCATCATCTCTGCCCTAGCATCTTGACATATTGGTGAACTGAGGTGCAAGTTTATATTGTCCATTTCTCTTGAATCCCTTAACCTTTTTATCTTTTAGATCTTGCTCTGCCAAATCTCAGTTTTCCTTTAGTCTCATCAGAGGCATCCTTTGTTCCTATTCACATGCTAGTGAGTAAAACTGGGTCTATTTATGTTATTCAATCTCCTCTGGGCTCTCAATGTGGCAAGGCAATCCTTTTAGACCTTCTTAAATGATTCACTTTCTCACTCATTACAGCAGCTTTTAAAACGATTTCATCTCTTCTCAAACTCCCATAAATCCTCTCCTCTCATCCTCTCAAAGAAGTATCAAGTCTCATATTTCATTCAAAAAAAATTGAGGCTATTCTAAGAGATATCCTTGTCTCTGTTTCTCATCTCACATCACTCATATGACTTCTGCAACTATCTCCTACTTCAACATTACTTCACATGAAGAGGTAGCACTTTTCCTTACAGTCTAGTTCTCTAAATACAAAAGCAATTCTTTTCCATTCAGTGTCCTCTAGCAGACTGTCCCTTCTATCATCCCTGCTCTTTAGCTAATCTCTCTACTGACTGTTTCACTACTGCTTACAAACATTTCCATGTTTCCCCTATCCTTAAAATAGTTCTCACATGTTCCAACCATCTTTGCTAGTGAAGGTCTTACATTTCTCCTCGGTTTTGGGGCTAAACTCCTTGAGAAGGTTGTCTAGCATATACTCCTCTACTTCCTTTAATTTCTTTTAAACTCTTTAACAGCCTGACTTCATCATTCAACTGAAACTGCTTTCTTGAAATTTACTAATGACTTCTTAATTTAAAAAAACCCACTAAACTTTTCTCAGTCATCATCCGACTCCTTGGTGTTCTCTACATTTCCCTGACTCTGCTTTTAGGTGGTTCTATTTCTACCTATATGACAGCTCCTTCTTTGTCTTGTTTTCTGGATCTTCATTCAGTTCATTCCCATTAAGCCATGATTGCCCCCCAAATCTTGGTCCTGAGGATTCTCATCTCTTTTTATACTATTTGACTTAGTGATTTCAATAGTTCCCATGGTTTCAATGATCATCTTTGTGTAAATGGCTGTCACACTTACTTATATAGCCCTAACCTCTCTCCAGACCTCTAGCCTCATATCTTCTTTTGTATTTTAGACATTTCAAAAGGAATATCCCAAAGACATCTTAAACTCAACATATCAAAAACTGAACTCATTTTCCCTCTAAATCTCTCTCTTCTTAACTTCCCTATTCCTCTAATTGGTACCACTTTCCTCCCAGTCTTGAAGGCTTGGAACTTAGGTACTGTCTTCAACTCTACTCTCTCTCACCCTGACATCTACTCTGTTGCCAAGCCCTGTTGATTTTACCTTCATAGTATCTCTTTGTACTTCCCTCTCCCTTCTAGTGCTACTCTGCTGTTAGTGAGGCACCATTCACTTCATGCCTGGACTATTTCAATAGGTGTTTGGTTGGTCTCCCTGCCTTAAGTACCTCTCCACTCCAGTCTACCCTTCCCCCAATTGTCTAATTGATTTTTCTAAAGCATAGGTCATTCCATTCTCCCATCTGATAAACTTCAATAGCTCTCTATTAGATCTCAGAGCAAATATTACAAAATCAACTATTTAGCTTTCTAAAAATCTTTCACAACCTTTGGTATTCATACCTTTCAAATATTCTTATACCTTAGCCCTTCCACATACCCTGTGAAGAAATGACACAGGCATCCTTGTACTGAACACCTTTTTAAACTCTGAACATCTTCCCTGATATTCTCCATGCTTGGAATCCTTCCCTCCTTATATTTGCCTCCTCGATTCATTGCCTTCTTTTAAATCTCTGCTGAAGTCCCACCTTCTGAAAGAAGTCTTTCCCAATTCTCCTAATCTTAGATGTCCCCAGTTTTTCCTTTGTATATTCTGTAAATACGCAACTGTTTGCATGGTACTTCCCCGTTATATTCCTCACATGTGCACACCTTGTGGGCAGGAATTTTTATTTTTATTTTTATTTTCTTTGTGTCTCAGTTGCTTAGCACAGTGCCTGGCACTGTACTGATGCTTAATACTAATTGACTGATTCACTCACATGAAGTACAAGGGCAATCACAAGTTATTAGATACCTTTAGGAGGGAGCAAGGGGAATGTAGAGAAAAAGAGGTTGCTTGAAAGAGGTAGTAGGACATATAAAAAAAGAATGGTATTACCAGAAACAAATTTTGTCACATTTATCATTTTGTCAAGGATTAGCATGTAGCACTGTGGAATATGTGTGTGTGTGTGTGTGTGTGTGTTTGTGTGTGCGTATGTTTGTGTGTGTTAGGAGCTAAATAATTACTTGGTGAATTGAAGAACTGTTAAAGTATTAACAAGTACTGTTAAAGTTATGCAGTATAAGTTCCTGAGATGAAAAATTTGTCAGATACTATAATGAGTCAAGAGACTTATTAGAGAAAAAATACTTAAATTATGTATATTACTCCAACTTACTCCCTTGAATCCCTGAAAGCAGACATCAAAGTAGTGTGGAACATAAGTAAAAAACATTAAATGATGTCATAGTGCTAAAGTCATTTTCAAAGATGGCATTTATGTTTATATCCTGACTTTTGCTAAACTGAGATCAAAACACTGCAAACAGAATATTTAACTCAATTTAATTAGACTTTCTAGCTCCATATGAAGAAGTTATTTTGTGTCATGGTAAAAATGTTGTCAAAGCTTTTCTCCTACAGAATTCTAACCCTTAGAGTATTGTACTGAATGAATTAAGTCTTGAGACCAAGAGTACTTTTAATCTGATTGAACAGGAAGCACCTTTCCAGAACTCTGAGATGATAGGAAAAATTAATAATAACACACACATACACACAGACACACACAAACATACACACGCCTTCTCAGATAGCTCTCCTTTTTTTAAATTCCTAATGAACTTTCACTTATGGTAGGTTAGTGAAATTAGTTTATGTGATAAACTAAACTTCGGTCAAACATCTAGGAGCATCAAACATCATATGATCAACATATAATTCAAGTTTGTTATGTTTTTCATCTTATGATACTATAATTAGTTTTCTGATACTTCAATAACCTTAAAATGTTTTCACATTAGTGGGAAAAACTCTGCTACATCTCTTCTAATAATTATACAATTATACCAAATAAAGTGAACAAACATGGTGAAGTCATCTAAAAATGTTTCTTTAACTCTTATGTTTGAAAAAGAAAAGAAAACAGGGAAAATATGATGCTTCACTCTTATTACAATGACTTCAGAAGAGGAATTTTAAACAACAACGACAAAACGCTACTCAGCTGAATGGGGCTGGTTTTAGTAGGGAGGGGATGTGATGAAGTGAACAGAATGCTGCACTTGGAGAGAACTTTGTATTTGAATTCTGCTTTGGAAACTTAATAGTTTTATGGTTTGGGGCAAGTCATTTAGTTAAATGAGCCTTAGTCAACTTGTGTAATACAGAGGTGCTATTCGTAAAATCCTTTTGATAGGATTGTCTGAGGAAAAAAGCACCTTAGACTAAACATTAAATCCTGTGTAAATATCAATTGCTGCAATGGTTATTGTAACATGCTGCTACTGAGTTTAGGGATAACTAAGGCATTTAGTTTTTTGGTCACTAGGATTGCAAAAACAACTGAAGTATAATCTTCCTCTCCTTCAATCATATCACAGTTAGTAAAGATGTCCTATAACTAACATTAGGAAATCTTGAGATTTAAATACTGGTTTTTCCAGATTTCATAGTTCTTCCTTCTGCTTTTGTCTCCCATTCTCTTTGTAATTACAATGTTTACTCTTTGTGACCCCTGCCACCTTTTCTGGTCTCTGCCACAGCTGGCATTAATCTGATTAACTTTTTCTGCCTCATTCCTTTCTCTTATCTCTGGTTTCTTCTCTTCTCTATTCCTTCTCTCCACCCTGCTTTCATCAACTTCAGTTTTGGAAAGGCAGACGTTATACAGATTTCACTTGCCAACCAAAGCAATGCTCTTTTGGGTTAAGTGAGGATATCAGTTTAAGTGTCTATTATCTCTGTATCTTCAGATAGATGACTGTTTTGGTTATTGCTGATTGTTCAAAAATCATTACTTTCCTCCAAGAAACTCTATTTTCTGCTACTTCTTCATTTAGTATTCTGGTAGCTTGAAGGTGGTGGAAAGTTAGACTCCATATACAAGTGATACTCTTATTGTCTGATATCTATCACACATATATAAAGAGAGAGAGAAAGAGAGAGAGAGAGAGAGACATACACATACATATGAACACAAATTGTGTGTGTATGTGAATAGAATTTCTCTTATAATACTTCCTTTGAATTCGTAGTTCTAATTCGGTGTAGAAGAGAGTGCAGATAAATAATCTTGTTATTATTTGTGACTAAACGAAGTTCCAAGTTCCCCATTGGGTCTAATAAGAACTCTTTCAATAATCTTCTTTTTCCTTTTCTTTACTCCAGTAAATCTCAAATATATTTTCCACAGAGCTGCCAAAGTAACTCCTAATAGGCCCTAGTGATCTCAACCATCTCCTGGATCATCTGTAAACTCCTATGCCTAGAATGTATACCTCTTCACAATGCTTTTTCTCTCTCTACCTTTGCAGTTCATATACCTTACTCCCTTCCATTATGCTCCAAACATTCTAGCTTATTTGCATTATCTTACACATGACACTCCATGACTTGTTTGCATGCTTTTGTATTAGCTACCTACCCATTCCATTCCTAGAATGATCTTTTTTCTCAACTCTACCTCATGTAATCCTTAAAAACTCACTTACGTGCCACCTTCTTCTCAGGGTATTTCTTGATTGTACTGCTGCAAATGTCTTCCTTCACCAAACTACCCCATATCCCTGGTGTATTAACTATCTTGCAGAGAGAAAATTTAATATTTTCAAAATAAGCATTTACATTTAAGCTAGCAATACAATCGAGGCTTGATTTATTCTTTTGTTTTTGGCTAGATTTAAAAATGTATTAATAATGCAGACAAAACCTAATTTTGTTCATTTTTCCCCCCAAAATCCTGGCTGTTAAACATTTATCAGCACACCTTTGCCTGTATTTCTTGTCTATTTCTTTTGTGTGTAATGATAAGTGTATATATTTTCTTCTCCATTAAAATGTAAACTTCTTGAGGGCAAGTTTTGTTTTACTTTTGATTTTGTATTCAAAATCCAGTAGCTGGTATATAGGAGGTTCTTGATATTTGCTGATTGATTGTTGGCTTTGATGGAGGATGCCAGTTTATGAATACAAGCATGGCCTACTATAATGAGAATGGGAATTTGAAGATATTCTCTGCCCATTAATAGATCTAGGGGGGAGTTTGAAGACCTCCCTTGCTTTGAAAGTAAACTCTGCGCCCTAGTAGGTTGAATGTAATCACATGGAGCCTGTGATGGAGGGAATTTGCTAAAGGGTGGAGCAGAGTCCACAGGAAGCTTCCCTTCTGTGAAGATAAACTCTGCCTTGTAATAGGCTGAATGCAGTCACATAGAGTCTGTGGTGGGAGGAGTTTCCTGAAGGGAAGCAAAGCCCACAGTTAACTGGCCAGAGCTAGCAAGACAGCAGGGAGAGAGGATGCTAAGGCAAGGAATCAGATAGGCTCATGAGTAGATATGCATCTTCTATTAGTTATTATGGCTCCTGAATATCTTTGGTATTATGAGGGAATTGGCTTACTGGTTTGGGGATTTGATTTTCTGGTGTCTAAATAAATGCTTCAGTTCTATCCTCTCTCTGGAGAATCTGGTACATTTTGCAATCAAACATCATGTGATATTTATAGTCATGGTCTTTGTCATGATTGAGGGCACTGTAAATATTGCATTGGCACTAAACCTATATTGTATTGTCACAACCAACATCACAATAATATCTTATGATATACCCAAAAACCTATTGTGATGTTTTGGTGAGTCAGTGACTGATAATACATAAATTATTATTCTTATGGAACTAATTGCCTCTTATATTACTTAATTTTTCTAATGTATTTCTGTGAAACATTAGCTGTTAAATTGCATATATCTATTAGGTTCACAAGTAGTAGTGCTTGGATTTCATCTCCATATTTCACAGACTTCATGTTGTCTATTTTGGAAATCTTTTTTTGCTTTTGTTTGCTTTCCTTTGTAGTTTTTG